>VBSM01002616.1:12332617-12359784 GCA_008086735.1 Cheirogaleus medius | reverse complement strand
CATGTATTGAAGGGCACCTGGGTTGTTTCCACAACTTTGCAATTGTGAACTGTGGTACTATAAATATTCGAGTGCCGGTGTCTTTTTCATAGAGTTACTTTTGTTCTTTTGGGTAGATGCCCAGTAATGGGATTGCCGGATCAAACGGCAGATCTACTTGAATCACTTTAAGGTATCTCCATATTGCTTTCCACAGAGGCTGAACTAGTTTGCAGTCCCACCAGCAGTGTAGGAGTGTTCCTATCTCTCCACATTCATGCCAACATTTATTGTTTTAATTACTATAGCCTTGTAGTACAGTTTGCAATCTGGTAAACTGATACCTCCTATTTTGTTTTTATTGCCTAGGATTGTTTTTGCTATATGGGGTTTTCCCTTGTTCCATACAAAGTGTAAAATTATATTTTCTATGTCTGTGAAAAATGATGATGGTATTTTAATAGGGACTGCATTGACCCTTAGGTCACCTTGGGTAGTATAGACATTTTAACAATGTTGATTCTGCCGACTCATGAGCATGGTATATTCTTCCACCTATTTACATCCTCTGCTATTTCCTTCTTCAGTGTTTCATAGTTCTCCCTGTAGAGGTCTCTTACCTTCTTAGTTAAATATATTACTAGGTACTTTATTTTGCTTGTTGCTATTTTGAAAGGAATTGAGTCTTTGATTTGGTTCTCACTTTTACTGTTGTTGATGTACATGAATGCCTCTGATTTGTGTGTATTGATTTTGTATCCTGAGACTTTACCAAATTCGTTTATCAGTTCAAGGAGTCTCTTGGTTGAATCCTTGGGGTTAAGTATAATATCATGTCATCAGCAAAGAGTGAGAGTGTGATATCTTCTGCTCCCATTTCGATGCCCTTATTTCCACTCTCTCTTATGATTACTGTAGCAAGGATTTCAAGCACTATGTTGAATAGAAGTGGAGATAGTAGGCAACCTTGTCTTGTTCCAGTTCTAAGTGGGAATGCTTTCAATTTTTCCCATTCAGTATGATATTGGCTGTGGGTTTGTCATATATGGCTTGTATCATTTTAGATAAGCTCTGTCTATGTCTATTTTCTTGAGTGATCTTATCATAAAAGGGTGTTGAATTTTGTCAAATGCTTTTTCTGCCTCTATTGAGAGGATCATATGGTCTTTGTTTTTGCTTCTGTTTATATGGTGAATTACATTTATAGATTTGCATATGTTGAACCATCCCTGCATCCGTGGGATGAAGCCCACTTGGTGGTGATGGACTATTTTCTCAACAAGCACCTGGATTCGGTTGGCTAGGATTTTGTTGAGAATTTTTGCAGCTATGTTCATAAGGGATATTGGTCTGTAGCTTTTTTTGTTGTTGTTGCCTCATTTTCTTGTTTTGGTATCAGGGTTATGTTTGCTTCATAAAATGTGTTGGGGAGGATTCCATCCTTCTCGATGTTGTGGAATAATTTCTGCAGAATAGGCACCAGTTCTTCTTTGTAGGTGTGGTAAAATTCAGGTGTGAAAGCATCTGGTCCAGGACTTTTCTTTTTTTGGAAGATTTTTTATTGCTGTCTCTATTTCAGTGCTCCATATTGGTCTGTCAGGAATTCTATTTTTTCCAGGTTGAGCCTAGGAAGGCTGTTTGTTTCTAAGAAATTGTCCATTTCCTCTACATTTTCAAGTTTGTGTGCACAGAGGTTTTTGTAGTATTCATAAATTATTTCTTGTATCTCCATGGCATCCATTGTAATTTCTCCTTTATTGTTCCTGATGGAGCTTATTAGAGATTTTTCTTTTCTGATTTTCATTAGTCTAGCCAAGGGTGTGTCAATCTTATTTTTTTAAAGAACCAACTTTTTGTTTTATTAATCTTCCATATAGTTTCCCTGTTGTCAATTTCATTTAGTTCTGATTTGATAGTAATGATTTCACTTCTTCTGCTGGGTTTGGGGTTGGTCTGTTCTTCTTTTTCCAGCTCTTTGAGACGATTCATTAGATTGTATATTTGTGAACTTTTTGACTTTTGGATATAGGCATTTATGGAAATAAACTCTCCTCTCAGGACTGCTTTAGCTGTGTCCTACAGGTTTGATAACTTGTGTCTCCTTTGTCATTTAGTTCAAAGAATCTTTTGATTTCCATCTTGATTTCCTCATTCATGAAGTGATCATTCAGCAGAACTTTGTTTAGTTTCCATGACTTTGTGGAGAAATGAGAATTCCTGTTAGGGTTGATTTCTAGATTTATTCCATTGTGATCTGAAAAGATACATGGTATAATTTCTACTTTTTTAAACCATTTGAGACATGCTTTGTGTCCTAGGATATGCTCAATCTTAGAGAATGACCCATGAGCTGATGAGAAGAATGTATATTCAGTGGTTTTGGGGTAAAATGTCCTGTAAATGTCTGTCAGGCCAATTTTTTTATAGAGTTCTGTTTAAGTCCACTATTTCTTTGTTGATTATCTGTTTGGAGGATCTGTCCTGTGCTGTCAGTGGGGTGTTAAAGTCTCCGACTATTATGGTGTTGTTGTTTATCCATTTGTTTAGATCAAGTAGAGTTTGCTTTAAGAATCTGGGTGCATCTAGGTTGAATGCATATATATTTAGAATTGTTATGACATTCTTTGTCTTTTATTACTTTTGTCGATTTAAAAACTAAGTTATCTGTAATCAGCACCACCATGCCAGCTTTCTTTTGGCTTCTGTTTGCTTGAAATATTGTTCTCTACCCCTTTACCTTTAGTCTAACTGCATCCTTGCAGGTTAGATGTGTTTCCAGAAGGCAGCAAATACTTGGCTTGTATTTTTTTATCCATTCGACCAGCCTATGTCTCTTGAGTGGAGAGTTCAAGCCATTCACATTTATTGAGATAACTGATAGGTGGGGCAGATTTCTGTTCATTATGTTGGGTTGAACTTTGTTGCTTTGTTTTCTCTCTTGAGCCACTGTGGTATGTGGGCTTTGATCTTTAGCTTTTGAGTAGATTTACATTTGTGTTTATCGTGCTGATCTGTGGGTAACACTGTTTTGAGTACTTCTTGGAGTACTTCTTGTCTTGGTGAATTCCCTCAGTCTTTGCTTATCTGAGAATGTCTTGATTTCTCCTTCATAAACCAAACTTAGTTTTGCAGGGAATAAGATTCTAGGTTGAGCATTATTCTATTTCAGAAGAGTGAGAACGGGGCCCCAGTCTCTCCTTGCTTGTAAAGTTTCAGTAGAGAAATCTGGCATTATTCGTATTGGCTTTCCTTTGTATGTTACTTTCTTCTTTCATCTTACAACTCGTAGAAGAGCCTCTTTATTTGATATTTTGGTCAGTCTGATGACTGCATGTCATGACGTCTTCCTGTTTGCATTGAATCTCTCAGGAGTCCTTTGAGCTTCTTGAACTTGTATATCGAGTTTTTTACCAAGGCCTGGGAAATTCTCCTCTATTATATCTTCAAATAGCTTATCCAACCCTTGAGTGTTTTCTTCTTCCCCTTCAGGTAACCCTATAACCTTCACATTAGGTTTCTTCACATAATCCCACATCTCTTGTAGGCCTTGCTCTTTTCTCTTGTTTGCTCTATCTCTGTGACTGATTTATTTAATTGAAAGGTGTTATCTTCAATCTCTGAGATTCTTTCTTCTGTTTGATCTACCCTGTTCTTGAGGCTTTCCACTGTGTTTTGTAGTTCCCTGACTTGATTCTTCATTTCTAGGAGTTTAGTTAGAATTTTCTTTATTATTTCAATTTCTTTAGTGAATTTTTGTTCCAGGTCCTGGAATCTTTTTGCATTTTCTTCGTGTTGGTTATCCAGTTGTTTTTGCAAGTTGTTGAATTTTCTTACAATCCATGCTCAAAATTCTTCTTCTGTCATTTTAGTGGTCTGGTTTTGGTTGCTGTCCATTTCTAAGGGGCTGGGGTTCCTCTTTGGTGGTGTACCCCAGGCAATGCGAGACCTGGGTGTGGGGGATCTGGTCCGCAGGTCTGACTTCTTGGCACCAGAGTTCAATCCATGACCCCACCAGGGAGAGGAATGCCAGTCCTAATTCCCCCACGGGGAGCCCAAGTTGGGTCAATTTCTCTCAGCCTCAGGGTCTGCCCCGTTCTCCTGGAATCACCGGGCCAGCAGCACCTGGGAAGGCTGGCAGGTAGGGAGCTCCCCATCTGAGTACCTCTTAGTCAGCTGTAGGGCCCCAAAAGGGAAGGTCCCATACCCTGGAGATGCCTCCGGCTGGTGGCTATATTGTCTCTCTCAGCAGCCGTGGTAGGGACGGGGGAGGAGAGAGTGTAGCAATATGGCGCCTGCTGCACAGTTGGGACTGTGCACACGGAGGTTCCCCGAGGGAGTTGGGATCCTGGTGCCGTGTCCGCTACAGGCTTACCGCTCACTGCTGGCGGCTGTCTCTGGACTGGTGTCCGCAGGTCTCTCCAACTACTGGGGAGCCCTCCAGCAGTCCGAGATGCAAGGGAGGGGGAAGTTAACTGCTCCACCTACCCTTTCCACTGATCTCTAAACTGCTCGCTTGGGAGGTCTCTGCTTCCAGTTCTCCTCCGCAACCTCCTCCCATGGAGTTTTCTGTAGTCTCCGGAACCCCTCCTTCTGACCCCCGTCCGATGTATGGTTGCCTGCTTGCTTCTTTCTTCTAATATCTTCTAGAAGCTGTCTTTTCTGCAGAGACATTCTGTCTGGCGGTGTTACTCGTCCGCCATCTTGCTCCGCCCTCTTCTTTGTTTTTTGTAGTGTCTAGGTAAACTTTAGCATTTTTAATCTAACACGGACTTTTTTTTGTATGGAATTTTTGTTTCTTTGGCAGATTTACTTTCATTTCCACTATGTGCATGATATACATGTTTTTTGATCTTCATATATACTTGTTAGTAAGATGGGCAATATTCAGGAGTATTTCAGTAGGCAATTATTCAGTGATCATAAATTCATTAACATTTCAACAAATATTTTTTAGTCTCTTGATAAAGAGTATTTTTTGTTTCTTTGTTTTTAATTCAACTGCGGCAAAATAAGCTAGAGAAGCTTTGTTAGAAAACACTGGTAGTGAGCATTGTATAAAACATAAGAAGTTGGTATTAATAAAATGTTCCTTCGTTCAGAACAACAAAACAATAGAATTTTTATCTCACATAAATTTTAATGTGACATTTTAAAACCTATTCTTTTGACTAAGACTTGCATTCTGACTTTTTTTTTACTTTCCTATGCATCTAAAATAAGTATTTTGAGTTAGACTCAGTTTATATAGCTTGTTCATTAGAATGCAAATTTCAGATCTGCTGTTCAATGGACTTTATTTTACTATCACCTACTGTCTATTTCTGACTAAAGTATGAATATGTCTAGATTTAGTGAAATAGGACTTGTGAATAGAAATGTTTATTTCTGAGCATTAGATATAATTGCATTTTTATTTGTATTATATGTTGGTTTTGATATATTTACATATCAAAAGACATATTTACCTAATTCATTTATTTTGTCTCTAAGATAGTTTTGTTAGATATCTATGTTTTTATAGTGTAAGCCTAGACCAGATTAAGAGATTTGCCTAAACATATACCAATCCTCTGAGTAAATGGAGGGTTGGAGATAGGACCAAGTCTTTTGACTTCCAACATATCTTTTTCTCCATTGCACCACATAAGCCATTCTGTTTGTAATAGTGACCTTTATAACTAAATAAAATATTTTACTAGAAACACATATTACAGCCCTACATGATATAAATCCTTTATATACTTTGCAAAATCATGTTTTCAAGCTTAATTTGAAGAATATTTGCTAAGTGCCACAGGGAGATAATTCTGGGTAAATTGGAAATAATGTTAAATAACTAGTAAGATTAATTATCTTGCACAGTATATATTGTTTTAATAATATTAAAGTCAATAAAAAGATGCTCACCAATATTGTATTAATAGAAAATGTGTGTAAATATACCATTCATTTCTTCTTTTGATTGTTTTGATTTTTGTTTTAGAAGCAGCATTCATTCGTTTGCTAAAGTAAAAGGCCAGAGCACAGAACATAAACATTTTTTAAAATTATTAAATTGTATGCAAGAAATTATTGCCACTGTATAAACTTGAAGAGACGACCACTGCAATATTTCATCATCTAAAAATCTGAAGATGGGTTAATAAAATTAGTAGAATAAGATGTGTCTCAAAAATTCTTGTTTTTTAAATGGTGTTTTCACCTAGTTAAACAATATTTAAATACACAATGGATGTCTGACAACACTGTGACTAGAGCTTCTATTGTGTTAGAGATAACATCTACCTTCATCTCCATATTATCTAGATAGATATTCTTTCTAGATTTTCCCCTTTTCATTCCCTTCCAGAAGACAAATAAATTACTCCTCATTAAAAGATCCCTGATCAAGGCGATAAAATGTAAAAACAGTAATCTGTATTCAATATTTATTTGTTTAGCTCATCCAGAATATTTACCCTAAAAGCACATTTTAATAAATATTTGAGTACACTGGTGTGTCATAGTAAAATCTCTCATGAACAGGGAGGGCCCTAAACCTATCTGTAGTCAGTGATGTGTTTGGGGAACCTGTGGCCTTCTGATTTCAAGATTCTTTTTTTTTAAGCACCAAAGGAGGCAAGAAAAGCTTCATCTTTCTCTGTTGTACCCCTTTTAATAAAAGGATTTGTCCTGTACAATTTGGATTTAGTCAAAAGGCCACACTGAAGGATCCAGAAGGGCACACGTGCCTCCTAGGATGACAAGACAGGCCTCGGAAACTGCAATGAGTGTATCAACTAACATAACATAACATAACATAACATAACGTAACGTAATGTAACGTAACGTAACGTAATGTAACGTAACGTAACGTAACATAATGACAAAATTGAGATCTTACATTAATCGGATATGAGCCAGGTATGGTAATTCCTATTGCAGATGAAAGAGCAGGGTCTTTTCAAATATTTGCTAAAATTGACATTTGATTTGAAGCTTTTCATATAAAAGTATTTAACTCGAATATGTTAAGCCAGTGTGTTAATTAAATATTTCCTAGATGAATAATTCTCCATTCTGAGGAATTTTTAAAATCATTTTTATTTACTACTTGTATTCTCTCAACAAATTTATTTTCTCATCCAGGTAGTAAATTGGAGCAAATATTAAAAATGAGGTTGTTGGGATAAAAGTTATCCATAATAATTTGTTAGTAAGACAGAAGTAAGACATTTTTTGGCAACAGCCATATCTAAGTTTTGCAAGAATTCTTTAAGGTCTTGGATTTAGAGGTTAAATAGTAGCATTATTTTTTAAATATAAATTATATCTTAGGCTGAATTTTTATTATTTTTAAGTGAAAAAATTAAAAATGTAGTTGATTTGTTTGTTCTATAGATATCTTAATGGCCACTGAACAAATGATCATATTGCCACATGGTCTATCAACTACAGTTACTATGATGGTGAAATAAAGAGAAGAGTACTTTTGCTTGACATCTAACATATTGTGATCTGCTGTTCCTACTTGACCTAAATCCTGGCTGTACTAGTTTATTTTTTAAAAAAATCAATAAAGTGTAAAATAATTCATTTAAATGCATAAGTCTAAAAATATAAGATAGAAGCTTTATTTTGCCTTCTTACAGATAAATGTACTTAAAGTGATTGTGATTTGATCTTGGAATACTTATCTATTTTTTAAATTTTTATATGTATAACAGTTCTGAACTTGGCAAATAAGATGTGTAAAAAGTTAACTAAAAATGAAAGAACTTGCATTTTCATGCCAATACATATTTTGTTTTAATTAAACATAATGTAGATTTGTTTAAATCAGGAATATTTTATGTTGCTATTATTTTTAAAGTATATTCAGTTAAGTTGTTCCTACTTTATTTTTTTAAGTAAACTTATTTGAGTATTGAATCATTTGCCTCTTGCCCTTTAGTTATACTACAGTGTTATATGGATATAGTGTTTTAGAAAAATCTCTGCTATAGTGTCTAAGTTTCGCTTAATAACAAATTTTAAACCAAATGTTGAATTCCTCTGTAGGAATACATATTTTGCCTGCAGTTTTGAATATATTTTCAAATTTATCTCTTTCTTACCAGACTGTGAGCTCCTTGTGGACAAGGATTAATATCCTAGTTATAATAAAAACTGTAATGCCTAGCAAAATACCAGGCATAGAACAATTCCTTTATTGAGATGAATTGGTGGATCTAGATTATTAAAAGAATACTACAATATTCTATGATGCAGGCTGAATGTATATTAGAGGAATTCTCTGGATAATTTTAAAAATAAGATAGAAAATACCTGTAGCATTTTCTTTACTTAAAATTAATATTGTTTTGAAGAATTCCTTTTTATTTTGTCAGTTAACATCCTATGCAAATGCTGAAATATGCAGCACCTAAACTTTATGGTATATATTAATTAGTTTTATTTTCTCTACAAAATTAGAAATGAACTTTTTAGGCTTCCTGGAAATGTTGACAATCATTTTAATGACCAAAGGTGCTACTTATTTTTAGCATTTACCTTGATCATAAATGCTCCTGTCTGCTGAGCTTTATTTATTCTTCTTTGTGTGGGGAGGGGAGCACAATAAATTAGATTTTCTCTTTTGTCTAAATTATGGAATTTAGCACTGTCTCTGTTGCTTTGTATTCTATTATTACTGTATTTTAATTTTTATGTCTTACTGCTGACTAATTTTTATTGCAGGTCTTTGCTGTTTCTTAGAAAGTACATGCATATATATTTATATAATATGTAAGAAAAAACCTATATTGTTATTAAATTAAAATTAAAATGACAAATGTTCATGTTAAACTTTTGAAGTAAAATCTGTACTGTATTTTCTTAAGGACTATTACATGCTATGTTACTCTACACTAATCAAAGCATAATTTCTGACACCAGCCCACATCAAGGGCACTTTTTCTTTTGCCTGAATGTACATAATTTATTAATGTCAATGGAAGTCAGACAGCCAAAAATACAACCACTTTTTTCAGGGCTGCACTGAATGTCTACTGTTTATTTTTCATGAGTATACACCTTAATGGATTTACACAGAGTGAACACACACACAGTTCAAAAAGAGAACACCACCAGCACCACAGGAGCTCCTTTCAACCCCCTTACTAGCTTACTCTTTTTCTCTTGACTTTTTGTAAAAATAGACTTTGATTTTTAAAGCAGGTTTAGGTTCACAACAAAATTGAGAGGAAACTGTAGGGATTTCCCATATACCCCTTAATCCCATACATGCATAGTCTCCCCAGTTATCAGCACCCACCCAGAGTGGTAAATTTCTTATAATTGATAAACCTATATTGACACATCATCACCCAAAGTCCATAGTGTTTATATTAGGGTTCACTCTTGCTGTTGTGAAGTAGTTTCAATGCCCTAAAAATCTTCTGTGCTCCATCTGTTCATCCCAACCCATTATACCCTGGTAACTACTGATCGTTTTACAATCTCAATAGTTTTGACTTTTCCAGAATGTCATATAGTTAGAATCACACAGCATGTAGTCCTTTCAGCTATCTTCTCTCACTTAATAATTTGCATTTAATATTCCTCCATGTATTTTCAAGGCTTGAAAGTGCATTTCTTTTTAGTGCTGAATAATATTCTATTGTCTGGTTATTTGAGTTTATTTATTGATTCACCTACTGAAGGACGCCTTGGTTACTTCCAACTTTTGGCAACTATAAATAAAGCTATTATAAACATCCTTATGCAGGGTTTGTGTGAATATAAGTTTCCAACTCTTTTGGGTAAATACCAAGGAGTGCAATTACTGGATTGTATGACAAGAGTATGTTTAGTTTTCTAAGAAGGCGTCAAATTGTTTTCCAAAGTGACTGTACCATTTTGCATTCCCACTAGCATTGAATGAGAGTTCCTGTTGCCCTAAAGCCTTATCAATATTTGATATTATCAATGTTTTGGATTCTAGCCATTCTAATATGTATGTAGTAATATCTTATTGCTGCTTTAATGCCCTGATGACATACAATGCAGAACATCTTTTCATATGATTATTTGCCATCTGTATATTTTCTTGAGTGAGGTGTCAGTCAAGGTCTTTGGCGAAGTTTTGAATAGAGTTGTTTGTTTTCTTACTGAGTTTTCAGAGTTATTTATATACTTTGAATAATAGTCTTTTCTCAGATATGTCTTTTGCAAATATTTTCTTCCAGTTTGCAGCTTTTCTTTTTATTCTCCTGGCAGTATATTCCACAGAGCAGAAAATTTTAATTTTAATGAAGTCTAGCTTGTCAACTCTTTCCTTATATATTGTGCCTTTCGTGTTGTATCTACACAAGTATCACCAAACCCTACGTCATCTAGGTTTTCTCCTATATTATCTTCTAGGTGTTTTATAAGTTTTCCTTTTACATTTAGGTCTGTGACTCATTTTGAGTTAGTTTTTGTGAAGAATGTAAAGTCTTTGTCTAGTTGCATTTTTTTGCATGTGGAAGAAACCATTTCAGCACCATTTGTTGAAAAGACTTGTCTTTTTTTTCCACACTGTTGCCTTTGCTCCTTTGTCAAAGAACAATTGTATATTGTACATAACAAACAAAGAACTATTTATGTGGGGCTGTTTCTGGGCTCTCTATCTGGTTTCATTGATCTATTTGTCTATCATTTTGCCAATACCACACTGTCTTGATTACTGTAGCTTTCTACTGAGTCTTGAAGTCAGGTAGTGTCAGTGCTCCAACTTTGTTCTTCTCCTTCAGTACTGTATTGGATATTCTGGGTCTTTTGCCTCTCCATATAAACTTGATAATACTGTCTTCCTACTTAGGAACATGGAATACCTTTCCTTTATTTAGTTAATCCTTGATTTATTTCATCAGAGTTTTGCAGTTTTTCATTTCTTGACCTGATGAATTCCTACTTTTAGGGCCTAGTAAATGGCTTTCAACTATTGACTTTTGTGATAAGACTCAATTAATAATTAGACTTAAGATGGAGTCTTGACATGTAGTTCATCTAATATATCTAATTCTACCTATTCTAAATTCTGAATAAAATTATCATAGGTGCAGGAAAATAATCTACACTGGCATTAGAAATATGGGAAATGATGTAAACATGCTAGAAACTAAAATTTCTTGTAGATAAAGTATAGAATTGTCATGTGCAAAATGCTGTAGGAACATTTTGATATTTGCTTCACATTAAATGTCTCCTACTCCTCCTACAAACACCTATCTTACTCATCCATGAACATAGAAATCATTCTCAAGCTTTTCTATCTTCTCCTAGCAAATAATCTTCTGCTCCTAGTTAATAATCTCTCTGGGTTTTTGCCTTTTGTCCAATCAGTAAATTCTGAATTAGCAAAGTTTCTATGCAAAGCCCTCTAGTGGATGAAAAATGTAATTTTTATATGAGGGGCAAGGGGCACAGACCCAGTGGGGAAGTATTTAACCAGAGCACTTAATCATAAAACATAGCATGCATTATAAGACACAAAGAGAATTTTACTTACTCTTGCTTAATATATATTTGTCTTCCAACATACACTATAACTCCCTAAGGGAAATCATCATGCTTTCATCCTTCTTTTATATTTCTCAGTAAAGTGCTGAGAGTGCACTAGATGACTGTGCATCCATACTAATTACCTTTGAGTGTTTACCAAAAGTCTCAATTTAGTTTACTCTTTTGAATACTGACAGTGAAATTGTATAGGATTACACTTTCATTTAATTATTAATTCATAATTTACTGATTGGGCAAAAGGCAAAAATTCAGAGAGATTATTAATTAGGAGATTATTTGCTAGGAGAAGATAGAAAATTTTGAGAATTAGTTCTATGTTCAAGGATAACTAAGATATGTACTTGTAGGAAGAGTAGGGGACATTTAATAGGGAGCAAATATCAAAATGTTCCTACAACATTTTGCACATGGCAATTCTATACTTTAGATACTATTAGATATCTAGAAGAGATATCTAATATGAATTAGAGAAACATCTACAAAATGTAAGAACTCAATTCCAGGTATAGTTTATAAGTGCACACTCATTTTCATGTGACAGAAAACACATCCAAACTGGGTAAGTAAAAAGAACTTCTTCCTCAAAACTGACCTGAAGTGCAGCTTGATTCATGAAGCGCTGAGGCAAAATAAATCTGGGTCTTTTTCCATTGCTCAATATTGACTGCCTCTATACTGGTTACATTCTAAGGTTTCTCATAGCTGCAAAATGTTTACTAGTTGTTTCAGGCTTACATACATAGGTTCAACTCTAGGAAAACAGAGAACATCTTTTCCTGGAACCTCTTCACAGCTCTCGAATTCTCTATGATTCGAAAAATTGGGCTCAAATGTCATCTTTCAACCAATCCCTGTGTAGGCAATTCAGGGACTTCTTTGGCCAGGTGATAAGGAAGACCCCCATCTATTACCTGACACATCAGCCATCTGAGACCCCCACCCCTCAGAAGACCCTTATCAACATAATACTAACCTATTACCTGGCACATCAACTAACCTATTATCTGGCTCATCAGCATAATACTAAACCTATTACCTGGCACATCAACATTATACTAACCTATTACCTGGCACCATTATTAGCCACGTGAGCCCCTACCCTTCAGACCACTCCAACCTAATAAAAGTGGGAAAAATCAGGTATAGGGGCTTAGAGTTTGGTGGCAAGACCCCTCTGAGCCTGCTGGCAAATAGACATTGATTCTCCTACTCTTGGTGTGCTGCTCGATTTGTCCTCAGAACCACCCACTGTAACACTTGCTATAACACAGGCAAACTCTCAAGTGAAGTCTGTGATAGAGCCACTGCTGGACTTTGTTGCCTGAGTGTGGGTGGAGGATATTTCCCCACAGGAAATTTGAGATTTTGTACCAGAGAGGAGAAGATGCTGGCTAGGCAAAAGCAAAAGTGGTTATTATATATCAAAAAAAAAAAAAATACCATGACATTAAGCTACTATGTTTCTATTGATTACATTTTTTCATTTCTAATTTGCTTTAATTGAGATAACCAATGCCTCATGAAATTCAAATTAAAAACATCATTGTCATTATCATCATATCAAGATTCCTGACGCCTATGTGAAAGGCACTACACTAAAATGAAGTTTGTTCATTACCCTAAGTTGAGACCAATTTAACTATTTCCTATTTTAAAAAGTAATTGAATATAAAGCATAACTATGTACACTGTCACAAAGTTAAACTTTCATATTGTATTTTACCCTTCAAGCTTAATTACAAGAAAATCTACTTAAAGCAGTTTTCACATTTTCTTCTTCACACAATTTTCTTCATAAATATTGTTTATACAACATTTATTTTAAATTAAAAAGCTAATCTTAAGCTTGGAGTTCTTAATTTTATACAATATTAACTTGAAGTTCTAGCAAATGAAATTAAAACTGAAAACATAATTATATGATATTGCTTATTTGAATACTATTTTCAGAAAAATATATAAGCAAAATTTTATGTTTACATTAGGAAAATCATACATATTTCTCTAAAGTGCTAATTCTCTTACAAATACTTTATATAGTCAATTAGGTAAAAATGCTTTTTTTGTATAATTTCTTCTTCTTTATCTTTTCTTTTCTTTTATTAATTTTGTTATTATTTCAAAATATTACAGGAGTACAAATGTTTTTGGTTACATGTATCAATTTTGTTATGCTTGAGTCAGGATTAAAAGTGTGCCCATCACCCAGAGAGTGTTCATTGTACCCATTAAGTAGGTTTTTGACCATCCTCCCTCCCTATCCTCCCTGCTTGAATTCCATTGAGTTTTACTTCCATCTGTGCACATGTATGCTCATAGTTAGTTCTGATTTAATAGCAAGTATATGTGGTGTTTGTTTTTCCACTGTTTAAATACATCACTGAGGAGAATCATCTCCAGTTCCATCCAAATTATTGCAAAAGGCCTTAATTCATCCTTTTCATGGCAGAGTGGGACTCCATAGTATACATATACTACATTTTGTTAATCTACTCATGAATTGATGGACACTTGAGTTGATTCAGTATCTTTGCAATTGTGAATTGTGCTATAATAAACATTTAAGTGTGGGTGTCTTTTTGATAAAATGACTTCTTATCATTGGGTAAATACCCAGTAGTGGGATTGCTGGATCAAACTGTAGGTTACTTTTAGATCTTTCAGGACTCTCCATACTGTTTTCCATAAAGGTTCCTTGCTCTGTGCATCAGTGCCATCATCTATTGTTTTGGGACTTTTTAATAAAATACATTCTAACTGGGGTAAGGTGATATCTCATTGTAGCTTTAATTTTCATTTCTCTAATAATTAATAATGTTGAGCATATTTTCATGTTTATTGGCCATTTGTCTATCTCGTTTTGAAAAGCTTGTCTTCATATCTTTTGCCCAATTTTTAATGGGGTTGTTTGTTTTTTCTTGCTGATTTGATTAAGCTCTTTGTAGGTTCTAGTTGTTAGCCCTTTATCAGATGTATAGCTTACAAATATTTTCTCCCATTCTGTAGGTTGTATATTTGCCCTGTTGATTATTTCCTTTGCTCTGAAGAAGCTTTTTAATACAATCAAGTCCCATATATTTATTTTTGGTTTTGCTGTAATTGCCTTTGGGGTCTTGGTAATAAATTCTTTGCCTACACCGTTACCTAAAAGACATTTTTGTACATTTTCTTCTAGAATTTTCATAGTTTCATGCCTTAAATTTAAATCTTTTAATCCAACTTGAATTAATTTTTGTGAGTGGGCAGAGATATGGATCCTATTTCATTCTTCTGCATGTGGCTATTCAATTTTCTCAGAACCATTTATTGAAAAAGGCTTCTTTTCCCCAGTGTACATTCTTGTCTTCTTTGTCAAAGATTAACTGGATGTTATTATTTTTTCTTCTGTTTGGGGTTGATTTGCTCAGCCTTTTCCAGTTCTTTGAGATGATTCATTACATTGTTGATTTGTGATCTTTCTGTCTTTTGGATGTAGGCATTTATGGATATAAATTTTCCTCTCAGAACTGCTGTAGCTGTGTCCCTCAGATTTTTATTACTTCTGTCTCCTTTATCATTTAGTTCAAAGAATCTCTTGATTTCCTTCTTAATGCAATAATTGTTCAGCAAAAGATTGTTTAGTTTCCATGACTTTGTGTGGAGATGAGAGTTTCTGTTGGAGTTGATTTCTAATTTTATTCCACTGTGGTCTGAGAAGATGCATGGTATAATATCTGTTTTTTTTTTTTTTTAGATTGGTTGAGACATGTTTTGTGGCCTAAAATATGGTCAATCTTAGAGAATGTCCCATGAACTGAGGAGAAAAACATATATTCAGTTGTTTTGGATAGAATGTTCTGTAAATGTCAGTCAGGCCCATTTGTTCTACAATTATGTTTAAGTCCATTTTTTCTTTGTCTATTTTCTGTTTGGAGGATCTGTCCTGTTCTGTCAGAGCTTCACACTTGAAGCTCTGACTCAGGTTAGGCAAAGGCAATATATGTAACCTAAACATTTGTATCCCCATACTATGCTGAAATAAAAATAATAAAAGATTTGTTGGCTGTATATAGATGGTTTTATATTTGGGTTCTTTCTTCCGTTTCATGAGTCTATATCTCTGTTTTTGTGACAATACAATGCTGTTCTGTTTACTATAGCCTGGTAGTATAGTTTGAAGTTTGGTAATGTGATGCTCCAGATTTCTTCTTTCTGCTTAAGATTGCTTTGGCTATTCGGGCTCTTTTCTGGTTCTAAAATAAAATGTAGAATTATATCTTCCAGATCTGTGAAATTTGATGTTGATATTTTGATGGGGATTGTACTGAATCTCTAAATCACTTTGGGTAGTATGGACTTTTTAACAATGCTGATTTTACTGATCCATGACCATGATGTGTTTTACCATTTGTTTATGTCATCTGCGACTTCTTTCCTCAGTGTTTCATAGTTCTCTTTGTAGCGATCTTTCATCTCTTTGCTTAAGTATATTCCTAGGTATTTTATTTTATTTGTAGCTATTGTGAATGATACTGAGTCTTTGATTTGACTCTCAGTTCAACTGTTATTGGTGTATAAAAATGTTACTGATTTGTGTACATTGATTTTGTATCCTGGAGCTTTGCTGAATTTATTTATCAATTCCAGGACTCTCTTGGTGGAGTCTTTGGGATTTTCTAGGTAAAAGATCATTTCATAATCAAAAAGTGATAGTTTGACTTCCTCCTTCCTAACTTGGACACCCTTTATTTCTTTCTCTTGCCTGATTACTCAGGCTAGAACTTCTAGCACTATGTTGCATAGAAGTGGTGACAGTGGACAACCTTGGTATGTTATAGTTTTTAGTGGGAATGCTTTCACCTTTTCCCCATTCAATATGATGTTGGATGTGGGTTTGTCATAAATGATTTTAATAATCTTGAAATACATTCCTTCAATACCTAGGTTGTTGGGGGTTTTTGTCATGAAAGGTGCTGAATTTTGTTGAATGCTTTTCTTTCCTCTATTGAGATGATCGTATGGTCTTTGTTTTTTTTTGTGTGTTTATGTGGTGGATCACATTTATTGATTTATGTGTGTTGAGCCATCCTTGCATCCCTGGGATGAAGCTGACTTGTTCATGCTGGATTATTTTTTTGATGTGCTATTGATTTGGTTTGCTAGTATTTTGTTGAGGATTTTTGCCTCTATATTCATAAGGAATATTGGTCTTAAGTTTTCTTTTTTTTTTGTCTTCTTTCCTGGCTTTGGTAGTTTGGGAGGATTCCCTCCTCCTGGATGTTATGGAGTAATGCTTGTAGTGTGGGTGCCAGCTCTTCTTTATAGGTCTGATATAATTTGGCTGTTGAATTCATCTGGTCTGGGGCTTTTTTTTTTTTGGTAGATTTTTTATTACTGCTTCAACCTCATTGCTCTTTATTGGTCTGTTCAGGGGTTCTATTTTCTTCCTGATTGAGTCTCTGGAGTTTGCATCTTTCCAGGAATTGTTTATTTCCTCTAAGTTTTCAACTTTATGTACATAGAGATTTTCATATTATTCACAAATGAAATGTTGTATTTCTGTGGCTATAATATCTCCTTTTTCATTTCTTATCAAGCTATTTTTGTTCTTTCCCTTCTATTCCTGGTTAATCTAGCAAGAGGTCTATCAATTTTGTTTTTCTCTTCAAAAAACCAACTTTTTGTTTCATTGGTCCTTTGTATTGTTCTTTTGTTTCCCATTTTGTTTAGTTCTGCTTTGACTTTAGTTATTTCTTCTGCTGGCTTTGGGTTTTTTCTGCTCTTCCTTTTCTAGTTCCTTGAGATATGTCATTATATTGTTCATTTGTGATCTTTCTGTTTTTTTGGTGTAGGCATTTAAGGCTATGAACTTTTCCCTTAAGATTGCTTTTGCTGAATCCCATAGATTTTGGTAGATTGTGTCCCCTTTGTTGTTCGGTTTGATGAATCTTTTGATTTCCATCTTAATTTCATTCTTGACCCAATAATCATTCAGCAGCAGGTTGTTTAACTTCCATGACTTTGTGTAGAATTCAGTGTTCTTGGAATTGATTTCTAGTTTTATTCCACTGTGGTCTAAAAAGATACATGGTATGATTTCTATTTTTTTTTAATTTCTTGTGATATGTTTTGTGGCCAAAGATATGATCAATCTTGGAGAATGGTCCATGTGCTGATGAGAAGAATGTATATTCAGTAGTTTGGGGGTAGAATGTTCTGTAAATGTCCATTAGGCCCATTTGTTCTAGGATCTTGTTTATGTCCAGTGTTTCTTTAATTATTTTCTGTTTGGATGATCTATCTAGTTCTGTCAGTGGGATGTTGAAGTCCCTGACAATTACTGTGCTACTGTTTATCTGTTTGCTTAGATCTAGTAGGGTTCACTTTATGAATCTGGGCACTCCTGTGTTAGGTGCATAAATATTTAGGATTGCTATGTCTTTTTGTTGAATTGCTCCCTTTATTATTATATAATGACCATCTTTGTATTTTGGATTATTGTTGATTTAAAGTCAATTTTATCTGATCTGAGAATGGCTAGACATGCCCTCTTTGGTTTCCATTTGCCTGAAATATCATTTTCCATTCTTTCACATTGAGCCTTTGTGTGTAATTGTGGTTTAGATGTGTCTCCTGGAGACAGCATATAGTTGGGTTATGTTTTTTTCATCTATTCAGCCAGCCTCTGTCTTTTGAGTGGTGCATTCAAACTGTTAACTTTAAGAGATATAATTGATATGTAGGATGTTGTTCTGTTCATCACGTTGTGTATTTCCTTATTGCTTTGTTTTCCTTCTTGTGCTATTGTTTTATAAGAGTTGTGAGCTTTAGCTTTTCTTGGTGGTTTTACACTGGTGAGTACCTGTTGTGTTGATTCATGTATAATGCAGTTGTGAGTGTTTCTTGCAGGACAAGTCTGATGATGACAAATTCCCTCAATGATTGCTTTTCTGGAAAATATTTAATTTCTTCATTAATTGTGAACCTTAGTTTTGCAAGGTACAAAATTCTAGGCTGGCAGTTCTTCTATTTAAGTAGGTTAAAGATGGGACCCCACTCCCTTCTGGTTTATAAGGTTTCTGCTGTGACATCTATTGTTAGCCTGATGGGTTTTCCTTTGTAGATCAGCCGTTACTTATGTCTAGCTGTTTGTAGAATTTGCTACTTTATTTTGACCCTGGCAAGGTTGATTACCATGTGTCATAGAGATGTCCTATTTGCTATGAATCTTCCTGGAGTGTGATTACCATTTTGTGTCTGGATGTCTATATCTCTGGCTATGTCCTTGAAGTTTTCCTTAAGAACTCCCTTGAATAGATTTTCCATGTCTTTAGCTCTTTCTCTTCTCCTTTTAGCATATTTATAATTCGTATGTTAGTTCACTTCACATAGTCCCATATCTCTCTGATGATAGTTCCACTTTATTTATTCTCTTCTCTGCCTCTTTATAAGAATGGGTTAGCTTGAGAGCTTTGTCTTCAAGGTCTGAGATTCTTTCTTCTCCTTGGTTTAGTCTGTTACCAATGCTTTCTGCTGTGTTTTAAAATTCTCTAAATGACTCTTTCATTTCTTTGAGTTCTATTATATCCTTCCTTATGTTGTCTAGCACTTAGTGACTTTTTCATTAATTTACTGATTTTTTTGGCTTTATTTTTGTTGTTGCTGGTTTTTAACTTTCTTTTTTATTCCATTCATCTTATTTGCCATCCATATTTTGAATTCCATTTCTGTCATTTCAATGATTTCCTTTAGTTTAGGTTCACTACTTTGGCTTCATTATAATCCCCTGGAGTTGTTGATCTGTTTTGATTTTTCATGTTATCAGGATTCTTTTGCTGGTTTCTTCTCATCTGAAACCTCTTTTCTTGACTCAGGGATAATATGTTTGTGGGGCACCTGTCCATTATGGGAACTGCTTAATTAGAAAAAGAGAATGTTCCTAAATGGTGCTTTTCTTCTTCCTACTCTGGAATGTTAATATTGCAGGGGAGGGGTTTGTACACTAGAAACCTAAACTACAGCCATTCTGATTTGATCTGTGCAACTGCAATTTCCTCTGTTCAAGCCTGTGCTGGATGTTGTTTGTGCTGGATGTTGGCCTGTTCACCATATGGAACACCTACACCATAGTTGTAGGATGTTTGAGTTGGGAGCTGGGCAAAACCCTCTTCACTAAGGCTGGTTTTGTAGAGATTGCTCTGGCTGGGGTCACCCTGCAGAGGTGACAGTAGCAGCTAGGTGAGGCTGTGCTGGCAGTGGTCATGAGTTCCCAGGCTTTGGGTATTTGCTCAAACTAGGTCCCTGGTGGCTTGAGGCTGGGGGATACCTGGCAAGGCATTGGACTTTGGAGCAATTCCTGCAGCAGTAGAGGTGGTCTTGGGGCCCAGGTACAGCACTGGAATCTTGGGACAGTGTCCCAAACCTGGTAGAAGCTCTGGAGACAAAGAGGAGGAGCCTCTGGCTCTGTTGTGTGAACCTCAAAGCTGAGGCTGGGGAGGAGCCAGAAGCAGAGCTCCTGGGCAGGGCTTCAGAGCCAGGAGGAGGGCTGTGGGGGTGGCAGGGTGATCCAACCTGGAGAGTGGGGTCAGGGCTGAGCAGGCAGCAAGCAGTTGAGACCTGGAGGGCAGAATTGGGGCCAAGCAGGTGGCATGCTATTCTGCAAGCTCAGGGACTGGATGATAAGTCACATGGGTAGAGGTTGGTTCCAGTGTCCCAGGGACTGCTGAGTTCTCCCAGTACCCCCCAGGACCTGCCAAAGCAGTTGCCCAAAGCCTCCTAGGTTGGAGCCCGTGTGCTCAGATCCCATTGTGCTGTTGGGGAGGGGGCACTTGACTTCCACTCACTGGGTACAGCCTCAAGGAGCCTCCCATTGGTCCACTCCCTCCCCAGGCCAGTGGAGGCAATGTGAAGGCTGCAGCTACAAAGCTGAGTCCTGTGCAGGCCTGGCACCATGCACCCAAGAGCTCAGGATGGCTTTTGCTGCTGAACTCCAGACAGGTCCCTGATCTGTGGCAGTGAAGTGAGCCCTCTCACAACTCAGCTACAGTACCTGCAGGATGAGCACAGTGCCCCAGCACTCTGTCCTGCTAATCTTCCCCATGTGTGCCTTGATATTATCATATGTATCGCCCCATCACCTTTTTCTTTTTCCACATTCAGAGTCCCATGTGCTTCTCTGTGGCTTCACAATGTTCCTTCTGAAAATAGCTATCCATAGGTGGGCACCTGCTTCCTATTTACTCTTCTTTCTTTGGGAACTGCAGGTTTGCGGGCTGCCTCTAATCCGCCATTTTTATTTTCCTGTTGATGTCTCTTTTTGATGGTGGCTTCAAGATAAACTCTTTCAATGGTGGCAGCCAGACCCCATGCTGACTCCCACTGGTAACTGCAGGGGAGACTTTCCTCGGGCAGAAAGGCATGCTTACAACTTGCTTGGTGCTGACTTCCTTCCCTGCAGCAGCAGGTCTGGGAACCAGTGGTGCAAACTGGCTATGGTATCGCTTGCTTGAGGCCAGGGCTGGTGCCAGGGCTATAAAGAATACTTTTTTAAAAAGTATTATGAGGAGAAAGAAGTTGTGCAGAGATATCACTAACAAAATGTAATAGAAAGATGCAGTTATACAGTTATACACACATATATATACAGTCATGTACCACATGACAATATTTTGGTCAATGACAGCACATATATGATAGTGATCCCATAAGATTGTCATAGAGCTGCACTATATAGGTGTATCATTTTTTATCTTATACCACATTTTTATTATATCTTTTTATGTTTAGATATTTGTAGATATACTAAATTCTTACCATTATGTTACAATTGTATGCAGTATTGGGTATATTAATATGCTGTATAGGTTTGTAGCCTAGGAGCAATAGGCTATAACATATAGCCTAGGGCTATAGCAGGCTATACAATCTAGGTTTGTGTAAGTATATTCTATTATGTTAGCACAACAACAAAATCACCTAACAACACTTTTCTCAAAACACACTCCCATTGTTAATCAATGCATGGCTGTATATATAATATACTGAAATTCTTAGCAATTGTATTAACCATCTCAATTGCAAGTGCTTGTGACTAATTCAATCCAGCTTAAACATATATATATAATGAACAGACACTAACATACTTCATAGAATTGAAGGAAGAACTATAGCCATCAGCGCATATCTGGCATATTGAAATGTGGTACTCTCAAGGTAGTCTCTGCTGTCTCTGATCTCTGCTTTTCTGCATATGCAGGTTCATTTTGCCTGTGTGATGTACGGATAGACTTTGGGGTTACATCGCTCAACTCTGCAACCATAGAAAAATATGTATCCCCCATCCCCTACAAATGCATGTGCACACAGTATCTCCAACATGCAACCATGTTATTTCTAGTTAAAAAGCCAGGAGAGTGATTCCAATTGTCTTTTCTTGGATTATTATGCCTACTCCTGGACCAAGCTCTTGAAGTTAGTTTATGGGTTATAAATCTTCCATCTTGGGTCACATGCCTCACCTTGGAATCAGGGACCAGGTTCTGTGACCAAGAAGGAGGAGGAGGATAACTCCTTGGAAAAGACATTAGGCACCACAATAGCCAAAGAAAAAAAAAGATTTGTTAGAATAACTTGAATAATTACTTTAATCCTCTATTTATTTCTGCTTTCTTCTGAGCCAGAGGTATAAAACATTATTTAAGTACATACAAGCTTTGGACTTAATGACGGCAAGGAATGAGTGGTGTGAGCATGGATAGAGGCATACTGGAGTCTTTGGGAGCCAAATTAACTTCAAAAGTGTTTTCAAAATTGTCAGTACTTTAATGTCTACTCAAATATTTAGTTATTTTGCAATTCAGATTACATTAAATGAGAGCTTAATATTTTTATGCTGATAAAAGTGACCATTGGTTAATAAAGATTTAGAAAATAAGTAAATAGAATTTATTTTTTCTGTTGACAGAACCTAAACTCTGAAATTTATCCCAAAGTAGTGCTTGGAAATGAATTTGCTAAATGTCAGTTAATGAACAAGAACAAATATTCCATTTACATGCCATCCCATATCTAGAGATTATTTAGCAAATTCTTTGGATATTTCTTAATGAATTCTAATTTCTACACTTGATCTTAGCCAAAAGGCCGAGAAGTGATAATGAACTCTAATTTCTACCTGAACTTGAGATAACATCTTCTATTTCTTATCTTCTGTTCTTAACACATTGTTCCTAAGAGAGATAGACTGCCCAATATTAATAACATTCCCAACAGATAGGATTCTCATACATTTTCAATAGAAGAGCATTTTTTTGCCCTTCTCTGTGAAATTTTTAATTTTATTAATTTAATGTATTTTTTATTTGTTGAAGATATAATCTAAGGGAAGAACTTTAATAAACCAATTATTTAACAAAATTTTGTTTGTGCACGTGTTTCTATTTGTGTATGCACATATATGAAGAAGGGACTCATAGCTTTTATCAGAATTTCCAAGGTATTTGTGAACTAGAAAATGTTTGAGCATCAATAAAGAATGTGTAAAACAAGAAGTTTATTGTTTATTTGAATAGAAATGTATCAGTAAAGTTAACACTTTGGTCCTCATTTATTCCAATGGAGACCTACTAAATACATTGAATATTAATACTAAAATTACTCAAAAAGATAACAACAACAACAAAAATATAACAAGTGCTTGCTGTGAGCTGGACTCTGTTACATTTCACATAGTACCTAATATAATACTTGGCATCACTCTGTGAAATAGATATGATCATCCCACATTACAATTGAGAATATTGCAACTCAGAAAGATGAAATACTTTCCCAGGGTCACATACCAGCAATTGAAAAGACCCCAAACTGGAATCCATTTCTCATTCTCAATCCCATCATCTTGCCAGGAGTTGGGTAGATAGTCAATAAATATGAATTGAATTTAATTAAAATTATGACATGAGGAATGCATGATAGCAGGATAAGAATAAACATATCACGTCCCATTAAACTGTCCTTTAGGTAAATAAACCATAATATTTATTTTACCCCATCCCATAAATATTTTTCATATTTTTAAAAATTTTATTCAAGGTCATCTCAACATTAGATCACTTAGAAGTAATGTGTCTCCAGAATGAGGCAGAATTTCTTAGAAGCTCAGAGAGTTGTTGAACTATCATATCCTTTCTTCTGGGCACTCTACTGCCATTAACATAGTATAAGGTCACATTCATCTCTTAGTTGTACATATAACGTTGTTAATCACAACCAAGGAAACCTAACTCATTTTTATATGGGATTCTATCAATGTACATCTTCTATATCTATACAGATGAAATAGGTTTTTGGATACAATTATAGTGTTTTACATTTTTTCTATGACAAATCTGAAATCTTAGGTTAATTTATTTCAGTTATAACCTATTAAGAACTTTGGGATACTGATTGCTACACCTATATCAGTATTCCTTCCTTTTTTAAAATAAAATGATTGAATTTATAGATTAATCAAAATCAAGTAGAAATGCAGCTTGGAAAAGGGAGAAATTATGACTATTATCTTTCATCTTATTGCCTGTAAAGATGAAATTAGTAAGTGCTTATTTAGATAACAACTTCTCATTTGCCCTCAGAAGAGAGAGAATGTGATCGAATATTTTCACCTAGTAAAATTAGCCACAAAACATTTCTTCCTGCTGAGGCTGCAAAATTTAAAAAAAAAAAAAGAGAGAGAGAGAAAGAAAAAGAAGAGGACACGCTGTTGGAAAAAACCTTTATTACTCTAAACCAGCAGGATCTATGCCTAGGGTAGATGAGGTGAGAGAGAGTTGTAGACCAGGACATCGGCTGTGATTGTTTCCTTTTAATCTCTGCTGCACCTCCTGAGGCAATACAGACAACTGGGAGTGATTAGACTTTGTCACATTTTAAAACTATGTGAGAAATTAATTAAACTGTAGAGTTATTGCTGGAAAGGAACTTAAACAAAAAGGAGATTATTTTCTGTATGTCCTGAGAAAGTAATGAAGTTACATCACTTAGAAGCCTAAAGAAGATTTTCTGAAATTTATCTTGTGCCTTGCCATAATATGGCTGGGCACTAAAGCATGTCTTATGAAAATCATCACCTGGCTTGTTATAAGTGAAAGATTATAAGCCTGACTGGAAATATCCTATCCCAACTTGAATCATCAAAATCTCCTGCAGGCCATGATAAGAATGGAGATACGATCTGAATCTGTCATGGGCCCAGGGGCTGTCCTGGTTCAAGACATAAGAAACACAAGTGGAAAAAAATCCATGGAATTAGTTTGATAATTACATTTTTACCTGATAAGTAGCGGATAGTTGTCAAAGGGTAGGAGCCAAAAATGAATAATGTAGGGTAGAAGGAAGCTGCTATACCAACTTTCATGGTGCCTGCTTTTAAGCTTGGCTAGGGAAATTTTTTTTTAAATGCACCCTGCAAAGATAAAACAGGATCTTGGGGAGACAAAACTTTGGGGCATAAATAATGAGGTATTGTCAGTATTTAAAATGACAGATTTCAAATCCACAAAGTTAAGGATAAATTGTATTAAACATCTCTTTAATCTTCTTAATATCCTATCTTTTAGTTCTTATCTGAAGAACTTCATTTTAGAATTGGTAAATGAAGAAGCAGGTGTTTGGGCCTTATTTTAATTTGAAGATGAAGGTAGATCTCCTGATTTAAAATTAAAATGGAGAGAACACTCACTATAGAGGTAGCCCTCTAATATGATATTTCTATTTAAAACCAATATTTTAAAATTACGTTTCATTAAAAGTGGATTTGGGAGAAGAAAATTTGATACCTCATAGAATTGCACATGTACAAAATATGTTGCAAGTGCAAAACGATGAACTATTATAATCAGTTAAAAATGGTCAACAGTCTACTTAATACTCCTGTGTCTCTGGTAGATGTTAAAAAGATATGATGTCATGTACCTCCTTATCTTATTTTAGATGAGATAAATTAAAATACTATACCTTTAGTGAAATAAATGAATCAGAGAGAAGTTACATGGCATAGCCAAAATTGCAAATCAGGAAAATGAGTCCCTAGTATGTTCCAGCCACTGTTCTGAGGGTAATAATGTTATCAACCAGACATGGTTCCTGTTCCCAAGGAGTCAATCTCCTAGTAGGGAAGCTGGGAACAGGACATCTTGATAGGACAACATGTAAGCAGTTGGCCTTTGTCCCTCCACAAAATACATTCCCCTGAAAGGAGATATTTGCTGTTCTTTGGGTGTTTGCAAAACAAAATTAGGACAGAAAGGGCGGCATAAGAGAACTGCTCTTTTAAGTGCAACAGTGCTCAAAGACTGATCCATAGGGCCATGCTTTTAATTGTGATATACAAATAACAGTAATAGGAGATACTATTGCAGAGATATAGATGAGGGATTAGGGATTTTCAGAAAAGGAGAGAAATACTGCAGTTTAGGAATATAGAAAGTTTTGTGGTAGAATAAAGAGGAATGGTGTGGGAAAAAGGGAAATAGCAAATGCTTACTAGGTGAAATTGCATTTTACCAGTCCCTAAAGGTGTATTTTATTTCACCATGTGGAGTTTAAGGCAAAGTTACTCCAAATAGAAGAAAGAGCATGAGCAAAGGACTCCAGTAATCTTTACAGAATGGGATGTATACCTGTAAAAGAATGTACAGTTTGGCTGGAGAAAATTAATCAATAGGCAAATCATAGAAGGGGAAATTTAGCTTGGAAAAGTAAGTTGGTAGAAATCATGGGAGTTATTATGCAGTGTCTAGAGATTTTGAATGACTTATTAATGGGATTTGGACATGTGCCACCTCAATTTGCTTTGAGAAAGGATTTAATGTCCAGCTCCTGGGAGTTCTATCACTAGTCTATCTATTTTGTTGCAAACAAATGTACAACAATGAGTGCATTACCATGGGATTCACTGATACTGCAATGTATTGCATCACCTGGTAATAGCCAGAATGTTGTAATGATCCTTACAAAGCTCATCTAAGGTGCCAGCTTATGGATGAAAGCCTGTAAGGTTGGGGCATTATTCTTTAGGGTGTTGCAAAGCACTGACTCAATACTACTGTGTCCTAAACAGTCATAATATATGGGTGTGGGAATTGAAGGCTATATGCAGAATTAGGTCCTTATGCCATTACTTCCTGTTCTCAAGGAGTTAATCTCCTAGTAGGGAAAGATACCTACAGAATGTGTCTTTCCTCTCCCTACAACTTTAATCTCTGCTGAATTAGAAGTCCTTGTTTTCCAGGGGAGGACACTTCCACCAATGTACAGTAATATTTTCACTGAAACTGAAGCCATGACAGCTGTGTGGTCAAATGGGGCATCATATGTTAGTAAATCAGCAGACAAAGAAAATGGTTATCAAAAATTAGGTTGCCGTATACTGATGGTTTCATCTCTGGTATCTCAGATCTATTCCAGATATCGATGCGTCTGTTCTTGTGCCAATACCAGGCTGATTTAACTATTATTGCTTTATAGTACAGCTTGAAGTCAGGAAGACTGATGCCTCCCAGTTTGTTCTTTTTACTTAAGCTTGCTATGGCTATTCGTGGTTTCTTCTGGTTCCATATGAAGGGAAGAATTTTTTTTCTAGATCTGTAAAGAATGCTGATGGTATTTTGATGGGGATTGCATTG
>VBSM01002616.1:12315776-12332517 GCA_008086735.1 Cheirogaleus medius | reverse complement strand
AAAAAAAAAAAAACAACAGAAAATGGTTATTATACTGGTGGGGGCAAATGAACTCAGATTAGTATGAGGAGCTAAATTCACTGCCACATAATCAGAATGGACAAGAATGTGTCTGGAACTTGGAGATTTATTGAGGCATCTCTTGGACCTTCTATGCTTGATAAGAGTGAATGAAAAATGCCATTCTCCATAGCTTGACAAAAGTGAGACTAAATGCTCAGGCCCCTCAGGAATAAATGTCTGAATCATGCCACCTAGGACATGGAGGGTTAGTAGAGTATTTCTCAGCAACCAGGCATTGAAAAGAAACAGGCGACCAAAGTCTCAAATGCCTCAGGGAAGATCTCCATCATCCAACTGAACAAACATCTAAATCAGCTTCTCTGCTGGCTGGACAAGGGTAGGGGGCAATCTAGAATGGATGGTAGAGGTTGGTAACAATAAACATTATTTATCACCTCAGGGAAAGCTGGAGCAGTGAGTATAGTAGTTGTTCTCATGAACCCAAATTATTGAGTCTTAAGAGAATGTGACCAACATCCTGAAGAGTAATTGGCATAGTATAATTAATGTGAGTTACAGGTAGATCTGTGAGCGGTGTAAGGGCAGGTTAGAGCAGTTTATTTTGCTGTTCCGCAACACGTCTTCTTACTCTACCCCTAATTTCAGTTGTAGTGGGGGTGGATACTTCTGTGCATGCTGACAGCACCCCTCCTTGAGCATGAGCCAAGCATCTCACTGCATTTCTGTCCCATAATTTTCACCAAAGATGCAGAAGCCCACTCAGCTCACGTGACAGGCATTGCCTGGCAGTGCAGGGCTATTAGTGCAAGAGGGGGTGGAATCTGAGAATAAATACCTCAGCTCTCTTCTGTATGGACACTGTTTGGAGGCATTCTGCATATTTATCAGAGGATCTGGCTGAGGTAAGCCCCTGTTATCTACAAATGTGAACTCAATAATTCACCTTTCATTGGCTTTTCCTGCTCTCTGTCACATTTGCTCTGTTCTCTCTCTTCAGCTTTCTGGGATACACTCCCAAATAAAATACCGGTGCCTAAATTTGTGCTTCAGGTTCTGTTTATGGGAGAACTCAAACTGAGAAAATTGTGATTTAACTTTGGAAAACAAGGGCATGTGTATATTAGAATTGCATGTAACAACTGACTCAGGTGTCTAGAAAGCCAAGTAGGACAAAGAATAGCTAAATAAAACTATTCCACAGCAATAAAAAGAGTTTTATATTATATAAGTTGGACAGCCAGGAAAAATGTTAGTGTTGGGGAAAAGTCCATCTGTCATTTGTGTTAATGATGCTTATTATTAGACGGCCTACATTGTTGTGCTCTGTGTATCAAATTAAAATGAATTTTTAAAAAACTTTATGAATTGCTTATTTCCTCAGTGTTTTTTTTAAAAAAATACAGTCTGTTTTGCTGTTTTTCTATTTATAAAGTTAATATTTATAATAGAACATTTAGATTTTTCAAAGGATATAGAAATATTGCTTGTAAGCCTACCATCCAAGAGTTTCCATCAGATAATGTGATACAAATTTAAAGTTGTAGAGAGTATGTGTGTGTGTGTGTGTGTGTGTATAAATTCTGTTAGTATAAACCTATGACTATATTTGTGCTACATGGCTACAAAGTGAAAAGTCTAAATTTCGGACTCTTTGTGAATGTGAAGCTCAAATAAACTGGCCCCACTTCAAAAGACCCCAACCGTTATATAAGCATGGTAATATTTCAGCCCACAAATGTACCATGGTTTGTTGACTTATTCTTAGACAATGAGGATTTTTTTTAGGTTTATTAGTTAATTATTATTATATGTGCAAATGTGTGATGAAAGTAATAGGTGAAAAGTTAGGAACATTTTTTGTTTTTAACAATATTGACAAATTGCTTTTCCAAAAGCTGAAAGCAATTATCCTTCTATGAGCTAGCAATGAATGAAGCCTCATACCCTCCTTCATACTAGATTTTGTATTGTTTTGTTCTTCTTAAACAGTGATAGGCCTGGATCATTAGGGGAACTATGTCACGAGGATACTGGAAACAAATGATTTCAATGGTGCATTGCAGAACTTAACAGGCACCTCATGATAAAGAATGAGCATGAACAATTGATGAGATCGTCACTACTATCTAGAACTCAGCTAAACAGTGGAATCTACATCTAATTAACAATTGCTTGCTCAGCTTTGCATGCATATTTTTGGTTTTACAACATGAGATTTTATCTAAAAATGTGACCCTTAGAAGCATGATATTTTAATAAGAACTGAAACTTTAACTTAAAAGAATATATAACCAGATTATTCTCAGTGTTGTTTAGTCCTCTGAGTCAAACCCAAGCCCTCCCTCATGAGTAATGCTGTCCTCATTATTTTTTTTTCCTGCCAGATGGCTTGCTAATTTAAAATCCCTGAAGTGATAGGTGTTTTATTACAGACAACCCACTTGCCTGGGAAAAATAAGACTGTAGCCTTTCACACCTTCACTGATGAAGTTAATGAGTTCATATCAACTTTATGAAACTCATTTCACTTATTCAGAATTGCAGAATTGGATTTGGGAAGGACAAACATAGATTTCAAGCTCCAGGAATATTTTGATGACGTTCATCCAGAAAAAGTTATGAAAATAAGAGGAAAAAATTATAATGTTCTTTTCCATGAATACTATTAAAGCAGCACCTCTAGTCAAGGCCTTTATTAATTTATAACCAGTGCATTGCTAGAGATTCTCAATTTCTGCTTTTAATTTCTCACTTCTTCAAACCACAGTTCACATGGTCATCAGAAAATGCCTCTGATATCATCCAATTGATGATGATTTGAAGTCTAATGTCCTTGGCCTAGCACTGGAGTTTATTAAAGTCATCCATCCCTTACTTACCTTTCCCATATTCTTCTGCACAAACCTTGTGCTTCTGGCAAGACAAGTCCACTCACAGTCCAGTCATGTTTCTCCTGATCAGTTTTTTGCTTATATTTGCTCATATTTCTTGTCTTGATTTATCTATATCTGTTTTCTTTATTATCTAAAGTCCTGCTTAAAGTCCACCTCTCCTATGAAGCATCCCTTAATTCCTCTTCTAGGAGCTATCTATGCCTCATTTGAATTCTTACAGAACTTGTTTTCTGTACCACTCATACTTACTTAGACTTAGTATCTTTTATTGCAGTTAGTTAAATTTATATATGATCACTGCAGATTACAAGTTATAGGGATGTAGGAAACATGGCTTATGCATTGTTTACATTTCTTACAGTGCTTAGCAGAGAATTTTGCCAGAAGTAGGTGACAAGTGAATATTTATTAATTACAATTCTGAATATATTTTCTAGGTGATGCTGAGGAATACTAAAGGACTCATAATAATACAGTACAGTGAGTTGCTTACCAAGAAACATTTCAATACAAATTAAATAATGTACTTGTTTGTTGGCACTTCTAATTAAGGTGAATAAACTAGAGTTTCCTAATACAGACCTAATTCAGGAATATGGATAATTTTTAAATAAGAGTTAAAATATTTACTTAGAACAACTGAGAACAAGACATGACATATAAGTGAATAAGATACTATGAAATTAAATTGTCGTATGTGATAGTGTAATTCAGCAATTACAGGTAGAAAAGATCATGCTTAAGAAAATGATAAATTTTTATTTTAATGAAATAGTGTTTTTCCTCTTCAGTTGACTACTTTAGAGAGGCTCAGAGTTTTTTTAAGAACTATTTAGAGTGTCTATATTTCTTTTAACACACTTTGGTATAATTCTAGCATAATTTAAATACTAATAAGTTTATAAAAACTTTTATTTTATATTCTACATCATTTAAATCTTTATTCAAAAATTGTGAAAGATGCAAACTATGCAATCTTGCTGAAATATTAGGGTACAAATATAGGCAAACTATACTTCTCATACATTTTGAAATATAATCCTTGCTTATCAATAACTTAGAAAATTACAATGGTCAAATATTCATTTATTAACAAATATTTATTGGGCAACAACTATGTACCAGGTAGTATTTCAAGTGACAAAGTACTTCAGATGTAAATGGGCATCATTTCTGAATATATGGAATATATACTCCAATTGGGTAATATTGACCAAAAAAAAAAAACAAAGGAAAACATAATAAATAAGTAAATTATATTTATGTTACAATATGATGAATACTGAAGGTAAAAGAAATAGAAATAAGTTGATTAGTAGTTTTGGGAGAGTACAGCTTACATAATTTCTAATTTTAAATCTTATTTCATTGATCTCACATGCCAAATCAAAATAAAAAATAGTATAATTATAGTATATCATGTTACATAGTTCTGGGAACAATAATGAATAAGCAAAGTAAAACAAATTGCCAATATGTTTTTATTCATTTATATGTTATTCATGAAATATTTATTGAGCACTTACTTTGTATTTGGCACTGTTATAAGCATTTAGGGTAAACTAATAAGAAAAAGGCAAATTGCTCTTACAGATTTTATGAGCGGGAGAAATAAATAAATATGTAAATAAATAAATAAGTGGTAAAACATCATAAGAATAATAATATTATGCCATAAAAACATCATTATGTTTATATGGTAGAGAATAATTGAATGGTTACTTAATATTGGGTGGTCAGAGAGGGCTCCTCTCACTGAGGGAAAGAGGGAGTAGTAGGGTATCAGGTCGTAGAGTTAAACAGTATCAGACGCTAGAATCTGTCAAGGAAGGAAATGCTATATTTATGTTTTTAAAAATACCACTTTGCTAGGCAAAGAACAGACTGTTGAGAATATAGAAGGTCATTAAAATGATGAGGCAAGGCTTGATGGTGATTCGGAGGAGGCAGAAATTAGAGAGAGGGAGAAGAGATTTCAGATTAGTAATATGTTTTGAACGTAGAACCCACAGGATTTCCTGATACAGTGAGTAATAGCAAAAAATTAATTAAGATCCCTTGAGGACTGACTTGAACAAAACAATGATGCCTTTTACTGTCCACTGGGAGGCACTGAGAGAGACGTAGAGGATTGGAGGGGTTGACGTAGAGATTAATAATTCTCTTTGTCTGAATTAAATTGTTAATGAAGAAGATACTCATGTCAACAGGCCAAGTCATGAGTTACCCATGAAGCTGGGGTTCGAGGAAGAAGACAGGGCCAAAACCCCATACCAAATCTAGTTTTCTAAATTAAATGAATAAATGACTCCAAATAGAAGTTCGAAATTTCTTTTAGGAATTATATCTATGTCACTAATTACAACTCCCACAACTGTACAATTTGTAGAAAAATTTGGATAAGAGGCAATTCCTGAGAGATGATAATCAAAGGCTATCTTTAAATTGAAACCACATGGTGGAACTGAAGAACATGATTTTACAATATGCAATTAGCCTTATCGCAGATATTGTCTGAGAATATAAGTACAATGAGTTGTTTACATATATCTAAACACATTTTATAGGGTCCTTAACAGTTAGATGAAATTTTTAAATTTAAACAGTCCTTAAGTTTTCTTGCAAGAATAAGTAAGATCTTAACTGAGGAATGTAATCAGTATTATCAAGCCCAACAAAGAAAACCTGAAATACTTTGCATAACTAACGCCTCATTGACCTCAACCTTCAATTGTTAAATCCACCTTCTTTTCTTTTTTTCTTTTCCTTTGAAGAAAAGTATTAAATTGCAAGCTCATCTAGGAAAAATTGTATTCATCATATGTTTTCATTATTCCAGGTATAAAAGTTACTAATACAAATAGAATTATTTTTTCTCTGAATTGTATATCAAGTATCATATTCTTTACATCTCTCACTTTATTTATTTTAAAACATATTCTCTAAACACAGACCAAACTGGTTTTGAAACATGTCTTTATTTTACTATTTCTTTTATTTCACTTTTTTTTTTACTCTACACAAAGATCTAATTCCTACCAATTTTCAAAGACTTCATGGCTGCATACTCTATCAATGTCATAAAGAAGAAAAGAACATGAACTGTGGAATATATTTAGAATTACAATCACACTCATTTTGCTAATTGGTATCACTAGCTTGCAAAAGTGAAAAGTACATATTTCACATATCTTATAATTTACAAAACTCTTTTTTTAAGATGCAGAAATTCTGCAAACTGTAAAACTCAGGTAAAAAATGATATGATATAGGTTAGGAAGAAACAATGTGTTTAATATATTTACGTATTACTGTCACCAAAGACACACTTATTAATTAATGGCTATGAAAAAAAATCTGACAGTAAGTGGGCGAACACTGTAGCAATCACCTTAAATAGAGATAATGGAGCATCTTAGATTCTTTTTAAGCCTTGCAAAGAACATTCACTCTAGCATTGTCTATTGGTATGTAGCTGGACCATTCACTCCCAACCATTTGTATTCAGTTCTTTGACTTTTACATTTTGCAACATTATACATTGTATATTCCACTTCTTTAACACTATTGTGATGATCTTTAAAGAATCAGGACAAACCAAATTTTAATGTGTATGGGAATCAATGCTATTTTGAGAAGAGAATAGTCATTTTTCTATGAAACTTTTTATTTTTGCTAACTTAGTAACTGACTCTTTTTGTGTACTTTCTCCTCCCCACAGAAGACATCAACTTTAATGTAAGTCCATGGTACAGGTAGAGGACATTTTGGGTTTTATTCTTTGATGTTAGATTTTCTACTTGATTTTTTTAACCTTATCCAGATAGGCCTAAAAGCCTTATCACAGAAATTTATGTATGAGATGCTAATGAGATATGGTATATGATATGTGCAGAAGAAGTTTATTTTCCCCTCCTTAAAACTAAAAAGGGCTTTAATAGTCTAATTTCCTTAAGAAAAAAGACACTGAGACTTAGCTTACTGTTTATAAAATTATTCCTTTTTTTATTTTCTTTTAATGAAGGAAATATAATATGATACATTTCTATTAAATAACTGGCTTAAGTCAAAATGGAATTTCCTATATCTAAAGGTAGATTTAAATTAAAGGTTATAAATTGATTTTAATTTGCTATTTACTGCATGAAAATTTGATGACAATGTTCTATAGTAATTTAACTAAAAGCTTTTTCTAAAGAAATACAAATAAAAATAAAATGTTGGACCAAACTTTTTATGATACTTTGAAAAAATGTTTCTTTCAATGAGTGACATGATCAGGCTCAAATATAGGTCTAGCAGTTACAAAATTATTATATATGTGTGTTTTTAAAAATCTTCTATAGGAACACACAAAAAATATTAGTGTTCTTTTTAAAATCAAAAATATTGAATTCACCTCATTATTAAAAACCCTGTGCTTGTTTTTTACTTCACAGAATCAAACTGGTGATAAAGGCATGTGGATCTCATTTTCTACTGAAATGAGACAAGAGCAAGCACTCTTGATGCTTGTTTTTTAAGAATAAACTTCCTCACATGTGTAAAGTTGCAAACTGCAAGAAATTGTTCAGTGTTTTTCTATGAATGGCAAGTTACTCTCCTTTCACAGAAATAGAAAACTTGTCTTGGTACAGATTGGAAAATCTCATTCTGTGCATATGATTAGACAGTTCACAAAGTTCTTCCTCTTTTTTCCAAGTCAAATTCTCAGGCTGAGAAGATTCAAAGAAAGTGTTGTAAATCCATTGTTCACTATTTAAAAGGGGGACATTGAGGAGATACTGTTCAATTTTGTACTGTGTTTCCTTTAGGTAGTTTTCAGTAAGACCTTGAGATCTATTAATATCTTTCCTCTCTCTCAAGACCAAGAGGCAGTAGAAATATTTAAAGATTTCCTTTTGCAACCAAGATTTTTCAAAAAATTCCATTTGCTTTTAAATCTAAGTTTCATTTGAAGTCAAAACATTTTCTGAAGGACCTTACTAAGACTTCTTCAACTGGTTCGTGTAATCAAAAATGTGTATTAAGCAGATTGGTTTCTGTAGCCATTCTTTGTCTTCAAACACTCACCACAATCTGCAGTATACCTTTCAAATCAAACACACTGTAAAGACTTCTAATTCTGATGTTTGGACAAAATGGCTGACCAGAGACACCACCTATGACATCATCTCAGAAAGAAGGATAAATATTAGATGAAAAAGAAAAAACAAACAAACACAGATCAGGTGTAATTCCAAGGGAAAAGTGCCAGAACGTATAAGAGATTTCACAGGAAGAAGTTGCAGAGCAGAATAAGAAAGGGCAAGATATCGGCAGTGGTCAACCCCTGACAGGCTTGGAGTCCAGCAAAAAGGGTCAGTGGAGCAGTTTGCTTTTCCCTCCTCCACATCTCTGGCAGTCCAACAGGGCAAGATACACCCCAAAGCAAAAGGACAATAAATCTGGCTGAGCACCCCATAGGCAATTCGGGAACAGCACACTTCTCCCTAGCACAGTCAGGGACTGACCTTGGGGGACCTGGGGACAGGCCCACAGGCCAGATCCCATATGCCCTGGGCTCGATTACATTGCTTGGGGGCACAGAGAGGAGATTTGTGAACTAATCTTAGGAGGTGAGGGAGCCCATGTGGGCAGAACTGAAAAGAGAGCACAGTGTGAGTTCTAGCAACAGTGCACTAATGGAGAACCCCTCCCTCACAGGAACGCCATGCCATCAGCTGAGGGAGGGATCTTGGACAGAGAGGCTCCCAGGTCACAGTGCCATCATGGCAGAGCTTGGTTAGTTTTAGCTCTTGTCTGCTAGCAGATGCCGGAGGGAGACCACAGAGTAGGGAAGGGGGAGAAGAATGAAACCCATTCTGGACAGCAAAATTGTAAATCTCAGACCCAAGAAATAGAATTTCTGGCTGGGTGGGACCACATCAGCCCCTCCCTGCTGGCTTTCCCCAGAAGCCTGGGAAAAGACCTTTGATCAATGTTGAAACAGCTACATTACCTGCTTATGTGGTGCTCAGGGAGGCTCACTGGACCAAGCCCTGCACAGCCTCACTATACCAACCAACTCTGCTATGGTGGGGAATAGGGACTCACCTGGTAGTTCCGTCTGACAAGGAGGTCAATTTGCACAGCATTTTACAACTTTAACTGACTCAGTAATACAGGGTGTGGTTGATTTTGACATACAAGCAAAACCTACTGGCTCAGAGATTATCCTGGGAATGCCAAGACAATTATCACTGCTAAGAAGACCATAGGGCTGGGGAAAGAGAAAGGATTTCAAAGACTTCCATCCTCCAACATCAAAGAGAGATAGGAAATCCACCTACCCACACAAAAACCCACCATGGCTAGAGATTACAAACAAATAGCGACTGAGAAAAGACCACACTAAGGATATCTATAACCAAGGCATCTATCCAGAAATAAGTTCACTGTAAAAGTACCCACAAGCAAAGCCAAAAGTTCTTACACAACATATGCTGCACAAACAGCTTATGAGTGAGGGGGATAAAAAGGAAACCACATATAAACAAAAGAAAATCCAAAAGCAAAAAACAATAGCTGTACCAGATGAGAAAGAAGTAATTAGTGAAAAAAATCTGGAAGTATAAAAACTCAGAGTAGGCCAGGCACAGTGGCTCATGCCTATAATCCTAGCACTCTGGGATGTCAAAGCAGGAGGATTGCTCGAGGTCAGGAGTTCAAGACCAGCCTGAGTAAGAGCAAGACCTCGTCTCTACTAAAACTAGAAAGAAATTAGCTGGACAACTAAAAATATATAGAAAAAATTTGCCGGACATGGTGGCATATGACTGTAATCCCAGCTGAGGCAGAAGGATTGCTTGAGCTCAGGAATTTGAGGTTTCTGTAAGCTAGGCTAACTACACAGGACTCTAGCCTGGGCAACAGAGTGAGACTCTGTCTCAAAATAAATAAATAAATAAATAACTCGGAGTAAAAGGACAATCCCCAAATGGTACACCAGTTCTCTAACATTGGATACCAACCAAAATGAAAATACTGAAATGACAGATAAATAATTCCAAATATGGATTATAAGGAAGCTCAATGAAATCCAAGAGAAAATGGAAAGCCAACTCCAAGAAACCAGAAAAACAATTCAAGAAATGAATACAAAATTGACTAGTGAGATCCACATATTAAAAAAGAAATCAAATGGAACTTCTGCAAACAGAAAATTCACTTAAGAAAATGCAAAACACAGTGGAAAATTTTGAGAGTAGACTAGACCAGAGAGAAGAACAAATCTCCGAGCTTGAAGACAACTCTTTGAATTAACTAAGTCAGTCAAACATAAAGAAAAGAGAATTAAGAGAAATGAACAAAGCCTATGAGAAATATGGGATTATGTGAAACAGCCAAATATAAGAATCAGAGACATCCATGAGGGTGAAGTAGAAAAGGCACAAGGCTTAAAAATCTATTTGCGAGAATAATTGAGGAAAATTTCCCTGGTCTTGCTAGAAATTTAGAAAGCCTGGTACACAAAGGTCAATGAACACCTGGGAGATTCATAACAAAGAGGCAATCACCAAGACACATAGTCATCAGACTTGCCAAAGTCAACACTTAGGAGGAACTTTTGTGAACCACCAGTCAAAAAACATCAAGTAACTTACAAAGGAAAAATCCAGCAAACTGTACATTTCTCAACTGAGACGTTACTAGCCAGAAGGAATTGGGACCCCAACTTAACAAACAGAACAGCTGCCAGCCAGGAATTTTGTATACTGAAAATATAAATTTTATATAAGAAGGAAAAATAAAGACTTTTCCAGACAAGTAAATACTGAGAAAATTTGTCAAGGCCAGACTTGCCCTGCAGAAAATACTCAGAACTGCATTATATGTGGTAAGTAAAGTAGACACTCACCAGTATAAAACCTTCCCAAAGGTAAAGTTCAGAGCTCACATAAAACAACAGCACAAGAGGTAAAACAAAGCAACAAAGTATACCCAAAAGGATGAACAGAACAGGATCCCAAATACAAATTCTATCAATCAATGTCTGGTTGCCCCAATCAAGAGACATAGGCTGGCTGACAGATGAAAAAAATGCAAGATAAGTATCTTCTATCTTCAGGAAACACATCTAACCCAAAATGACTCATAGAGAATCAAAGTGAAGAGATAGAAAAAAATATTCCATGCAAATGGAAACTAAAAGAAAGCAGGTGTAGCCATTCTCAGATCAGATAAAATTGACTTTAAATCAACAATGGTAAAGAAATGGTCTATTTTATGGTGGAAAAGGGAGCAATGAAAAATGGTCTATTTTATGGTGGTAAAGGGAGCAATGAAACAAGAAGACATAAGAATTCTAAATATTTATGCACCTAATACAGGAGCACCCAGATCCATAAACTCTACTAAATCTAAGCGAAGACATAAACAGTAGCATCGTAATTGTCAGGGACTTCAACACCCCACTGACAGAAATAGACAGATCATCCACACAGAAAATAAAGAAAGAAACCCTGGACTTAACAGGACTCTAGAACAAATGGGCCTAACAAACATTTACAGAACATTTTACCCCAAAACAACTGAATATACATTCTTCTCGTCAGCATATGGACCATTTTCCAAAATTGATCATATCTTAGGCCACAAAATATATCACAAGAAATTAAAAAAAAATAGGAATCATACCATGTATCTTTTTAGACCACAGTGGAATAAAACTAAAAACCAACTCCAAGAGGAACACTCAATTCTACACAAAGTCATAGAAATTAAACAACCTGCTGCTGAATGATTATTGGGTTAAGAATGAAATTAAGATGGAAATAAAATTATTCCTCAAACTAAATGACAAAGGGGGCAGAAGCTATCAAAGTATATGAGGTTCAGTAGAATAAGTCCTAAGGTGAAAATAAATAGTCTTAAATGCCTACATAAAAAAACAGGGAAATTACACGTTAAAAACCTAATGACACATCTCTAGGAACTAGAAAAAGAAGAGACAACCAAACCCAAATCATCAGAAGAAAGAAATAACAAAGGACATATGAGAACTAAACAAAATTGAAAACAAATAAAAAATATAAGAACCAATGATACAAAAAGATGGTTCTATAAAAGATAAAGAAAATTGATAGACATGTTGCTAGATTAATGAGGAATAGAATAGAAAGGACTCAAATAAGCTCCATCAGAAATTAAAAAGGAGATACTACAACTGATACTACAGAAACACCAAATATCATCTGTGAATAATATGAAAACCTCCTGGCACATGAACTTCAAAATGTGGAGGAAATGGACAAATTCCTAGAAACACAGAACTTGCTGAGATTCAATCAGGAAGAAATAGAACTTCTGAACACACTAATAATGAGCAATATGATTGAAGCAGTAATAAAAAATCTTCCAACCAAAAAAAGCCCTGAACCAGATGGATTCACAGCCAAATTTTACCTGACCTACAAAGAAGAGCTGCTATCTATACTGCAGAAATTATTCCATAATATTGTGAAGTTAATCCTCCTGAACTCATTTTACAAAGCCATTGTCACTTTGATACCAACAATAAGAAAGGACACAACCAAAATGTTGGGAAAACTCTGCTAGCTATCAGCTTAGGCAAAGAATTTATGAAGAAGATCCCAATGGCAATCACAGCAACAATGAAAATAAATAAACAGAAATTGATTAAAATAAAAAGCTTCTGAACAACTAATGGAATAATCAAAAGAGCAAATAGACAACCTACAGAATGGGAGAAATTACTTACAACCTATACATCTAACAAAGGGCTAATAACCAGAATCTCCAAAGCACTCAAGCAAATAGACAAGGAAAAAAAACATTAAAAAGTGGGTAACATATATGAACAGAAGTTTTTCAAAAGGAGATAGACAAATGGCCTATATGAAATATATGAAAATATGAAATATATGAAAAAAATCTTCAATATCACTAATCATCAGAGAAATGTAAATTAAAACCACAATGTGGTATCACCTTACCCCAGTTAGAATGGCTTTTATTAAAAAGTCCAGAAACAAAAAAAAAATGCTAGCATTGATGCACAGAGAAAGGAACGCTTATACAGTGTTCATGGGACTGCAAATTAGTAGAACCTCTATGGAAAACAATATAGAGATTCCTCAAAGAACTCAAAGAACAGTACACCTACCATTAGATCCAGCAATTTTTCTACTGGGTATTTACCCAAAGGAAAAGAATTCATTTTATCAAAAAAATACCTGCACTTGGATGTTTATTGCAGCACAATTCACAATTGCAAAAATTTGGAATCAATGCAAGTGCTCATCAATTCATGAGTAGATTAACAAAATGTGGTATATGTATGCTATGGAATACTACTCAGACTTGAAGAAAGAAGAATTAATGCCTTTTGAACAATCTGGATGGATCAGAGACCATGATCCTAATTATCTAAAGAATGGAAAAACTAATACCATGTGCACTCACCATGAAACTATTAATTTGGAACTAACTGATGAGCACACATGTGCACATAGAGAAGTAAAACTCATTGGAAATAAAGCTGGTGGTAGAGGGGAAGAGTGGATAGGCAAAAACCTACCTAATATGTACAGTGGACACAATCTGGGTGTGGGCACACTTATAACTCTCACTCAAGCATAACAAAAGTGATCCATAAAACCAAAAACATTTGTACCCCCATAATATTTTGAAATAAAAAAGAATTCTTTCTCTGCTAAACTGCCAGATTTCTGTATGCAGTAAGAGAGTTATCAGCTCTTTTCCAAGTTTTCACAAAGTTTTAAAGCATTCTCAATTGAACAATAATTATTTAATAATATTTAAATTTTTGTACCATGATCCAGGAATTTTTTTCTAAATTTTATTTCTAGAATTTTTTTGACACCATCACTTCTCTGTGAAGAAAGCAATATATGGTGGCATTATTTTACATGTGAGGTGATACCTCTTATTAAGCCAACTGATGAAGGGCACCATCAATACATATGCCAACCCAATTTCTACAAGACAAATATTTTGTTTACAAAATTTTAAGTATATCTTGGCTTTTGCTTGTTTCTAGCAATTCTTGCAGCAAAAAAGTTTTCTTGAATTTCAACATCATTTACAAATCTTACATATGTTACAGCATGACATTTATTGGTAAAATCTGTTGACTGGAGAGAACTGTTGTTTTTCAGTTTGTTATATACAACCTTTTTAGCAAGATAGAAAGAACCATCAATACGTCATCTTATTTAATAATAGAAAGTGGAATCTGTTCATTTATTTATACTGCATCTTGTAGCATTTTACTCACTCTAATTTTACATGTTGTCATTATTTATTTTCTTCTTCTAAGCAAGAAGTTTTGCTGCTAAGCAAATTGCTTCTCAGGCCTTTCAAAACTAGATTTTTTCCTGTTTGGTTTGGAATTTCAATAGTTGTTTAAAATAATCAACACTATTACTGATAAAAAAGGCTGTGAGTTTGGTGGAACCATTAGTGCATTTGAAAGTTGTATTCCAAAGGCCATGCACAAAGGAATAAGAAGACTTGAATTATAAACCCATCAAAATTTCCCAGAGGTCTACGCTTAGAGTTCTCTTCTTTTATCTTACCTGTTGTTTTCAAAAATTGCCATATTGAACCTCAGATATGTTTGTTAAATACAAATGCTAATTAAACAAAATTAAAAAGCATAATAATTAAACAAAAAATTATAAAATCTTCAAACACAATTTACTTTTAACTTAAATTATCCATCTATGTTTTGTAACATTTGCTATGAACACAAAGCAGTGGAGGAAGGTTAGGAGGAGTGGTTCAAGCAGGTGAACATGGTACTTAACAATTCCTTTTTTAGAACAAAAATTTCCATCAGATCTCTATCCTTGCATACTTTCTCCTGGCTGTGCACCTTGGCTAAAACCAAATATGTTGATGAACATGGGGAATGAAGGAAGACACAAATGCCACAAAGAAAACCCAAAGTATTCTATACATAGTTTAGGAGAAACTACACAAGAGCTAGAGGAAAACTTGTCTATATGCTAGGAAATATTTCTCTGTTTCCACTATTTTCAATGAAATGAAATTTTAATGAACAAACAGCCCATCTGGAACTTTACAGCAAAGCTATACTGGAAGAAAGGGAAAGAAGATTTTACCATTGGCTCTTCAGCCATCTATATTTTATTTCTCCCATCCATAAATCTAGTGGGTAAAATGAGAAAGGAACTTCAAGTTCTGAGATTCCATAATTGTTATCCATTGTCTTGAGAGAATACTTAAGTGTATTAAAGTGAGCGAATTTCTCCCTTTATCACAATGCAGACTTTGGAAAACATCCCACTGAATGCTACCTAGGAAAATTTCACTTCATCTGTTTTGCTCTGTGAAAATGAAGAGGCATGTTTTTCTGAACTGTGGTATGCAGCCTTCAGAAACTAATGCTTCCTTTCTGTAGAGAGAAAGTGTTATAGTAAAAGTATCATGGAAAACTTGGAATAACTATGGTCTTAAAATACTTGACATTACTTCTTCACACTACTGTTCTACCTTAGGATCCAGATTATGCATTTTAACATCCTGGAATAGATGTCGGAAAAATATTATTTGAAATATTCATTGCACATGGCACTCAGCATCTTTATCTAAGGCAACAACATGCAGCTCAATGCTCCTGCAATACCTCAAACTGCACAACTAAATAGTCAGCATCTGTTACAGTTCCACAAACTTTATTGCAGCTTTGAAGCCAAAAAAGCTGTGCCTTCTTCTCTTCACACAACAGAAGGTAAACTATTGGCACTCGGATGTTAAATAACAGCATTATAAAGAATATATGTGTGAAAGATAATTTAAAAATTCACAGTATTAAGAATACCACAGGGCTGGGGAAAGAGAAGGATTTCAGAGACTTCCATCCCCCCTCATCAAGAAGGGACAGGGAATCTGCCCACAAACACAGCTCACCACTGCTACAGCCTACAAACAACTAGCAAATGAGAAAACCACCACACTAAGGATATCTATAACCAAGGCATCTATCCAGAATTTAATTGCCATCAAAGCACAGACAAGCAAAGCACAAGGTTCTTACCCAATATATGATACAGTCACACCCTTATGAGTGAAGGAGGGGGAAAGAAGCCCCATGCAAACAAGAGAAAATTCAAAAATAAAATGTTACAACTCTCCAGATGAGAAGGCATCAGTGAAACAACTCCAAAAGTATGAAAAATCAGAGCAAAAATATATGTCCAAAATGAAACACCAGCCCTCTAACAAAATATTCCAATTAAAATGAAAATATTGAAATGGCAGATAAAGAATACCAGATATGGACTGTAAGAAAGCTCAATGAAATCCAAGAGAAAATGGGTAGCCAACTTGGAGAAACTAGAAAAACAATGAAAAATTGACTAATGAGATCCACATATTTAAAAAAAACAAAACAGTAGAAGTTCTAGAAATGAAAAATTCATTTAAAGACATATAAAACACTGTGGAAACTTGAGAATAGACTATACCAGGCAGAAGAAAAAATCTCAGAGCTTTAAGACAACCCTTTTGAATTAACTAAGTCAGTTAAAAATAACACAGAATTAAGAGAAATGAACAAATCCTATGAGAAATACGGGATTATTTAAAACAGCCATATATAAGAATCATAGACATCATGAGGGTGAAGAAGAAAAAACACAAGGGCTCAAAAACCTATTTGAGGGAATAATTGAGGAAAACTTCCTTGGCCTTGGTAGAGGTTTATACATCGAGTACAAAAAATCAGCAAAGAAAATCAAACAACCCTATCAAAAAGTGGGCAAAGGACATGA
>VBSM01002616.1:12297058-12315676 GCA_008086735.1 Cheirogaleus medius | reverse complement strand
GCTGAAATAAAAAAGAAAAAGAAAAAGAAAAAAAAAAGAAGCTAAATGAAAACCTGGGAGATTCATTGCAAAGAATCAATCACCAGGACATAGTCATCAGACTCACCAGAGTCAACACTTAAGAGGAACTCCTTTGAGCTATCAGTAAAAGTAATCAAGTAACTTACAAAGGAAAAGCCATCAGGCAAACTGCACACTTCTCAACTGGGACATTATAAGCCAGAAGGGATTGGGGCCCATTCTTCAGTACTCATACAGGAGAAGTGCCAGCTTAGAATTTTGTATCCTGCAAAAAATTTCACATTTGAAGAAAAAATAAATATTTTTCCAGACAAGAAAACACAGAAGGAATTTGTCAAGAACAGAACTGCCCTGCAGGAAATATCCAGAACTATATTATACATGGATCAGCACAATATAAACCCACCAGTATAAAACCATGTAAAAGCTAAAGCTCAGAGCTCATATAAAACAATAACACAAAAGGTAAAGCAAAGCAATAAGGTACTACCCAGCAGGATGAACAGAACAGGATATCACATATAAATTCTATCAATCAAAGTCAGGACAACTACTTTGTATAATATTGTAATTGTGGATATATAACTAGGCATTAATCAAAACTCTTAGTTTTACTGCATAAAGAATGAAGCCTAATATATGCAAATTTAAAAAATAATTTCTTAGGTAGAGGATTCTCAAGATGAAATGAAGAATGTGCCAAAACAATCTAATTGCATCGCAAAGATATTAAACAACTTAATTGAAGGTGGTAAAGGTGTTGATCTAAGTAACCTTGGAGATGAATGAAGACTAAGGTGAAAGAAGCTATACATAAGAACTTTACTTAGTTGATACAGTTTTTTCTATAAAGATACAGATAAACAATTTTGAAACCACTATGCATGTATACTGGAAAGTAAATAAATGGATAACAGATGGATGAAGAAGCCAGGTTCTCACTATTGAAGTGGGAGTTTTCAGATACGCAAAAGGACACTAGTATGATCCATGTGGTAACGTGTTAAAGTTGAAGACATCACTATGAACTCATTTTTAGTAAGTGGTTACAAGTATATAGAGGCAAGTGGTTGCATGTGGAATTACATATAGATACATAAATATAAATGGTTAGCATATGTGCTGGTTAATTTTATGAGTCCAAGAGAGTAAAACATTATTTCTGGGTGTGTCTGTGAGTGTGTTTCTGGAAGGGATTAGCATTCGAATCAGACTTTATTATCAGATAGCATTTGATAGACTGAGTAGATCACCCTCACCAATGCAGGCGGGCATCATTCAATTGGATGAGGACCTGAATGGAACAAAAAGGCAGAGAAAGGGTTCTTTGAGCTGAGACATTCATCCTCTCCTGCCCTTGGATATGAACTCCCTTGGTTCACAAGCTTTTGGATTTAGACCAGGTCTTATACCTTTGGCCTCTAATTCTCAGGCCTTTGGACAGAATCATGCCACCTATTTTCCTTGTTCTTCAGCTTGCAGACAGCAGATTGTGGGGTTTCTTTTGCTTTACAACTGTGTGAACCAATTTCTATAATAAATTTCCTCATACATACATGTGTGTGTGTGCGTGTGAATCTTGCTGGTTCTGTTTCTCTGAAGAACTCTGACTAAAACAGTATACATAAACATATTTTATTGCTCTTCTAGCTGAGAGGACCTAGAAGCATATCATAACAACAGTTGCCTAGATCTTGGTTTCTAATTCCATTCTCCAACAAAGGGAACCAGGGCTCCTTAGAGAAATAGCTGATTTTATGACTAGTGTACTAAATATACAAGATGAGTCTAGATCATCTTGTTTAGAAAATACGGAAGTGCTCAAACAAAACAAAACAAAAAAAAAAGCAGAACAAAACTCCAACAATTGTTGGGGATATGCCAAAAGGACACAGGAACTGAAAGAGCTCCAGATGGCCAAAGTTGAAATAATTTAAGCAAGAAAATGAAGTATTATTGGGTTACAACCCAAAGTATAAAATAAACATCCTTGAATCATCACTGAAATAAATGAATGTTCAGACAAATAAATAAACGAGAGAATGACAAATTTCTGGTGTAAAAGATTTTAAATAACTTTCTTCCAAAGACATATATTGACTTTGTCCCACCCAAGTCAGAGCTTCAAGCGTGTCCCTCCCCCAGACGGTGCGCACCACACCCATTAGATGTGAATATACCCATCCCCTTCTCCCCCCCACCTGCCTGACACCCGATGAATGTTACTACTGTATGTGCACTTAAGTGTTGATCAATTAATACCAATTTGATGGTGAGTACATGTGGTGCTTGTTTATCCATTCTTGTGATATTTCACTTAATAGAATGGGCTTCAGCTCTACCCATGATAATACAAGAGGTGCTAGATCACCATTGTTTTTGTGGCAGAGTAGAACTCCACATTGTACATATACCACATTTTATTAATCCACTCATGTATTTATGGGCATTTGGGTTGATGCAATCCCAACAAAAATTCCAGCACACTATTTGTAGATATTCACAATTATAAAGTTATAAAGTTTACATAAAAAATCAAAAGACTTAGAATAGCCAACATAATGTAGAAGAAGAGGAAAAATGTTGAAGGACTTAACACTAGCTCATCTCAGAACCTGCTATAAAGCTACAGTAAGTAATTAAAAGAGTCCAGTATTGACTTAAAAAATAAGCGAATACTAGATATGATGAGATCTAAGTCTTTTAATAGACCTGTGTTCCTGAGCTATAATCTACACAAGCATTTCCTAGCTTTTTTCTCCCTTTTCAAGTGAGATGAGAATGCTACATGGGGCTGGAGTTAGGTAAATGCCCTCACCCCAGACTCTGGTAAGGTCTTTTTCCCTGAATAGTAGGCCTTTGTTATGGAGAATGCTCTGAGCATATTTCTAAATGATTATATTTTCCTCTCCCTGCCAGAGCTCATTCTTGCCTCAAACTCTTTGCATCTGCTATTTTCGTTTGAGAATGTTCTTCCCGCAGATATCTGACTCATTTGATCTCTCACTTCCTGTAGATATTTTCTCAAAGTCATATTCTTACAGAAGCTTTTTCTTATCAGCTTTCATATAATAAGCCCCCTCCTGCCATCACTAGTAGACCAGTATTTCTTTTTTAACCTTTTTATTCTTTGCTATTGCACTTGTTACTATATTATATTTATAAATATTTCCTTGTGGTTTTTTGGATTATTTTCTGCTCCTCCTATTTGAATTAAAAACATGATGGCAGACTCTGCTTTTTTTACTAACATAATGCTAGAATAGACCCTCAAATATAGTAGCCTCTCAATAAATATTTGCTAAATTAATTTTAGTAATATTATGAGTCATTAATTTTTCTTCAGCTATATTTCATTTTGTGTTTAACTTCTAGGTTGCTTTGTTGTTCTCTATTTAAATTTCAACAGTTATATTATTTATTTTTAGCAATTCTATTTTATTACTCTTCAGATATGCTTTGTCCTCTCTGAATGTCTTGCTCTTTTTTTTTCATAGTTTAAAAAAGTCCCTACTTATGACCTTTATTTTTTATGCATATTTATTTTACAATGTCCTTATCAGTGCTGTCCAGCAGGACTTTCTGCAATGGAAAAAATGTTTCATATCTATACTGAACTATATGTTAGTCCCTAAGGACATTTGACTCTCCATCACTTGAAATGTGGCTAGTATAACTACAAAAGTGAATCTTAAATTTCATTTATATTTTATTAATTTATAACTAAATTTAAATTGCTTTGTTTCACTAATATCTACTGTATTGGACAACATAATTTTATTAAATAAATAATTCTTTTAAATACACTTTCTAGAAATCTAATCCTTCCTTTTTATTTTTTTCTCTTCTGATCTTTATTCATAAGATTTTTTCTTCAAACATGTTGTTATTTTGTGTGATGATTTCATTAAAAAAATAATTTATCCTTGGGGATTGTGTACTGTCTATATTCCTCTAGAGATATCATATATTTATTTCTGTTTAAGACCCCAGAATACCTTATAACTGTAAGTAGTATTTAATATTATATTTTCAGCTCAGTGAACACTACACTAATCATTGACTATAAATTAAAACTTCAAACCTCTGGAAGGTGAGTCCACAGTTACATATTCTCAGGGGAGACTTCTCTTTCCTATCAAAAGCCCTGGCTGAAATATGTATGCTTTCTTATATGATTCCTATGATAATAAATTGATTGAATTAGGAAGTAGCTTAACTTTGGTGTATGACAATTGGCAAATACAAGTGGCCTAATCAGAGAGAAAAAATTTACAAAGAAATAACTTGATGATCTGGGCATATCCCGTTGATCAACCTCTTCCTTAACATCCTCCAGTTCTGTTCCACTAGTTCACTGCAAGGCTTAATAACCATTCTGCCTTCTGTTTCATTGGAGTGGACATCAGTCTCCTCTATTGTGGTAGTATTGAATAAAGTCTTCTTTGTCTTTTTACTTTGTTTGGAGAAACTTTTGCTCTGGCATGGGTTAAACCCAAACCCTTATGTTACCAAGACCAGAAAACTGTCCAAGGTTACTTCATATCAGAGTATATGATAATAGGACTCATTTTTACTTTTCTCTTCACTTTGAGTCCTAGGAATTTCTCTTACTTCCCTCTGAGTTCAACTTTGCATTTAAGAGAATGATTGTTTTATATCATCCCATATTTCTGGATGGTTTGTGCTGGGAGGATTTTATTAGGATTGGCTCTCCTGTTAACAAAAAAGTGTTAAGAACTTAAAGATGGCCTGAGCAAAACATTAAACCAAGCATAGGGCCCCTCTAAGCATGTAGTCCTATATAACTACATAGATGGCTCATCCATGACTTTTACATTATGTAATCACCCTTGTTGTCTGGATGTCAGTCTGTTTTCTATTTTCAACTTTCTACACTCCATTTGATTCTCATCTCTTCTATTTTTAAGCCTCTTCCATTTTAAAATAAAGAGCAACATCTAATATTTTCCTAAGTATCATGAGTTGGCCTTTGGTTACTGCACTGTTTTGCTTTCTTTCTGAATAAAACATCTTAAAAGGAAGATCTCTACTTAACTCTACTTTTTCTCCATTCATTCATGCCTTAATTTACTGACTACTCCCATGACTCCACTGAGTCTGTTTTCTTCTGAGATCACAATACCCCCAAGTTTCCAAATCAAAATAGACACTTCTCTTTTTCATCTGATGCTAACTTTTCCTTTTGAAAAATTTTATTTCATTGACATCAGATTCTCCTTATCTCCAAAGCCTATATCTTTCCCTGCAACCAGGTCGATCTGTCTAAAATCCATAATTTATTGTCAACATTCAGTATAAAACCCTTGCATCAATCCCCATAGTACCAAGTATAAAATGTGGACAACTTAGCATGGCATGCAAAGATTTTATAATCCAGACCTTGCTTGTGAAATCCAGTTTCCAATATCTCACCAGTCACCATAAGATCTGGCCTTGGCATTACCATCAACATGGAAGTGATCATTTTCTATCCAATCTATGCCTTTGTCTATGTGGTGTCTCCTACTATCAAGGTTCTTTTTTGCTCCACTTTCATCCTCTCTGCCTCTCTATTAACATGGTTCTAGATTTGAGTCAAGAGTGTCATCCTCTAAGAAATTTCCCTGGATTAATTACTTCTCTTTTATTATCTGACAATTCCCCATACAGATCTCTACTAAATCAATAATAATACTGATTTATAAGCACTTGGGCTGCAGCTTCACAAAGACTTTTTATATTTCATCTTTCTATCATTAATGTCTTCATTCAATAATCAGTTATTGAATGCCAGTTATCTATGTCCTGGATGCAATATTAAGTGCTAAAGGAATAAAAATGAAAAAGAAAAATCAGTCATTGTTATCAAGAATTGGTTTTCTAGAACCAAAATTTGGCAGTTAGTAAAAGTAGTAATAGAAGTAATAATAGTTCTACTACAAATTTAATACTAATAACAAATAAAAAGAACTATGTCTTCTTTTTAATAGCCTAAACTACTTTTCCACTAGCTCACTCTTTACTGAGTGAAAACTACTATATGCCATGTACTGTATTTTCACGTGCATTATTTTTGCTGAATGAATGGGAGAATGAATGAATGCTTTGTCTGCTTGACTAAACAGGTATTGTGGCATCCTGCCATGGAGGAAGTTCTTTCCTGGCCCTCACTAATGATGGTGTTTAGCTGCATTTATAACCCTTCTGTACTACCAAAAAGGCCTATTTGAGGGAGAGCACAGGAATGGGTGGTCTGTCCATAGAGAAGGGACATCAGAACCACCTCAACAATGGAGCTCTTTGAGGCTCTCTTGTCAGACACATGTCCATTTCTCACTTACTTCTGACATCTCTTCAGCTTGTGACCTTTCACTTTTGGCCACTATGTCTTATTTCTGGAATTTGCTATTGTATTTTTATGTAGCAGAGTCTCATATCTGCTACATACAAAGTGCAGTTTCATCATCTGCACTTGAAATCTTCTCAGTATCCATGAAATGAATATCACTCTAGATTTGATATGTTGCTGTTACAAATTCTTTCTCCCATTCTAGACATAACATTCCCTCAGTGTCCTGCCCTTTTTTAGTTCCTGTTGCTGAGTCCACACAGAAATGCAGGTTTCCCAGGTTGTCAAATGCCATTCCTCACCAAGAAATCCTAAAATCAGAAATGGTACTTTTCATTTGTCTCTAAAATGCTTCACATACTAGACTGTAGTATTGGAATTGTCTTTCTAATGGGAGTTTCTTATGCTTGATTTATGATTAATAACTTGTACAATTTTACTCACTACCCGCCCCCCCCAACATTCTAGAATCCTTTGCTCATTTCCAACTTCCAATTTCAGAATTTCTTTCTCACGCAAGTATCTGGAAATATATACACTATTTGTTTTATCTCATTCTTGGGCTTTCACATAATAAGTAAAGCATTTCAAATTTTATATTTAAATGTATGCATTGCCTTGACATGTCCCTTTCTACCCACATTGAATAAAAAATAGAAAATTGACATTCTTTAAACTTATATTTATTCTTATAGACTGTTTATCTCCTAAGTATCCTTAGTCAAGAGTTTTGGACATTTCATTCTGTCTCGTAACTCTCTTCTATATTCTTTCAAACTAGGGAAAAATCCTCCACTCTGTTCAACTGGATTGCCTTCTATAGCAAATCACTCTACTAGCTCAGTGAGTTTTCTCTTAAACATTTCCCACTAAGCTCTAGATTTTTATATTAAAGATCCTAATTTGGTTTTCCAGTTCACTGTCTTACTGACTAAATATATTTATGCAGCAAGCTGCTATTAACATTGCCTCTTGCTTAAATCTGAAGCTTTTTTCCTCCATTAATAGAAGCCCAACTTGCTGACTTCATTCCCCATGATTTGTTTTTGTAAACAGGCTACCATATAAAGGTCAGCAGTGAGATTCTAACATCCTGAAACTGAGCACATGATTATTATTTAATGTAACTCTTTTTCTCTGATTCAGAGATGAAACAAACCTAGCTTGGAGATAAGATAAATAATACTTTATTTTATCATATGGAACAAATGCATTTACTAAGAGCTTGGGGCCTGGATACTTTTGCTCTTAGAATGAATTATGCATGGCCAGAGGATCTCCATTCTATCACTCTCCCCAGACAAAAACAATAGATACTTCCTATAAAAACAGGTATTTTAAAAGAAAAAAATAAGGGTTGGGAGGAGATGTCAAATGGACTATCATTTAGTTCACCTGCCTTTAGACTAGGAACACGGCATGAAAGTTAGAAAATCAGACTGCCCTGCACTGCTGTATCACTATGCTGGAATCCTGATCCAGAGGGACCACTGCTGAGAATTAAAGGGCCATCCATTTTCCGTGACTGTTGATTACTTTGCTGTTCTGTCGAGGACTTCCAATTACAGTGTCAGCTAGCTTGCACACTCCAATTCACTGGGTCCTGCCTTATGGCCTGCCTGATTCTTGAACAAGCCGTTTAACAGATATCCCCCAATATGATTTTAGACCACTGTTGCTCTCAAATAGATTTAAGCCAAACACATGGAACCTGGGAGTATAGAACCTGTGTTAGCCATCAAGGAAAATTTACATTACTCAGTCTTCATAAAAACAGATGTTCTAATGGTCAACGGAAATGCAAAGGCTCTTAAAACATGGGAAGCTAGAATCACCCAAGTAAAAGTATCATACTTTCAAATTTACTTGCATGTTTTCTTTGGTTTGGTTTTCCCTGGGGAGATCAATTGACTGGAATGAGATAAAAATGATTAACTGCCGGGCTAAATTCCTCTCAAATATATCTTACTATCACTTCTCAAAATAATCTCTGCCCCCCCTTCAGCATCCATAATTTTTTTCCTCCCATACCTTCTTCTCCCTGGGTTGTTCATACATTCACATCCCTGTCTTCCTTCTCCCTGACATTTCTCTAAACCTTCCTTTCCTCCATTTGCATTCATTTTAACATTTATTATAGGACATAAAACCCCAAGGTAGAGCTAATTTGGATCTTCTTTGACTTAGGGTATGAAACGTAATGATAATTGAATTTAACTAATAGCAATAATAGCTAACACTGCAAAAGTACTATTCTATTAATAATAAGCATTTTGCTTTATTCACTTATTTAATCCTCATAGTAATCCTTTGATTAGTTACTATTATCCCCATTTTTCAGATGAAGACAGTACTGCTCAGAAAGAGTAAGTGTCCCCAAGTAGAGGGTAACAGAGATAGAATGTGAAGCCAGCTAGTATAGTACCAGAATTCTTGCTCATAACCATAATTCCAAACTAGTGGTTGAGTAGTGATGATGCCTATCCCATAGAAGGCCATGTAAATGCACCACAAGGGCCATTCAGACTATAACGCTAGGCTAGCCAAAGGGAAGCCATTTTGCTTCCAGTATGCTTTCAGCTTGTTCCATCTTAACAGTTTAGAATTAACCTACTGTTTGTTTACACAGCTGCCAGGCACAAGATTAGAAAACAACCTTAAGAACAACAGACCAAGAGTCTGGACTAGGCCAACTACAGACTCCTTGTGACAATATCCACCAGATGAGCCATTGTTTGCTGATAACCATCTAACGAGTCATGATGACTTGCACAAAGCTTGCTTTCTGCTATGTATCCCCTTTTACCCATTCCCTTTATAAGTTACTCAGTAAGCAGAGAAAGATGAGATGGTCTTTGAGGTCCACTACTATCTCCTCTGTGGCCAGAATTTAATAAACCACCTTCTTCCGTCACCAGCTCTCACCTCTCGTGTGTGGTTCTCAGGTGGTGGATAGCTAAACCTGCATTCGGCAACAGCCAGTCAATAAATATTAGTTCTCTTCCCATTTTTTTCTCTAATTTACCAAGAACTTTTCTCCATGCTAGGGATGATGTGGTGACTAAGGGAAATATATGAATATCACTCACTACGTCATGCTTGTAATATTTTTATTCTCGTGAGTGGCACTCATGGAGTGATGTCTACTTCTGTCCTAGCATTTTACCCATAGCCCAGACCCTGCAGTCAGAGTACAAGCTGTGTGAACATTGGGCACGTTATTTCAGTCCTCTGTGTCTCAGTTTCCACGTAAGTAAGATGGGGAGGATAATTATGCTTTCCTCTTCAAGTTGAGAGATCATTAATGAGTTAATTTATGTAAAGCACTTAAAACCATCCCTGGCATCTATGAAGTGCTCCCTCACTCTATTATTTACCCTCCTTATGCCCCTCCCCTGCCCCACACCCCAAGTGCTATTCACATATGATTTCTTCAGTAATTATTTGTTGGATAGATGGACACAAAAAAAGAGGAGAAACTCCCAGGACTGATAAAGATAATGCTATTCTTTGATAGCTCTTTCTGCTCGGCTAATCTGCTTTGATTTTTATTTCCTTTAGCGGGTAACGTTGAGCACAGTCCTTACATTTATGAAGGTTTGCCTGTGGCCTTTATGCAGTATTAGTAAAGAGTGAGCTTTCATCATTAGTCAACTAATGAATAAGAGTTCAGCTATTGCTGGAGAGACTTGAACTCAGAAGGGAAAAAGGTTATTCTTTTTTTCATTGTAATGAACCTATTTATCTGAGAATAGACCATTATGTCTTCAGTATGAAGTCTATGACTTTTGAATAGATTCTTGAATTTTATTCCTTTTCTTTCCTTTAAACAAATCATTATCAGTGTCTTATTCATTACTCATTCTGTTTGAGAAAGAATACTTTTTTTTCCTAATGTCCAAGAATACCCTGTTTCAGACTTGGTTTTTGCTGTTAGCAAGATCTCATTGCCTTTACCAGAGAATTTGATGTGATATATTTAAAGTTGACTTAAATTAGTTAATTGTATGAATTCCCCAAAGTTGAAAGAACTCACTATAAAAATTCCATCCAAATCACCTCTAGGAATGTTCATTGCAAGGCAAGCTCTCAAGGGGTCCATCTGCATTTATATATAACACCAAGAAACAGAGCTTTGCTAACTGGTAAGTCTTCTGTGACTGTGTTGGACTTGAAGCAAAATATGAATCAGCCGATAAATGTGAAAAATTTCAGTAAGACATTTATAATTGAGCAGAAAACAAATTTTCTGGCAGATTATGCCACAGGTATATTCATTTAATCAAACATTTATTGAACATCTCCTAGGCATCATGCCAGGCATTGTATTAGGTGCTGAGATAAAATATAATGATCATATATCCTCTGCTAAAAAGTAGCTCTCAGAAAAGTTGGAGGAGGTTGATATGCAAGTTGATTGTTTTTCTTTTTATGAGGAAATGGTAGTGACAGAGATATGCACAAAATACTATGGAAGCACCTAATCAGCCTAGTGGTGAAAGCTAGATAAAGAAAACTGTTTGGAGGAGGTAATGCCAAAGCTAAAGCTAATAGGATGACAAGGGTTAGGTAGACAAAGGTAGAATAAAAGCACTCCAGGTATGGAAATAACATGAGTAAAAGGCATGGAAGTGAGAACTAGTATTGTGTGTCTACGTATTTGCGGGTGGTTCCATGTTGCTTGAGCATCTAATATAAGATGGAATGTCAAGAGGTGAGCTTGAATAGGTGGACAGGGGTGAAGGTATGGTAACTTTTGTTTTTCTGTCCTGTTAGAGAGATTTAGTTTTAGCTCCAGGCTATGCAAAGCTGGTTTTGTGTTTTAAACCTGGAAATGACCTGGTCAGATTTGCATTTAAATCAATCATTCTATAAATTGTGTAGAGTCTGGATTTGAAAATTCCTAGAGGGTAAGGAGGCAAACAGGAGGCTGTAGTTGCAAGAGATGGTAAAAGCTTGAAACCAGGCTATGTGGTAGGGCTGAAGAGGGAGAAATTTGAAAGTATTTAGGACCTGAAACAGCAGGTTTATTTGGATTTGCTTGTTTGGATTTGGGGGATGATAAGTCAAGTTTGAATCCAAGATTTATCATTTAAGTGGTTAAATGAATTTAAAAAAAGATCAAATATTTTAAATGAATTCCTCTTAAGATATGTTTGCAGAGCACATTTCTAAACTCCACCTAGTATTAATAAAACAAAACAAAAGGAAAACAACAAAACAACTTATAGGTCATAATAGCAGAAAATATTTGCAGAATAGTTTTTATTTTGAGCTCTAAAATAAGTAAAAGTAGAGACACACTGAACATTCACTTTATGAACAAACTGAAATGGCAGAAAAATTAATTATTTTGTACAAGTACATGTGAATATATTTTTTGATAATTGAAAAACTATGGCATGAATTAGATGGGTGTTTCCTGCCAACTATTGTCTTAATGCCATATTGAAGATGAAGTCAAAATGTCTACCGTTGGTTCCATATTTTTGCTGAATTGACAAACCATAGAAACTAAACAACACAGAATTTTGATCCAGTTTCATAACTGCAGAGACCTAGCCTCAGGGATTTTTTGCTATTGGTGCTCTCAGTTTCTGCTAATACCCCATGTCTGGCTGAACTAGATCCTGTTTTAGTTGGGTTGAGGATACTAGCTGAGCATTATTTTCCTCAAATGAAAGAAAAATTACTACCTTATATTTGTAATCTGGGAACAATTGGGTCAGGCACTGTGGCTCACACCTATAATCCTAGACTGGAAGTCTGAGGTGGGAGGATCATTTGAGGCCAGCAGTTCGAGACCAGCCTGGGCAATAAGGAGACCCTGGTTCTACAAAATAAAATGTAATAATAATTTTAACAATATAGGAACAGTTGGTACTTATTTTATTCATTCTTTATAAAAAGTCCTGTAGCACCCCCATTATATAGATAAGTAAATGGAAGGCAGAGATACTATAGAGTGAAAAGAGAAGGAAAGAGGATTTCAACCAAAGTCCATAGAAAGTGAGTATAAATGTCCTTCTGACACTGCATCTAATAACCTTAAATCTTCTAATCTTTGGGGAGAGAGAGCAAAAGAGACCAATGTTATCTCCAGTCACTTTTCTTTTGTTATAATTTATCACTCACCTTTTCTTTCAAATAAATGTATTTGCTTAAATTAAGGAGAAAACAGAATAAGAACTAAAATGTATGTGCTCACCATGTGCCTCACACATGCTTTAGAAAGAATAAGTAGCAAAGGCTTTGGAGTCATATGGACTTGGGTTTAATTACAGGTTGTCCTCTTTACTAGCTGTGTAGCTCCAGGCAATCACTTAAACTCTGGCTGCAGCCTCCTCCCCATGAAATCCAAGTTTTGTAAAGATTAAATACAATGTTCTAGAAATATTGCATTAAATAGGTAGCTTCTAATATTATGTCTTTATACCTTTTGCCTGGTTATTTCATAGATCACATATATAAATCTATGGAACAATCCAATGAAATATTTTTAAAAAGATCTTATTTAAATGAGATAATGAGAGCAAGAGATTAAATAAAATTGTCAACATTATATTATTAGAATGAAGCAGAAGCAAAATTTAAATTTCAAATTAATTCCAAAAAGTATATTATTTCTACTATTATATAAATTAGAATACATTATCAAAATAGTTGATCATATTTGTGAAATGTTTACTTAAGCCAAATATGTTGCTTAGTATTTTATATATTTATTTTTAATCTAATTTTAAAAATAATCTTTTGAAGTAAGTAGGATTTTTGCCCCTATTTTGTAGATGAAAGAATTGATGTTTGGAGAAGTTAGTGAACCTGCCCAAGGTCACACATTAAGAAAGTATTGGACAATTCAGGACTCTAGACACAGTATTAAACAGATACATGCTTTAAAACAGATATTTTCTGTGCTCAGTCTGTTTTGTCAATTAATGTTTAAGACTTGTCAACACTCTAAAGAATTACAAAATCAAAGTTGAAAATTGTTGTGTAAGCTTCTATGACCCTATATACATGGGCCAATTCAGAGTATTCACTGCAAGCATTATAAACTGGTTCGCCCTATTAAAGCAACCAAAGAAATTTATGGAAAGAATATTGAGTAATTCGCAGTCTCACTGGGATGGCTAAAGCAACGGTAAGTCGTCAATAACAAGGCAGACAGAGCAAACACCATGAAGCCCGTTCAGCAAGGACCCTGCTGCCATAAGTGCTGAGCCCTGGCCTGCACAACTGAGGCCTTGGCCCCCTCCTGCACTGCACAGTCTCCCTGCAGCACCCTACCCCTGCATTTAGAGAAAGTTTGCACTGCCTCTGAGGCTGCTGATGTTGGCCTTTAGATTGATTCTCTGTAAGCTTCTGGCCAACTTCAGAAGAAATTAGCAAAACAAGTATGAGGCAAATTCAGATTTCATTGTTCGGGATGGGCTCTGCCTCCTTCCATGCTCAAGCGAAGGAAAATAATTAAGATTCTGAGAAGCAGTCTCCCCCCACAAAAGGAACAAATATCTTCTCTACCACATAAGCAGCAATGATCAGGCAAACCAACTTTTTAATTTTATATTTGTGCTCACCAGGCCTTTTTGTAATATATTTGACAATACCCGAAGTTAAAAAAAAAAAGGGTGAGTTAATAATGAATGAAAAAAATCATTTTGTAATATGCATTTTTAATTGACCTCATGTACATCATTCTTTGTTTAGTTTTTCTATAACCTGAGAAGTTTGGAAAACTTTGTGACTCAATATCAACAACTAATCCCAAAATATTGATGAGTAATATTCATAAGACAATTATATTATTACTCACCCTACTAGCTCTTGAAATTCCAAGAGTTTAAGAACAAAATTGTTATTCAAAGTTGGTCATCCTATCTCCCCAACACCATCATTTTCAAATAATCAGAAAAAGGCCCAGAAATGTAAAGTGAATTTTCTCAAATCTAATAGTCAGGTAGAGACAAAATAAGAATCTTACTTATCTTTGTATATAACCTTATGCCTGTCACACTATGTGCTGCTTGAATTAAATTGTTTTCAGCCAAGTTTTTATGCTTCTCTAACCTTTCCATTATGGATGGTATTATATGATCCTATGGGTTCTTTTTTCAACTTTGTATATTCTTATCACCTAGCAATATAAACTGATGTGGCATAGTTAAACTAAAGTCTATACTGAGAGCACAAGATCAGTTAAACCAGTCACATATATTACAAGCTCTTTAGCTCACATATGAATAGAAAACACTTATTGTTTCCATAACATATTACATTTTTGGACTATCTAACTGAATACTATTATCATGAAAATAGAAATCTAAAATAAAAGAAAGGAAGGAAAGGGAGAAACACAAATCTACAGCATCTTAGCACACAAACAAATGTGTGTGTGTGCGTATCTTCCCCTTGAATATTTTACTAATCACAACCATTACTACAAACAATAAACTTCCCAGATAAATCACAGAATGTTGAAAGATACAACCTAATGCTTAAAGGTTGGAATTAAACTATTTTAAGGAAGAACCAAAGATTTTCATTAAAAAAATACAGTATCTATGAGGAAAAAGTTGAGGTAAGATGGCATCTTATCCAAAGGATATTTAGTTACTGAAGAACCCGAATTGCCTTGTTTCAAAGCACTCCCACTTACAAGGTGACTCCTTCCCTAAGGACAAAAGTATAACAATGTCTGTTTAAATTCTTGCTTTAAACAATGATCTTGGATATTAATAGCTACTAGCTCCATAAACCTAATACATATATATATACACACAGAATATTATATTCTTTATAATACAGAATATTAAGATGGTGAACTTTGTCTTAATATTACACTGAGTCAATGAAGAGCATGATAGTCATTCCTTGTCCTCACTCAACCACTCCCACAATTGCAATAGTTTAGTTTTATAGAGACACTGAAAATGGTTACTGTGATTATTCTAAAAGTCTGTCTTCAATAGGTTCTCAAGAAGCTTTATAATTCCATCAATTCTTCCTTTTTATTTAGAGGCAGAATGTTAGGGACAGATTCTTTGCACTCCAACCTTATGGTCTGTACCTACATAACCAAAATATATTGATTCAACCCTCTTCAGGGTCTAATACCAATCTTGTCCATAGCACAAAGAAGCTTAATACTCTTGGACCAGCATTGAATTAGTTTTGCTTTTAGTCTCATATAACATTACTACTGTTCTTTTTTTCTTATTTCATTTTTTATTTTTAATTATTATGGATACATAAAAATTGCACATATTTATGGCATACATTTAATATTTTGATATAAGCATACAATGTGTAGTGATCAAATTAAGGTAATTGGGGATATCCACCACCTCAAGGTTTGTATAAGGAACATTCTAATTCTACTCTTTTAGCTATTTCAAAATATACAATGAATTATTGTTAACTTTAATTTCCCTATTGTGCTACCAAACACTAGATATTCTTTCTATCTGTATTTTTGTACCCATTAACCATGCCCTTTTAATCTTTCCTCTCCTTAATTTTTTTTTCATTAAATCTTTCACCAAAAATGTGAGGATGTATTATGTGCTAGACTACAGAGAGCACATATATGATGTTCATGCTGCAATTCCTAAAACTAGGGCCCAAGATGGACATCACTAATCAATCATGCCACTTTTGGTAGTATGATCTTCATCTTTCTCAATGCTATGTCTTAGGTAGCTACTACCTGGGAGTTGGATTGCAAGTTGAAACCTACTTAAAACCTCCTTAAGATTCTGTGCTGGGTATGGCAATTGATAAATGAAAAAAATACCTGACAGATCACACAGAATGGTGAGGAAGGCTGATCAAGAAACCACTAGATATAGTACAGTTCTTAACATGTTATTATAGGTTTGATCATAACAATGAAAACGCACAAGAAAAGTACAACTTGGCAAGGCAGATTCGAGATAACAAGGACTCTTCTCAGATGAGGTGAAGCTTAAGTTTAGCAGCAGAAACCGACTAGGAGAAATGGAGGTGGGTGAAAGGCGCTTCACTGAGGCAGGGGCAGTGAAACGTGCAAAGCTAATTAGCCCTGAGACACCCTGGCTTTTCTAGTGAACACCAGCACACTTAAGTGTGGCTGGGAACAAGAAGTTGTGAAGAAATTAAAAGAATCAAGGCATAGTCAGCTCCTAAAAGCCATGCAAGAATTTGGTATTTCATCCTCAAGACAATGAGGATGAATTTAAGATAATGAATTCCTAATATAGAAAAGTCACTTTCTAAGTTATGTGGAGGACAGATTAGAAGAAGGAAAAGCAGGAGACAGGGAAACCTGTAGGGAGGCTTCTGTATTAATTGAGAGGAAGGATGAGGGCAGTGATCATACAGAGGAGTTTTTAAGAAGTTCTAATTAATAGAACTTGATGACTCATTAGCTCTAGTGAGAAATGGAAAACAAGAAATCTAAATGAGTTTTAAGTTTTAATATATAACCTGGGGCCTTATTTCTGTACCTGAATTTTAGGATTTCTTGCACTGATCTCTTAGACTTTACCTCCCATTACCATCATACCTATTGTGTAAGCTCCTGGGGTTTTCCCACCTATTAAAACCTCGACATTTGACATTCTCCTGCTACTTTAAGATTCTCCCCTGATCTTGGACTTAGTTTGGACCCAAGGCTAATGGAACACATGACCTGGTTGTCTTTTTGCTAGGTGGCCTCATCTTTCCACCAGTCTTGAATTTTCCTACAGGCACATTTTTAAAAATTCAAGACTCAAATCTGGCCTTATTCTGTAATTGCAACCCTTAGTTCTGGACTTACATGATGTGTTTGTGAAGACTTCTTATCTGTCCCCCCTTCAATTTTTAGCTTATGCAGTTACCATCTCATTGTGCAGCCTTTGAAAGGAACACTTCTTTAATAAATGGGAAGTAACATATCTTTACAACAATTTTTTTTTATTAAAGGATAAGAATGAGACAACAGAGGCAAGCAACTACCTAGCAAATTTGCAGGTACTATATTTTACTTTTATAAGTATAGCCTGCAGAATCATAAAGCTATTATGGAGAATAATGGAAAACAGTTACCATCATCTCCTGAAGACAAGTACCTTGAGGGGAAAAACTAAAACCTCTGGTTTCCACAGAGGAGAATGTATCTTCTTGCGTCAATTAAGCTTTCCCTGAATTATTGACTGTAGCTGCAGATAATTTATTTAAAACACAGCAATGCATTTACCAGCTATTAGAAAGCAAATACAGATTGTTTTTCACACTGCAGCCTTTTCCAGCCAGGTCATTCCTAATCCCTTCATTTTCATGTCGCCAGCATACTCTAGGCAGAAGCCACAATTTCCTAGTGCTCGCAATGCCGTAATTGGGTCAATTTTGGGAAACATTGGAGCAGCTTAAGAATACTCCTTATTTGAGAATAAAATCTAACAAAAAGCTTAAGAGAAGCAAAAGATTTATTTCACTGTAGTCTCTCGCATGTACAAAATGTGCTTGTCATATTCATTCAATGTTAAGAAATCGATTCATTCCCAGGAGCAAGAGTGAAAGGCACAGCACAAACTGAAGGAGCTGGATGGGTCAGGCACACAGAGGAGATATAGGTGAAGCAGAGGTTGGCTGGAAAGGGGCTTGAGGAAGTAGGGAAGTATCAAGACCACCTCAGAGGAACAAAATATTCCTTACTGGCGCATCCAAATGATCCTCAAGATTATCTTTGGAGAGGCAGTATTCTGTATCAAACAGAGCACCAGACTTGAGTCAACAAGGAAAAGTTGATTCACTCTTCAAAGTCCATTCTCAGCTGAGTGATCTTGAGTAGTAAGTTGGCAAGTGTAGTTTTTTGGGGTTTTTTTGTAGATGGTAGTATTGAAAATTTACTAACCAACAATTGGCTAGTCAATCTTTCAATTGCAAGTCTAGAAATGCCAATGAATTTCTTTTTCTGGAAAGTCTTTTAAATATGAAAAATTATTTTTTTTTACCCAGGATAGTTGAGATATAAATTGCAATAGGAATAAAATTAATTAATAATTGCTTTGACTTTGATGGGTTACAATGATTATTTACATGGTATAACCATTCAAATAGTTGAACTGTGTGTACATTTGCATGTTAAAATGTATGAGATAAAACGGTAAAAGTTACTATTTGCATGTCTCTTTCCCTGTCTGGTGATTCTGATTTAATATGATGCTCAGGAATGCTATGTACTTATTTTTATTTAGGATGGTTTTGCTTTTTTTTTTTTT
>VBSM01002616.1:12278371-12290760 GCA_008086735.1 Cheirogaleus medius | reverse complement strand
AAAAAAAAAAAAAAAAAAAAAAGAGAGCAATCATCCAAGCTGATCCTCTTACAACTACAGAAGAAGCTGCCAACGTCCTCAAAGTTGACCATTCTACAGTTGTGGCATTTGAAGCAAATTGGAAAAGTGAAAAAGCTCGATAAGTGGGTGCCTCATGAGCTAACTGAAAATAAAAAAAATTGTCATTTCGAAGTGTCTCTTCCTGTACACAACAATGAACCATTTCTCGATTGGATTGTGACATGTCATGAAAAGTGGATTTTATACAATAACTGGCAACTACCAGCGCAGTGACTGTACTGAGAAGAACCTCCAAAATACTTTCCAAATGTGCCAAACTTGCACCAAAAAAAGGTCATGGTCACTGTTTGGTGGTCTGCTGCCGGTCTGGTCCACTACAGCTTTCTGAATCCCAGTGAAACCATTACATCTGAGAAGTATGCTCAGCAAATCAATGAGATGCACTGAAAATTGCAATGCCTTTAGCCAGCATTGGTCAAGAGAAAGAACCCAGTTCCTCTCCACAACAACTCCTGTTGCACAACCAATGCTTGAAAAGTTGAACAAATTGGGCTACAAAGTTTTGCCTCATCCACCATATTCACCTGACCTCTTGCCAAACAACTATGACTTCTTGAAGCATCTGGACAACTTTTTGCAGAGAAAACACTTCCATAACCAGGAGGATGCATAAAATGCTTTCCAAGAGTTCGTCGATTCCTAAAGCATGGATTTTTACACTGTAGGAATAAACAAACTTATTTCTTGTAGGCAAAAATGTGTTGATTGTAATGGTTCCTATTTTTATTAATAAAGATGTGTCTGCGCCTAGTTATAATGATTTAAAATTCAGGGTCTGAAACTGCAGTGCTTTTGCGCCAACCTAATGTTACATATCTACTCTCCTCACACTTCTCACTTTCTTTTCTGGGTTTTCACACTAACTTGAAGTCCTTGACTTATAATAAAATAGGATAAATCAAAGGGCTTACCACCCAAACCCTATTTTCATGTATATTGATGTTTTCTGTTTTCTCTTCTTTAACAATAGAAGGAAATTGCCCACTTTGAACAGAGCAAACCTTACCCTTGGGCTCCACATTCTATTATTTCTCATTCTGAAGGATTTTAATGGGGTGTTTCCCCTCTTTCTGTACAACATCTATTTCTATTATTGAAAGAGATTTTTCCTCAGTATACTTTATGATTCATTTTAGATCATGTCATTTGTATATGTGTGCCTTTTCTCAATGAAATGTCCCATGTCAAGGTCACAGATAACTTCCACATTGCCATAGCCAATATTCACCTCTTCTGCTTTCATCTTACTCTGCTCTCAACTTCCTCTCTTAGCTTTCTTGATATCATCATTTCCTGATTTTCTTTCTCACTGACAGCTCCTCAGGTTCCTTTGCTTCTTCTTCTTCTAAGTAATTCTACATTTTGGAGTGTCCCAGGATTGAGACCTTGTCAATTGTTATTTTCTAGCTGTACTCTATTTCTAGATCTTCTTATCTGTTTTTTTTTCCTGATAAATTCCAAATTTGTCCCTAAAGTTATGGCCTCCCCCCAAGTTCCAGGATTCCAAAGCCAAATATCTAACTACCTATTGAGAACTTCATTTTTGAGTTTAATAGAAATCTTAAAGTTATCAAGATGAAACTTTGACATTACAAAGCTGTTTCTTTTCTAGGTTTTGCTATTACAGTCAATGACACAAATATTCATCATTTGCTTAGGCAGACTTTTACCCTGATTCTTCCCTTTTCTCAGCACTGTCTCTTATCTAATCCATTAGAAATCTCTGTCAGTTTTACATCAAAATAGTCCTTGTTTCTTCCATATCTATTGCTAATACCCTAAACCAGGCTCCTATCTCTTCCTTGGACTAGTGCAATTGTCTTCTCATTTGGTGCTTCTAATTCCATTCTCACCCTTCAACTGTCTCAGGTCCTTTCTATATATAGCACCAATCTGAGTTAATCTTTTAACAACATGAATAAGATCACGTCACCACCACATTCAAACCTCACAATCACTTTTCAGGATGAATCAATTAAAATTCAAATTCTTTTCCATGGTCTCCACTGAAAGACTTACATGGTGTGGCCCTTCCCTACTCATTTGATCTTATTTCATACAATTCTACTTCTCACTAAGTATGCTATGCCCACACTGATATTTCCTCATATTTTCAAAGAAGCTAAATTCATTCCTTTTTCAGCGTTTTTGCACTGGCCCTTCTCTCTGCTTAGAATGCTATTCTGCTGTTCTTTGCATGACCAACTCCTTCTCAATCCAGGTCTTACCTCAATTGTACCCTACCCTCAGAGATACTTTCCATGACCATTCTATCTAATCCTCACTTAAACTTTATCATATCAACATATTTCATTCTCGTCATAGAATATAACCAGTTGGAATTATTCTGCAAGGTTGCTTTCACTTGAATTTTTATGTGTGCCTCAACTGAAGTATTAATATAAGCTACTCTCTAGTTTGTTAGCTTATCTGATTTCATATTTTGCCCTGCATGAAAGGAGAATTACAAAAGAAAAGCGGGATAATGAAAGGAAAAATATAAGGTGCTTTCAAAACACAAATTGCATTATAGATGCATAAAAATAATATACAGAAAGAATGTTACTCTCTAATGGGAAGAGTCAATTGTGCAAGGTCATTAAAAAGTAACTCAAACTCCATTACGCTAACAAAAGAGTAAAATTCCATTAGGCTAGGGCTGGGATGTTGGCTATTAATTAAACACTGCAGTCCTTGCCTGCACACATAGCTCTTAGAAACCCACCAAAAAAACTACCTTGAAGCAAGCCAATGTAGACTGATCTTTGGCATGTAATAAATATGACTTTTACCTAATGAAATAATGGAGCTGGTTTATAATCATCAGCGAATGCTAAAACATTAGGAGAAAAGTTGATATGGAACTTTTTAATGGAAGATTTAGGCTAATAGATTTAAACATCATTAGCCTAAATGTTCACATCGATGTTAACATCATTAAAAGAGGAATAACCTCACATTTTGTGTCTCCAAATATTATGGGGAAAACATGAACAGAAAAACAAACACAAAACAACAAAAATGTAATCCAGCCAAGCCTGTCGGTAGAAACACCAGATAACAGAAATATGTGAGGATAGAGGAATCTGTGAAACTATACCACAAGGATACAATCAGGTATATCTAGCATGCAAAGAATTCTATAACACAAATAAAATACCTTCTTGTAGTAGGAAGAGTATTCAGGAGCCAAATAAAATTTTATTTTAAAAGCTTTATTAACTAATGTGAGTATAATCCAAATATGATGAGAAGCTATTGGAAGGCTTTAAGCGTGATAGTGACATCATTTAAGTTTTAAATGATCACTCAGACTTCTGTGTGAGGAGCAGATTGTGAGTTGTAAGAGTGGAAGCATAGAGAATGGTGGTAAAGCCATGACGGTAGATGGGGTTGAGAGATGACAGTGGTTTGGAGATAAATATTAATACAAAAAGATGGATCAGGGGTATAATAGACAAGAGCCACTGGATTTTCTAATGTAGAGTGTGACAGAAAGAGAAACTTAAGACAAATCCTAGACTTGGGGCAGAAGGACTGAAGTATATGGTGGAGACATTACTAAGAGGGGAAAGACTGGGGGAGGATTAGGTTTGGGTGTTGAAAAAATCAACAGTTCTCTTTGGTCAGTGTCTAACATTTTTATCACATCTTCATTATGGAGGCATGATTGATTAGTTGATTTCCTACATGGCTCAACTCAGTCTCCAGCTTTCTCCGCCCACTTTCTGGAGTTCAGCTGATGCCATGTGGTCCACAAGGCCCACCTTGAGTCACTTAATTACTGTAAACTGTCAGGTGTGGTCTGAAGGCCCCACCATCAATAATAAAGACACTCATCATTCAGAAAATTCCAAAGGTTTGGAGACTATCTACCAGGAGTCTGGGACAAGGTCAGATTTCTCTTTGGACAAGGCCAAAGTCTTTACTACACAGCCTACCACATATTAGGCAAATGGTACTATGCTCCCTCTTCTTGGAATGCTCTTTCCATGATTAGCTTTTTTTTTTTTTTGTATTTATCCTGTATTTTGTATTTATCCTATCTTACTCTGTTATCTCATCACAGAAATCATCCCTGACCATACTCTTAAAAGATAATTATTTTCTTTCTTAGCACCCTGCATGTATGCTCAAAAAAATCCCATATGAGATTATTTTATAGTAATTACAGTTTGTTAACTATGTGACTTTAAAAATTTATCTTCTCTATTAGAATGTAATCCAGAGGACAAGAACCATATTTATCCTTTTCACCATTTTAGTTATATGGTTTCTGACATATAGTAGGAGTACAAAAATCTTTTTGAATGGAAACTTAATACACTATTACCTGTGATAGGAGGGAGGGTCTAATATCTTTGAAGTGAATTAATCTCCAGAATCCTGATGTGTGTCTATCACATACAAAGCCCACAGTTAGTGTGTGTTTAATGACACAAAATGAATTAGTGGGACCTTTATTTTAGATTCATGCTCATAGACACTAAGGGATTAAGATGTAACACTTTTTAGACAAGATTTTATGGAGCTTTTAGTTGCATTGAATTTATACTTTTGTGGTAAGTATATTCTCCTGATTCAAACTCTTAAATTTCCCATATAGTCAGACATAAACTTAATGATGATAGGCAGACACTGTGTAATGAAAAAAGCAATGTATTTAGAATATGAGGATCTGTGCCCTCATGCCTCTGCCTCACTTACTACATATACAGTCTTAGAAGTCCCCTACGCTCTCTGAACATTTGTTTTTCATTCTTAAAATACTAACAATACTTATTTAGTATGAATGAAAAACATGTATGAAAACAAGTAGCTAATGTTTGCTACAGAGTAAATATTTTTAAAAACTTGAAAGAATAACTCTTTCATCCCCATTTCAACTATACTGCTTTCACTCTATTCCTCATGTCTTAGCAGGGATTATTGCTCTTGTTGCCTAATGACAGTTCAAAGGTAAGAGCACAATGTAGTATTAAAAGACTAGCACAGGTGCAACCATATTTGATGTGAGTGCCAACAGTCTCCCTCCCATGCTGAGAGAAGATTTTGCTGATTGATCACAACACTTTTCCCAGCTTAGCCAGAGGCAAAGTATGGATTGGTATTTAAGCACATAGGTTCTGGTGTTAGGCTACCTGGGTTCAAATTACTGCTATGCGAATGATGCAGAGCTTAAAAGCCCATGATCGGAGAGATAATCATCATTATCATTATTATTATCATCATTTTATTTGGGATAATATTTTCCTTGGTTGAAATAATTTGTAAACTTAGGCAAGGAATTCAATATTTTCACTCAGTTGTCTCATATATAATAAGTTCTCAGTTTATGGAATTGTGTATATATTTAATATGTAATGTATATGACATGACACATATCTATGCTTATGTAATATGTTATATTATATTATTGTATTAGAACAATGTCTGCAATGTAGTCATGTTTCTCTTTATATATCAGAGAACTTCTCAGAATCTTTTATAACTCAGCAACCTGTGAAGGCATAAAATTTAAGAGGAAGGCACCATTCCTGAGCTACAAGTATTAAAACATGTAACATGTAGTCATGTCCTCTCCTTTATTTAATAACACAAATGGAAAGAACCATGATGTTAGTGTTTTGCAAAGAAGGCTGGCCACTTAAGAATTCATTCACCCACAGGCTTTATTCCCCATGGATGGAGCAAGCATTCCTGGGCTATTGATGTCAGCAAATTTAGCCAACTATATTTTAGCTACCCATTAGATTTCCTGGAAATATAATTTTATTTTAACTCAGTATGCAAAATGTAAATTATGCAAAACGGATCACAAATTTGAAAGAAATTAGACTGAGCTACAGTAACACAATCTAAAGTTAGTGAAAGATAATATAGAAAGGGTAAATTTGGTCTACAGACCCACAGTGTGTCTTTGAACAATGGAAGTTTTTTTTTTTTTTAATGCACTAACACATGGTATTGAAACACGTGGGATGGAAAAGTCAAAATTGTTTTGAAGTAAAGATAACGTTGTGAAACAAACTGGGGGGATCCAAGAGTTTAAAATTTTTCAATACTTACTTGTTGCTTGCATGGAATGACTTAAGAAGAAATTTCAGAGTTGAAGTATATAATTCTTGATAAAAGGTTCCGCACATCAGCCTTTCACATATTACTAGGCTATAGAGATATATTCATTATTGTATAAACTTGTAAAACATTGAGTTGCTAGCAAGTCTGTCAACACATATTTATTGAAGGCTTCTTATGTGGCAAACATTGCTCTAGGAACTGGAAATAACTGATGCACGAACAGACATGGATTTACTCTTATAGTGGAAGGAGCAGGCTAATTAATTGTGGGGCTAAATTTAATGGAAAAATAAGGATCAATGGAAAAGTAAATGGGGAAAAATCTTAGTCTAACCTCAGAGGATTTCCCTACAATGATTACATTTAAGTGAAGACCTTAAGTATGGGTGGATTTAGCTAGGATGAGCAAAAGGAACTGAGGAGCACTCCAAATAGAAATGACAGCACAGTCAAAGACCCTGAGGCAGGCAAGAGTGTGCCTTGTCAAGAGATTGAGCAATGTACAGTATGGCCAGAGAAGTGAAAATCAGGTTATGAAACAGGATGGTAAATTGTGTAGGTGGCAAAGTACATACAGCTTTACAGTCCATGTTTCAGTTTTGGGTCTTCACTGCATTAAAACATTGTGAAAATAGTGGATCATTTAAAAGCTAATACCAGAAATCCTAGGTGGCATGAAAATGCTTTTCTTTGAAATAAAAATGCAAACCACTTTGAAAAGTTTTGGGAGTAGAAAGCAAGTCCCCCAACTACTCCAAGGACCTATATTGAAGAGGCCAAGGCTTAAGAATAAGAGGAACCTAACATTTGAAGGTTTTAGATCAAGAGGAAAAATTGACACCTACATATCCATATTTCTAAATATTTTTAAATTGTAGATTTAAAATGTCAGCACGATGGTAGAATAGGAATCTCCAGTGTTCATCCTCCCACAGAACCATCAATTCAAACAACTATCCATGCACAAAAATGCATTCACAAGATCTAATGAAACCAGATTACAGCACCTGGGTATAGCACAGAAATTAGAAAACATGCATTGAAGAGTGAGGGAAAGATAGTCACACACCCTTCCTCCAACCCCAGGCAGCATAGTGTGGAGGTAGCTACCCTCCTTGTGGGGAAAGGAGAGGGATTTAAGCACTGGACTTTGCCCTGTACCCCAATACCAAGCCTGCCACAGTAAAACCCCTACACTGGACAAGCCCCCATAGCTCCAGACTCCAGATCAGTACCGACAAACTGAGCCTTCAGGCCTTCTCCAGTGCCAAGCTGAGTCTCACAGCCCCAGGCTCTAGGTATGCTGGGCAGACTCAGGCCCTGGGCTGCTCTTCCTCCAGGCCAACCTCAGAAGCCCCAGGCTCTGGATTTCCCCCAGTACTCACAGCCCTTGTCTTCAGTGTAGCACCCACAGACCCAGCCTCCTGACTGGCCCCTGTGGATATAAGATCCAGGCCCAGCTATAACTTCTGGCCCATCCAGTGCCAGGCCAGCTCCTCTGGCCTCAAATATCAGGCAGACATTGTAGACATAGGCTCAAGGCCTGCCCAGTGTCAGACTGGCCTCTGTACTCACAACCCCCAGAACAGCTCCTGTAGCCCCACACTCAAGCAAAGCCAGAATCCAGGCTTGCCATAGTAGGCTTCAGCACAGGATCAGCCCCCATAGGCCTAGACACCAGAATCACCATTGTGTACCTAGGGCTCAGGCCAGCCCTCATGGACCTAACCTTTAAGCTAGCACCTTCATACCAAGCTTCTAGGCCTGTACCAGTGGGCACAGGCTCCATTTCAGTCCCCATGGCCCCAGGCTACAGGCTATCCCCAGTAGCTCCAGGTAGCAGGCCGGGGCTCATAAATCTAGGCTCCAGACCAAACCCTGCAGACTCAGGCTCCACACCAGCCCCAGCATCAGGACATCCCCAGGCTCCAGACTAGCCCCATGGTCCCAGGCTTCAGAAGATGCATAGTCTAGGCCTGCTCCAGTAGACCCAGCGTTTATACTCACCCCATTAGACCCTGGTGCTAGAGAGCCCATGGACTGAGGCTCTAAGACTACCCCTGCAGACCTGGTTTCCTGGCCAGCCCATGGACCCAGGACCTAGACCTGCCCCTACAGATTCAGGCTTACGTGCTGCCTCAGTACCAGGTCAGCATTCAGATAGGCCCATTCCAGGGGCCCAGACTCCAGTTCTATCCCAGCACCAAACCAGTCCCTGCAAACTCAGGCTTAAGGACCACCCCATCACCAGCCTCTGTGTACCTAGGCGCCAGGCTGGACATAATCTACCGGTTCATCCCCACAAATCCAATCAACAAGTCAACATCAGTGGATCTAGAAGTTGGTGTCAGTGTAGCATTAAGGTTTCTGGTTTGGGCACTGAGTGGACTGTGATATCATTTACTAAAGAAGATGATGCTGAATAAATAGTAGATTTTGGAAAATAGTCTATGACTTTAGCAATCAGGCATGTTGAGCTTGTGGTACTTGGAGGACAACTCTGAAACCAAGTAAACGAGGATAGAAAAGTGCTCATTGGCTCAATTTCAGAAAAAGCTATGTTGATAAAGTGGAAGGGATGAACTTTAGATTATCCTGTGAGTGGCTAGCCATTTCAAAAAGAAATCATTATAGTCAGGAAGTGAATATTTTAGTGTTTCTACATAGGTTTTTGTTTATTTCTTTGTTTTATAGTGGTCATTTCCTTTATTAGGATAAAAGTGATTTCCTTCCCAACATGGGGCATATTTTTGTATTTAGTATTACATTGTTTTAATCACTGTAACTTCAGAATGTAATTTTGTATCTGGCAGGCAAGACTCTCCTTGTTCTCTTTCCTTTTCAAACCTTTTTTTTGGGGTGTGGATAGGGTGCTATTCACTATCCATACTTGCTTGTTTTTACTAGGTACTCTTTATAATCATCTGACAATCTATAATATCCTTTGATATTTTGTTTGACATTACATTAAATGTATAAATTAATTGGTGAGAATTGGAACACCTATAATATTGGAAAATATTGCTAGCACCTGGGTTAAAGGAGCCTTGGAAGTTATAGGGTGATTGAAAAGTTAGAGACCCTGGAGAAAGTTGGAGCCATCCCCCTGCCTTTACATTTCAAAGGGAAGTGAAATCTACAGCCTAACAGCCAGTTATTTATGTTGCAATGGAATGCAAATGACTAGAGAAGAAAGGTCTTACTCCCTCTCTCAGGAGAAGGGGTAGCATGTAACCTACAAAAAACCCTAGGTTTAATTTCAGGGTTTTTCTCCTGCAGAGCTGACCCCTGTATATGCAGGCCTGACTCTGGCCCTCATTCTTTCACCTGGGGAGTGCCGAGCATTGGAAACTGGTGTGGTTCTAAGTTACAACAACTCTGATCTCTGTCCCAGAAACCTAATGTTCACTTTCAGCATAAAAATGAATAGATATAAGTATTAAAAACTTATCAATTGGTTCTCCATTACTTTTGCCTTGAAGCATATCACCGTATTTCTGTGCCTGGAAGAAATAGGAGATGTGGGTAAGATGCAGGCTGATAACTTGATTATCTTACAATGATTAACAACACAATAATTACTGACTTTCATTGAGCAAATCTTTACTTTGTATTTCTTAACTCATTAATGCAATCAGTAGAGCAGCCATGTGAAGCAGATATATTTTATCCTTTTATTGCTAAAGAAGCAGGCTCACATAGGTCACAATAATTACCTGAATTATGGAGTCCAGATTAAAGTCTGTGTCTGACTGAGAATCCTCTTAAGCTGCATGTTATATCGTCTCTCAGGTAAAAAAGGCTGCAGAGACAGAAGTTGGAATTTATGAAATTCACACCAACTTCACATACTGCTGTGATAGAGTCTGTCACAGATTATGAGATTTATTGTTTTATTTAATTTCTAAACACACTAGTAAACTCAGCTGCTTAATATAGAAGGAAAAAGACTCCATTGAATTCTCCGCTCCTCCCAGCACCATCCCACTACTAGAAAGTCTGCCATCTTCCACCTGGCCATATGAGGCAATTGCTTATGCATTATTTTTCTATAACATTACCTGGGCCAGTTGTTGGGGACAGACTGCTCACAATGATCCTTAAGAGGGTCGCATGACTGCCAGGCACGTGCATAGCAAGGCAATTAATGATGCCTGTGGTAGTTCTATGGACTTTTATTCTCTGACTTTTTATCACTCAGTACTTGAAAAGGAATATATAATATATATGTATATGTATCTCTATATCTCTCTATGTTATATAAATTATAAGAAATGTATATATGTGTGTATATATATATATATATATATAAAGTCCAGTTTGCATATTTATCTATTTGATCGTAATACTATCTCTGTGCTGCTCCTGGGTCCAGTGAGATAGACATTTCAGTTCCTCAAGGCCCACTAAACCTACTAAAATGGGTAAAGGCAGGATATTAATTAAGGTTACTCTAAGGTCTCACTATCTTGATTAGCCAAAAAAAAGTTATCACTAGCTCCATCATCCTCCCTTTCATTTTCCCCTTTGAAATTATGCTCAGCAATATTGCCCAAGATAGTTTTCCAGATAATGTCATGTAACATATATGTCCCAATTAATTCTATGTACGCATTATAATAGACATTCAATAATATGAATCTTCTCCCATTGTTAAGTCAATTCCATATTGCTTCAAATAATTTAAAGCCTCATAGAGTAGAGATCTTCAAGTGTGCCCCTTTATTTTTTCTGCTACAGATAATCATAAAAATGCTAATAATGAAGGCCAAACAAAATGAGTCCAAAATATAACCCCTTCTATTCTATTTCCTTAGAAAAGTTTAAGTCATCAAGTCTCCCCTCTCTCTTTACTTCTTCCTCACATCAAACACAACCAGAGAGGCCTTATTCTAGAATTCTGGAATATCTTTTGCTCCTTTCCACTGGATTTGAAACAGCATGTTTAGAATCTTCAGTGTTGGTTTATTTAATTCATAACTTTCCAGAGTGGATGTGCCCTATATTTCCAAAGTTCCAAAATTTAGAAAACAAAAACAAAAATAAATTTCTAGAAATGAATGTTGTCAGTTAAGCAAGTTATGAAACAATATGATAACATTCCTCAGGCAAAAAGAAGTTAATGGGCCCACACAGGTCACAGTTTAGACTCACATTGTCACTACTACCAGATGTAGACCCAGAGATCAATGTATCTGGAGAAAAGAGCTGATAGAGAAAGCAGAAAAGAGAAATAAATGAAAAAATCTTGGTTTTAGTTTGGCCAACCTGGTCTACCCAGGCCAATTGTAAATAGAGATGTACTATTTATATGTCAAAGTTTTGTATTTCCCTTCAATGGTCAAGGGCTATTGCTAAATAAGTGGAAAAAAAAAATAATAAAGATGCTCAGCCAAGAACTACCTTTCTCAGCTCCCTTAGCACCCAACTTGGGTTATGTAATAAATGGTTTGGATACAATATGGTCAGAAGTGGTGTATACCTCTCCTTAGCTCAGCCTATAAAAGCCTCCTGTACAATCCTCCACCCTCTCTTCTTTTCTTATTCATTGGCAGAGTGGAGAAAATTCGGAGGCTTGATAGGTGAGAGAGGCCACAAGTCAAAGAAGCACTCTGAAATGCCATGAGTGACCATATGGAGGGTCATCTACTGTCTTAGTCCATTTTTCCCTGCAACAAAGGAATGCCTGACACTGGATAATTTATAAAGGAAACAGATTTATTTGGCTCACAGTTCTGCAGACTCTACAAGAAGCATCTCACCAGCATCTGCTCCTGGAGTAGGCTTCAGGGAGCTTCCAGTCAAAGCCGAAGGGGGAGCAGGTGTGTCACATGGCGAGAGAAGGAGCAAGAGAGAAAGGAGGGGGTGCCCATGCTCTTTTAAACAACTAGCTCTTGCGTGAACTAATAGAGTAAGAACTCACTCATTATTGGGGGGAGGGCACCAAGCCATTCATGAGGGATCTGCCCCCATGACCCAAACAGCCTTCCACCAAGCCTCACCTCGAACACTGGGGATCAAATCTCAACATGAGATTTGGAGGGACAAACATCCAGACTATATCATATGCCTGCTAGAAACATCTATTTAAATTTTATTTGAGTGAGAAATGGAATATAAATCTGCGGTCCCCAATGCCCGGGCCACGGCCCAGCATGGGTCTGTGGCCTGGTAGGAAATGGGCCGTGCATCACTGCCTGAGCTCTGCGCCACCCCCCCCCCCCCCC
>VBSM01002616.1:12247523-12268362 GCA_008086735.1 Cheirogaleus medius | reverse complement strand
TGATTGCCTTTGGGGTCTTTTTCATAAATTCTTTGCCTAGGCCAATGTCTAGAATGGCTGCACAGCAGGAGGTGAGTGGCTGGCTTATGAGTGAAGATCTGTATTTACAGCCACTGCCCATTGCTTGCTACAACATCTGATCAGAGCTCAGCGCTCCCACTAATTCTACATTATGATGAGTTGTATAATGATTTCATTATATTCCAATGTAATAATATTAGAAATAAAGTACACAACAAATGTAATATACTTGAATCATTCTGAAACCATCCACCCCCCACCCTGCAGCCCCCATCTTGTGGAAAAATTGTCTTCCATGAAACCGGTCCCTGGTGCCAAAAGGTTGGGAACAGCTGCAATACACTATTATTAACTATGTCCTATAGTACATTAGATATTTTGGTTTGCTCATTTTACTTATTTGATACTTTGTATCCTTTACCCTATATCTCCCCATTTTTTCTCCCCACCCAGACCCAGACCCTGGTAGCTATTGTTTCATCCTCTATTTCTATATATTTGACTTTTACTTTTAGATTCCATTTATAAGTAAAATCATGCAATATTTTTCTTTGTGTGTCTGATTTATTTCACTAACTTAGTGAAATGTCCTCTAGATTCATCCATTTTATGGCAAATGATAGGATTTCCTCCTTTTTTAAGGCTGAACAATATCCCATTTGGGGTGTGCGTGTGTGTATGTGTTTGTGTGTGTATGTGTATGCATATATATGTGTATATGAAGGCTGAAAGGAAAGTATCCAGCCATGTAACTGTTCTTGTTATATTAACAATGGCTATATGCTTTCCAGACAGCTCTCATATATACTCAGTGTCTTTATCCATTTGTCCATTGATGGACATCTAGGTTGTTTCCATCTTTGCTATTGTGAATAGTGTTGCAATAAACATGGGACTGTATACATCTTCTGGAGGTGGTAGGTAATTTCATGTTGGGGGTGTATATACCCATAAGATAAATTACTGCATCATATGGTAGTTCTATTTTTAATTTCTTTAGAAATCTCCATACTACTTTCCATAGTGGCTACTCCAATCTAACCATCACCAACGGTGTACAAGAGTTCCCTTTTCTCCATATCCTTGCTAACACTTGTTATCTTTTGGTTTTGTTTTTTTTTAATGATAATAATTATCCTAACAGGTGTGAGATGGCATCTCATAGAGGTTTTGATTTGTATTTCCCTGATGATTAGTGATGTTAAGCACCTTTTAATGTAACTACTGGCCATTTCTACATAATTTTTTGAGAAATGTCTATTCAAGTCCTTTGCTCATTGTTTAACTGGGCTATATGTTTTCTTGCCATTGAGTTGTCTGAGATCTTTATAAATCTTAGATATTAACCCCTTACTTCATATATGATTTTCAAATATTTTTTCCTAATATGTAGACTGCCTTTCCATTTTGTTAATTGTTTTGGTTTTTGCTGGACAGAAGTTATTGTCTGTCTTTTTCTGTTATTTCATTTGCAAAATTGTGACATGAGTTTTCAATGGCACATTTTATCATATACTTAGTAAAAATGTTTTCATTTGAAATATTTTTAAATTTTTTTCAGGTACAGATGATATTAGTAGTAGCATTTTTATTAAGCTGAAGTTTTATAAGTAAAAAGCAAAATAGTGATAACCCATCTGGAATTTCCTATATATATTACTCTAGGAAATGCACATAATGAGAGAAAGTATTCCAAACTATATATTAGCTCTTAGTTACTTCTGCTGTGTGAGTTCTTTAGCAAAAGGCTTGTTATTATTAGGAGGCGGGATGCATATTTCATTGTTGTTAAATGTGTAGTGCATAAATGGAGACTAGGATCTGTGGACATAGTTAGATTTGACTGATAGTTCTGCAATGTGAGAACTCCCATCTGAAAACTCGGTGCGCATGGAGAGAAAGAATGTTTTATTTTGCAATATAACATTGAAATATGTCAAGCACATGAACTGAGACTTGCTGGGCTGATGTGTGTTCTGAGAATAAAAGAAACATAAATTGCTAAGGTTCAGGAACAAGCCCATTCTATGAATAGAGATTGACTTTGCTGCCAAGGGAAGCAAGTTGCTCAGGCTTTAGGTGACACATTCCCACTCTTTACTTTACCAAGAAAAAGGTTTGGAAAGTAAACTACTTGAAACGTTTTCCCAAAGGTTTCCAATGAATATCAAACCCATCAAGCATCACATTTATTTTAGACACAAACTCTCTATGCCTCAGGAAACTCTTTCAGCTCTAATGTCATTGGAAGCACCTGTCATCTTCCTTCACCTTACTGTCGGGCTATCCATGCCTTTAAGGTAGGTCACCTTTCTTTGATAGCCTGCTTCATTATAGGTTTGGAGGCTAAGTTCTTCTTCCTAAGCTACATTTGAAATTTGAGGCCTTTTTGCTTGCCCTCATTTGCTCCACACATTTCACATTATATGGTCAAACTGCTATTCGTATTCATATATTTATTCAACAAAATATTTCTATATTATACTATATGCATATTACATTTTTAAATATTAATTATTATACGTTCACATTTTATTAAATCATTAGTTATTGAACTCCCACTATGAGGAAGGAACAGCTAAAAAAGTGAGGGAGATAGAGATGTCCTTGCCACCACGGAGTTAGGTTGGGGGAGAACAATGCCACAAGAAAATGTAAAGGAGTTTCTGCATAAACAACAGAATCAAGGTCTAATAATGCCCTTTTGTAAAAAACAGAATTGGTGGGGATTTCCCCATGACATATGTAGAGACTCTGCTTCTTGCTAGCCCTGAGAATTTAAATCTAACTCCTCTGTGAGGAAAGTAATATGTTATTTCTATTAAAAAAGAAAAAGAAAACAGATTTCCTAATTTTTTTCCAGATGTTTCCCTACCTGGCTTAGGCAAAATGAGTTCCTTGGATTCAGTATACGAGGTTGAGCACTGGCCAATACGTTTTTGTTTTATTATTCTAGAAACATTTCCTAAAGCCTCTCAAGGTTAATCAAGTATACCAGAGGCATCCATGGGGGTTGCAGAACCTAATTATTATTCCTTGTGGTTACTACACCAGTTTCCTCAATGCACTTTTAGAACTGCTTCTGAGACAATGAACAAGTTCCACAGCAATGTACATATGAACACTTATTTTCTACCTCTTACTGAATTCTGAAGGGCAAGATGAGGAGAGGAGGAAGCCACTTTAGTTTCAATGACTGATCAGAACTGAGGTTTCTTTTATTTCAATTTAAGTTTTGTCAATAATGTAAAAAGAAAATGGTTTAGTAAGCACACCATAAATAATAGGATGCCCAGATGAAAAAGGAATGATTTTATTTTAAAGGAGGGAATAGTGGGAGGAGTTTCATTATCACCTGCTTTGCCTCGAAAGCAGGGATAGAAATTCACCTTGATTCAAATTCTCTTTCTTCAGAGAAGGATGAGTAAGGAGTCATCCTTAAATTTATATTTATAGACAAAGGGGTGCAGGAGAAAGTTTCTAATGTAATCTGTTCTCCAACTAGTTTAGCAAATATGGGCCAGTGAGGATCTTACAATAAAATAATTCTGAAGAAAGATGGAAACTAGGCTAGTGACTTTGTCTTAAAAAGAGGGTCAAAGGTTTTGTTGGTAATAATCGACTACTTAACAGGTGAGGCTGATGCTTCAATCTCCATAAAATGGTGTTGCATTTTTTTTTTTTTTAAACAATGGATCAGATTGAAAGACACAACTAGAAACCAACTTATAACTCCATGCCCCAAATCAGACTTGGAAAAGGACTTGGACCACTAAAGTTATCTTGCTATAGTTCTTTAAACAAACAAACAAACAACAACAACAACAACAACAACAAAATAGAATCACGTAAGAATGTGAATCAACAGCAGCAACTGTAGAGTCTGAGGTTATGTTCTCAAGGATACATTGAACTTTCTGTGGTTTAGATGTAGCAGACACTACTGGTTGGTTATCTCAAAGCCATTCCTAACCCCTTTATCTCTTGCAGCCTTCCCATCTTATAATCTGTATAGTTAGGTCTTCTTCACTGCAGGGGCAGGCACGCAATCTAATTCTGGACGATGATGTGTAAAATCCAATGGGAGTTTCTCACAACGACGATTGTTAGATGAAATGGTAAGGTACAAGTAGAGAAAACTGGCTCTCTTCCCCTGGCTAATGCTCCCTTTCCCAACTTCATATGCGCACACGATGATTTCTGGAGCCTAGAAAGGCATTTTATTGTTGGGGAAAGGGAGGTAGTAACATGCATGTGGGTGAAAAATCCATCCTCTAAGAGTAATTGAGAATGAAAAGAAAGTCTCTGACCTTTACAGAACCCACAACTCCATTTTAACTAAACAATAAATGCCTCTATGGAATAAACAGCTGTTATTTGCATGTTGATACTTGTAATCAAAAGCATTTCTTACTGATCACGTATGTGGGTGCTCAAGGTATTGATTGAAAGACAAAATATATGTGAACATAACATTACTTCAAATTTCAGAAGTGGGTTATGTTAGTTTCCTATACCTTCTCAAAGCCATTTCACACAAATAATTTTATTTTGTTAATGTAGTAACCTTCAAAAGTAGACCGGGTTAGTGTTCTGATTACAGCCTTACAAATGAAGAAACTGGCACGCAAAAGTAAAGGGTCTTTGTCTAAAGCAACAAAACCTGTATATAGCAGAGCTAAGATCGGAACTAAGATCTTTGACTCTTTGTCTAAGAGCCTCTGCTGAATCAGACTGCAGGTTAAAAAAATAATAAAATGGTGGCTTTGCATCAAAGAAACTGGATGAGAAGTCATGCTGATTTTCTCCTTTGTTTCAAACTAGGGACCAGCAATATACTAAAAAAAGTATTTTCATCTAGACTTTCTCCATGTTCTTCACAGAAGGGAATTTACACAATTACCCCAGAGAACTACCTTCCTACAACAACAATCCAGATCCTGGAAGCAATAGCTGTGTTTACGGTGGTTAGAAATCTAAAACTGAACAGTTAATAAAAGGAGCTAGAAAATGTTGTAGCAGAACCATTTTAGGTCTAGTTTTCCTGTTTCTTTCAGTGCAGGCCCTGCCACAGAATTACACTCCCTTCTGAGGATTCATGAGTCACAAAGAGAAAGAGTGAAATATCCAGTTTTAAAGCTACTCTACTGAAATGCAGCAAAATGAATAGTTTGCACCTCAATCTAATGTAAAGCCTTAGATGGGCTAATCAGTCTTTATAGAAGTCTGTTCATCTCTATGCAGTAGGAAGAAACAAGTATAATCTTTCTTCAAATGCCCTTTAAAAATAACTAAACATGGGCAATATACATAACCGTAATATGTGTACCCCCATAATATGCTGAAATAAAAAAAAAATAACTAAAATCCAATTGCTTTTCTCTTATCCTGGTAATCCAACTTATTTGAGGATTGTCTGTTTTTAATGTAAAAAGAGTATTAAATGCTTTGGAAATGAATGTAATAGTTCTTTAAAAACAACCCAAAACTATGAATTTTCTGTGTATTACCTCACAAATATATCAATAAGTTACAGGCAGAACTCAAGACAGCAAAAATCCTGAAAAGAATGGTCCTATGGTGATTCACACTTGGCAATCTATAGTTATTGAGACATACATAGTTTCAGGCAATCTTCTGAAAAAAGTATGCTTAGATCCTACTTCTACAGATTGAGCCTTTTGTTGAGGGGTGGATTGGGGAGATATTTAGCATGTTCAAAAATATTTGAGAAAACTGATTTCTACAACACAGTTTGCCAAATGTAAGTCATAAGGCTCATGGTACTAGACAGTGAAAGATGTTACCTTTAGACGTGGTAGTTACAGGACTGAGTTCATATATCTTTTTTAGAAAACAGCATTTTTTTTCTTTTTCAACAAGTGAATATATCAGAGGAAAAAATTATTATTTTTTCCTTAGCAGACACATCGTTCTGTGGTTTTAGGACATGGTACAACTTAATCAGTAGAGTTGTATGAACCATGACAAGGTATAATTTCTATTCCCTGTTAATTCCCAAAGTGATGATAAAATGAGGAGAAAATGCTGGAACATAAGAATGAGTAAGACAGATAGAATAAATTAAAATGATTAATTAAGAGAGAAAAAGAAGCGACTTATATAAGAGCAAGAAGAGTAAAGGCACAAAAAATAGACAAGAAACAGCAACAAGCAAAAACCACATTTTTGTTTTCACATGTTAATTATGATTAACTTATTTCTGATGACAATTCATCATTGTATTTCTGTCTTATATCCCTGTTATTTAAAGACAAATTTTATTTTTTTTTACCGTTTGGAAAAAGTATTTACTCTTTAAATCATTTATTCCTCAGTTGACTGACTTTCTGTGGTTTCATTCTTTTATTCATTCATCGAGATATCCAGATACTTATTAAATACTTCTTGAGTTATTTTAATGTGCCAGGAATTAAGCTAGGTCTTAGAAATAGATATACTTAAGTCACTTTCCTGATAGACTGGTTGAGGGGGGCATAGAAATCGATGTAAAGAATGAGAAAAATTTTGAGAAGTGTTTTGATACAAAAATATGCAAGATGTAAAGGAATAATGTTAAGTCCAGAATCTGGCCACTTCTCAACACCTCCACTGCTACCTCTTAGGCCACGTCATCTCTTGCCTGGATTATTGCAGGAACCTTGTCAATTTTGCTGCATCTAGTTTTGCCCTGCTACGATTCATTCTCAGGAGAGCAGTCAGAATAATCCTGACGCATAAGCCAGGTGCTATCACCCCTGGGCTCACTGATGGCTCCTGCTCTCAAAGCAAAAGCCATGATTTTTGTAATAGTTTACGAGGCCCCACATTATCTGGTCCCAACTCATGTTTTTCCATGTTCGTTGCCTACTACTCTCCTCCTTGCTCACCGCAAGACATGGCCAGTCTTTGACCTTTGCTCTAACAGCTCTCTGTGTAGGAAGGGATCTCTGATTAACTTTCTCTCTTTCAAATCTCTTCTCAAATCCCACTTTCTTGGTGAGGCTTACACTGAGCACCTGCTTTAATGTAGCAAACACCCCTTTTCTACACATATTATCCATTTCCCTTCTACTGCTCCATTTTTTTTTAAATTTAAATTTTCCCATAATAATTTTCACCAGCTAATATATGGCGTGATTTCTTAACTTATTTTGATTAATGATTATGTTTTATTGTTTGTATTCCTTCCTCAGAATGGAAGTTGCCAAGGGCATGGATCTCTTTTTTGTTCACTGGAGTATCCCAAAGATGGAAAACATATACTGGTACTTGATAAAATGTTTCTGAATGAAAGAAAGTGAGAGATTGAGTGTGCTAAAGGGAAGGGTAGGGAGAGGGAGATTAAGAAAGGCTACCCAAAACTAATGGCTCATAGAGTTAGACTAGCAATACCAGTAGCTACTAGACAGTCATTCACAAGGAATGAGACTCACAGTTAGAGAAAGTTGTATGAGCAGAGAACAGTCAGAAAATATGTATGTAGTTATGTGTGATTCTGTTATCCTAGGTGAGGGATCAGAAAACTATAGTTAGTGGGCTAAATTGAGGCCACCACACACTGTGTTTTTGTAAATAAAGATTTATTGGGACACGGCTATGTCCTTTTGTTTAAGTATTGTCTATATCTACTTTCCACTACATCAGGGGAATTGAGTAGTTGAAACAGAAAACAAATGACCCACAAAGCCATTTATTATCTGGATCTTTCAAGAAAAATTTGCTGACCCCTGTCCTAGGAAATAAGAGGTAAGGAATTTAATCTGAAAAAGCACCATGATCAGAATCATGATATGGAAAAATCATTCTCTAGTCAGCTTAGTTTTCTTAGTTAGTATTTCCCAGAGGATACTTCATTAGTTTTATTTTTTGTATATATGCATGTATGTACATATTTTTTTATTTTGCTGTACTGACACTATCCCCAGGAAGATAGTAGTAGGAAGATATTGAATTAAAAGAAACCCAGCTGGTGTCCACTGCAGAGTTGCTTGGTTGGTGTGTGGAAAAAAACACACACACATCTGTGGTCAGTAGTGTTGTGTTCAGTGGTTTGTGAGAGTACAAAAAGCACTTTGGGCTTTTTTTTGTCTGTAACAACTCTATAAGGACAATTTCACCTTACACAATATATTTTACTTCTGTTTTATTTTCAGCCACAGTACCCTAGTTTTTGCAGATCTTTATAAATATAGCAGTTGCTACTGATGACTAAATGGGTGATGCCATGGGATACATTTAAAATTCATCAAGGATTAGGGTTTGATGTGAGATGTTTCTGATTAAAACACGCATATGCCATATGGCTTTCAGCATAGTTTAGTTAGTTATCTATGTCATGACTTGGAATTGGTTGGCTTTCCAATCTTCTTTTCATCTTCTTTTGGAGAAACTGGATAAAAACTGTATATTTGGAGAGTAAGTTAATTGCTGAGGTGGGCCAAACACAGCTTAATAATGCATAATGTCTGCTAGAGAGTGAGCTGGAATCACCACACTAATTTCACTTATAAAATTCAAACTGGCAAGAGACTGTACAACACTAATGATAGCCAGTTGCCTAATTAGCTTTGCAACATAATCTTTTCAATTTATTAAAGCAGAATGAGTCATAAGTCGTGAACCTGGGGTGGTAGAGCACTTCCTGCTAAAACTCTGGGTAGGGTATAATGCTAGAAGTAGCCTAGTACATGTAAATTTCTTCTGCCAAAGAAAGAAAGCACACAAGTGATAGCTGGAAATTTAACTATATTAAACAGATTAAAATCTGTTTTTATCTGAAACAATGAGTAAACCAATAATGATCTGAGCATATTTCTCATTACACACTAAAATATTGTTTGAAAAAAGATTCTCTTTTGTATTTTTTTAAAGGGAGGAGTTTATTTCACCATTTATTTATTTATGTTTACTATTTTATCCAGACTGTTTACTTTAGATTTATTTATTTATGTTTTTGCTTTGGGGAATAAAAATAAAAATGGAATCTCTTTCAACTACATAATTTCTGTGATTTTTATTAACATTGTATTTGATTTCCTATCTTTATCCTATTCAGTTTTAATTTGGAGGATAATACAAACCATAAAAGACATGGTTATGCTACTTATTTCATACTTTACTGCCCAGACATTTAGTTCAATTAATATTCACAAAGATCTGCCTTGAAGAGGTATGTGGAAATAGAGTCAGAGTCTTTTTTTCTGAGACCAGAGGTATCTTGTGCTCGGAAAATCTGCAACTATCCAGAAAAAAAAAGGAAAAAGAGGCTGAAAGGAGGAACCAACAGTATGGATGGGCTGGAATTTTCAAGACTAGCAGTTCTTGGAATAGGTGACACTATAATATGCATATCAACGATGTACCTTTAGGAATTGCTCATAACTCTGAGCCACACAGCCAGGTTGGCCAGGTATTTGGACATTAGCAGCATGGGTGATCTGTTTGGAAAAAGAGTCCAAGGGCCTCTTTTCAACATAGAGTGGCTGTAAGTTTCAGATGCATGAGGATGTTAAACACCATATAGATATTTGAGTGTTCTTTGTGAATGAATGGAGAAATATGTGACTCTTTAATTTACTTACTAACTCAGGAGTATGAAGTGAGATATATAAATATCTCACAAATACATTTGCTTTTGTAGTCCATTAAAATAAATACCCTTGAAAATTGAGATGAGGATTGCACAGGAGTTGTACCTGGTGGGAGTGTATTATCATTTTACCTAGATGTTCATTCATAGGTTCTGGCTATTAACCTTAATTACAGAGGAAACATTCTTGAAAATGGTTTACTATATTTTATAACCATCTTAGCATCCCCATGTATCTGATGATCAATAAAGAAACTCTAGGAAGGCAAAAGAGTTTTCAAGGAATCAGTGGGTTCTTCTTGGTTGCCTAGGAGAACAAGATATTCCCAACACAAGCAGGGTCTCCAGCAGTTTTCCAATTATACTACCTTGATTCCACTGTCATTAGAGTGGTTTCGTTTTTAGAGAAACAAGTGCATTACTTACATGTTTGCTACCAGATTGGCCGCATAGAGATCAATCTACTTCATAAAGATTTCACAGAAACCACTGGCTTTGACATGTATTTTAAAACATCAGTGGAAAAGTAGAATTGTACAGAATTTCAAATGATTTTACTACTCAGTTTGGAATTATTCTAATAAAACTTCTGCTGCTTTAGTGATTCAACTCTCAAGATGAAACTTTAAATTAATAAAACACAATTCTCTCTAGATGAAGATTTGAATTAACTATTGAAAAATGCAAGTCGTGTTTACTTTGGTCACACCATACCTACTGTGACAGTGGTTTGGTTGTGCTTGTTTAGAGAGAAAACAAACAAAAGGAATACCGTTGTTTCTTTTACTATACATTTTTTATTCATCTAGAAACATCTTACATGCCATTTCTTGAACTTTTCAATCTATGCTTGTGGCAGGTTGTCCAGTGTAAAATTACAAGCTTTGAAATTTTGTAGACTTCCCTGTCAGTAACTGGTTTTGCAGTCTGAGGATAATTACTAACTCACTACAGGCCTTTCTTTCCCCATCTCTGAAATGGGGAATAAATACTTAAATTATGTACTGTCATGAAGAATAATAATAAATATGCGAAGCTCCTGCAGCATAGAAATTATCTAAAAAGTACACAGTAATTATACAAAATAGACTTGCTATTTTATATAATACATATTTTATTATATTACAATATTAATAATATAATATTTACAATAAAGAGGAAGAATATATCTTCCATTCATTTAGTGTTTTTGACTCTTTCTGTCATTGGTAACTCAGTCGAAATTTTTTCTATACTTAGGTTAGTTCTGCAAAACACATCCCCCAACATCCCATAATATCCTTTTCCTAAAAGGTTAGGTGTATTTCATAACACACAAAATAACATTATATCCTGTCTATAGTGTAACCTATGTCATGTCTGTCATTATGCTTTTTTACCATCATTTTAAAATAACAGTTACTTTAAGCAAATCTTGGTTTTGGCTTTTCCCCCTGTATTTTCTGTAATTTCGTATGGTGGCTTTCAAAGTTCTTTCCCTCCTTTGTAGCAATAGACATTTGGACTCACTTTTCAAGCAAAATATCACACAGAAACTCAATATATAAAACTGAAATAGGTTGAGCTTTTATTAAAGTTGAAATAATAATAGTAATAAAATAATAGTAATAATCAACAGCTTTCTATTCACTTTCCTGTCCTCCCTGCTCACCTGCCCCTAACAATGCCTGAGTCACTACAGGAAAACTAGGCACAATAAAAGAAAATTTGAAAACTACCATTTTCATCCAACCCATTTGGTGCCCTTCACCCTTGTTGTGCTTACATAGTAACACAAACCATACCCATTATGTTGGAAAAATAAAAACACTAAATATCACTTTATTAGTGCATTTGAAATGTCAGCAGTGTCTATCTACATTCATCATTGGATCCAGCATGACTCCAGGTATATTTCTTCTCTATTACTTGTCTGGGTAGTCACCCTGGCCTCCAAATGTACAATTTGAACTTCCTTTGTTATCTTCACCATATTTCTGTAAATTTGTTTCTCTACTTTCTCAAGGTCATTTTTAACATCAATTTTACATTTTCTATTACACTCTTCTGTGTACAGACTATCTGCCTTTTGGTGACCATCAGGTTGAATTTGATGTGATGATTCTGACCACTAAAACTAACGAAAATTGCCAGTTTATGTGTGTGTGTGTTTGTGTGTTTATATATATATAAACTTATATATGTAAACATATATATCCATTGCCTTTTCGTGTTTTTATGCACTTTAAATTTCTTTGTAACAATCATCTGCAAATGACTTGAGGCTCTCCTTCCTATCAGGATAGGAAGACAACTCTCATGTGAGAGAAAACATGCTTCCCTTCTTCTCCTGCCCACTCACCTTAAAATTATACACAGAGTAGGGATTTATTTGCCCTCTACCAATAAAGAGAAAAGCATTAAGATTCATACAGTGTTTAAAATAAAAACAAACACACATTGCCATCAATTTACTCTATCATTTTTGATCACTAGAACATCCTCCTTGGGAACCTTTAATTACAAATTTTGCATTTTGGAAAGGCATAAGGCATCGCTGGTACTTCCAACAGTGGCAAATATAAAGTTGCTTCAAATGAGCAAAATTTAGGTTTCTGTCTCTATACCTCATTAGCATTAGCAAGTTCTAGTCTCATAGCAACCCAGATCTGATGATGAACACCTGCCAGCCCAGATGGTTTGGGGAGAAAATTTCTAGCTAAATAGAATAAAGTTCTGTTGTTGAGATGTCCAAACCATTATTTGCAAGAACTCTGAAAAGCTATTATTGTAGGATTTTAACAAAGAAGCATTTCCAAAGTTGTCATATTTGACTGCTATCACTTCTAACATCTAATGCCCTGACTTTTTGAATTTGTGCAAATAATATACGTTATTCTATCTCTGTACATATTACAAATTGTATTGGATGTCAACTGGCATGGACACAGCAGTGCAGCAAAGTCAATAGCATCTGCACAATTGTGAAACAAATGCTTGTATTTTCCTATTTGTTTTTAAATAAATCCAATCCTTGTGTCTTCTCCTAATGAATTGGCTGATATAAAAAACAATCTTCTGAATACAACTTTAAATAAATATTGAGTCACTATTTCAGTTACAATACTTTCTCCCTCATCCAAACTCCTAAACTTTACTGGTTTATACCATTCCATTAGGACAAGGAAGCAGATAACAGGGGAGATATGAGAGGATGAGAAGTCAAAAGTTCTGGGATATTAGTCATCCTTGTTCAGTTCTTGTCTATTTTTGTGACCCAATCGAACCATTAAACTGAGTTTTCCTGTCTGTAAAATAATTTTGTAGTAAATAACTAATTAGATTTATTTTTAGTGTGAAAATATACCCTGCATCATTATATATTTTTATATGGACAAGTTTCTTTACACACATGTGAACTCCTCAGGACAAAGACTGGACTGTATATCCCTAACTAGTGGTACAGAACTTTGTACACAATGGGTACTCAAGAAATACCGGTTTCCTCATTGTTTTCCCCTTCTTAGTGGAAATTATAGCGATCATGGCCTTGGGTAGAAGATTTATTATTTTCTTGCTCTGTGATCTTGGTAAAATTACTTGAGATTATTAAGCCTCTCTTTCTTCATTTATATTTACTTCATGAAGTTGGTAAGAGGGCTTAGAAAATTAGCATGCACCTGTAGTGTATATTCAGGAAACATGATTTCCTGTGTTTCCCTGTCCTGGACTGTTACCACAGAGCTTTGCATAGAGTTGATATCGGGGACAATACAATGTAGTAATTAAGAAAGCCAGAAGGTTTAGGCTGAAATCTGTCTTTGCCACTTTCTAGCTCTGTGATTTTTTGCAAGTTATTTAATCTTTCTATTTCTTTTTCCTCACCTCTAATGGACAATGGGTAATATGTACTTCATAGCACTTTTATGAAGAGTAAGGGAATTTAATACCTGTAAATTACTTAAAGAGTACCTGACACATAACAAGTACTATTTAAGTTTAGATCTTAGTTTTAACTTTACAAATATTTATTATTTAGGGTTGCAAGGAAAATATTATTAAAATGTGGATTATTTTTAAACATTCATCTTGTATATTTGACATTAATTATGTTCAAGATGAGCATAATAATTATCCTTGAATTTGATGGATTAGATAAAATATAGATTCTATAAAATAGCAGATGAATCAACATTATGATAGATTGAAATAGATTTCTCATTTACTCAGTTATTGTACTTATTTCTATCTTTTATATACATATTAATATACACATGCATTGCACACTTCTTCACAATATGATAGTCTAATCTTTTAATGCCATCAAATTCTGCAAGATTTGTTCACTTTGATGATATAAAATTTATAAATATAATCTGTGTGTTTTTTTAATCTGTTTAGGTCTCAGATTTTTACAAGCCATCTCAACTGTGGAGGGGGAAGTGAAGAGGTTATTTCATGCTACAGCCTTACAGCTAGAGGACTATATTTTTAAAATATTATTGAAGATATTTCTTGTATTTGATAAGTGTCTTTTTACCCTACAGGTTTCAAAAAAAAATAAAACAAAACAAAAAATAAACTTTAGGATATTAAGTGTTCTAAATATTTTTAGGGTAAATATCATAATTTATATGAAGTAGAGTTATAAAAAGGACATTTTCAGTAATTAAAATCAATAATATTCTATTGGTCCTTCTACATCAGCAAGTGTTTCAGGTGATTTCTAGACTAGTACACTTTTCCAATAAAAGAACATCAAGCTATGTTCTTTCTGACAAACATCTCATTGGCAGTCTTTACCCCGTACAAACACTGTGCAATTGGAGGTTAGATGGCAATGTAATTGATGCACAAAGGACCAATGCAACACATGCTCTTTCAGAGGCCTCTTGGCTCCATCCCCAGTGAAAGCAGTTAAGGGGTGTTTTTGATAGTAAACTAAAAATGTGGAAATGAGGCTAATAGAGAAAGGGATCACTCTATAACTACAACTGTGTAAATTCTTTATATCTAACTTCTGAAAATAAATGGAGTAAACATTTTAAAGATTTTTGCTTTATCTTTCAAATGTTGATCAGTTTTTTGTTTCTGTAAGTTGGTAAAAGTGCTCTCAGTCTGCCTGGTTGTTAATATTCCCCTTGTAAATTAATCAGGATTCTCCAGAGAAACATAATCAATATAATGTAACCTGTGTATATGTGTTTCCTGCAGGCTAGAAATTCCAGGGGGAGTTAATGTTGCAGTCTTAAGTCTGAGAGCAGTCTAGAGGCAGAATTTGGTCCTCTTTGGGAGATGTTAATGTTTTCTTGTAAGATTTTCAACTGATTAGATGAAGCTCACCTACATTACAGAGGATAATCTATTTTCCTTAAAGTCTGCTAACTTACATATTAGTTGATCACATCTGAAATATACCTTTCACAGCAACTTCTAGACTGATATTTGACTAAGTAACTGGTACCTAAGCCTACCCAAGCTGACACATAATACGGTATTAGCCATCACATTCCCCACTCTGCACATTTCACAGATTTTGATCCATTATGATCTCTGATTTCACTCTTGCTTCTATTTCTCCATTGTTCCCACAGAATTGACTTGCGTATAATTATCTTTTCTTCTTCATATCAAATTATTTTTCTCCTTTCATCATCTTTCTTTATTATGTAACTTACGTTTTTCTTCTGAACCCCTTTTTCTCACTTTAAAAAGTGAGATTTTCTTTCTTTTAAACTCTGTCTCTTAGTTTCTCTATTGATGTCAGTTTCTCATTCTCTTAATTTATTATTCTTTCCAATTTTGAATGCCACTCTCATCAATCTCTATTTGTATGAAGCCTTAACTGCCTCCTTTTCTCCTTTCCCATATTTATCCAAGATGCCTAAAACTTGGCCAATTTCTTCAACTTCTTTCCCTCTCATTCACTCTAAGTTTCTCATTTAGTACAATTTCAGGCTAATAAGTTTCCCTTTAAACCTGTGTGCCTAGCACATTTCTGTACTAGCCAAAGCACTTCACATTCTATGTTCATAATCAACGTTAGGATCCCCTTCTCCCTATTTCCACAGCCCCAGTTTCCCTGTATTCCTGGCAAGGTCCTCCTTTTTCTTTGAAAGTTAATCTCACTATGTTGATGTTATCACCAATTTAATCTAACTGAATTTCAATGTTTTGATTGGTTTCTTTTTCTTCTTTCACACTTTCCCATCTCTTCAATATTAAAAACAAAATACCATCTCCTCCACTGTGCTTATGAACAGGTGAAACCATATTTAGTTTTTCTTCTTTTTCCATTTTCTCTAAAAGTTAATCATTTTTTTATCTAGCCTTTCAAAAATATTTGTCATGTACAACATTGCAATCCTCAGCTCCCTGGGCATTCACTTTATAATCTTCTCATGCTGATTTATCTTTTCCTGTTGTCAAACATGATGTTTTTAGTGATACATTAAATCTTCTTACTTTTCTTCACTTTTTCTCAAAACCCTCTTGAAAACACATTTTTAAAGAAATGAATTTTCTTTAGGCATAACACCTGCACATATCTTATCTACAAGTATTCTGATCAGTAAGATTAATAACTGTAAAGTATTTCTATTAGTCCCAACTATCACTTTAGATTTTTTAAAAATTTTCCTCACTATGTAACTTCTTTTTCATTTAAATTTACTTCATTCACACCGTCTTTATCTTACTTTGAAAATTTTAATAATTCGTGCATTTCTTTTGTCATTTTTTTCCTTGTTGAGGTTTCAAAGTTTGTCTTCTGTCCATATTTGCCCTAATGAGTTACATAAAAGAAAAGTATCAAGTATAAAAATTAAGAATCTGAAAATCGATATGATATCCAGTTTGGAGGTTTCATAAAAATGTATAGGGAAATCCAGATGTAAAATCATATTACCTATGTTTTTCTATGATATGTTTCCAAAAGTAATACATCATTAATATATTCTCAAAAGCCATTATCATGTTTTAAAAAGAAGCATCAAAAATATTCTGTGTAAATTCCAGACAAGAGTGTCACCAATATTATTATACATTATTCTGGAGATGCCACATCAAATAATTAGACAAGAAAAGGAACTAAAGTACCAGAAATGATGATAAAATATTATTATAATTATTATTGCATATGATATTATACTTGAAAAACCTAAGAGAACCATTAAAAATTAAAAGATAGTGTATCTGAGAACAAAATATATGGAAATCAATAAAAAATAAAAGATATCATTTACAACAGTAACCCATACACCTCTATTCCCACCTTCACCCATAAATACCTGGAAATTAATTTATTTAGTAATATACAAAAAAAGAGGAGCATACCCTGTTCTTTGATAGTAATACTTAACATATTAAGGTGACAGTTTTAACTGTGACTATGGAAATTTTCCATGTTCCAAATAAAAAGTCAAATGGACATCTTGGAACTAGCTAGGCTAATTCTAAAGTTTAAAGGACTGAAAATAATAAACAATAGCTAAGAAAATTCTAAAAAATAAAAGCAAGTAAGAAAACAACACATCTATGAATCATAATAGAAAACATATACATCAACTGAAATGTTGCTTTGGTCTGAATGCCTGTGTCTTCCCAAAATTCATATTTTGAAACTTCATCTCCAATGCAGTAGCATTGAGATGGGACATTTAGGAGGGTATAAAGTCATGAGGGCTCCACACTCATGAATGGGATTAATGCTCTATACAAGAGGGCCTGAAGGAGCTTGTTTTCCACTCCCGCCATGTGAGACACATAGAAGGTGCCATCTCTTAGGAATGAGCCCTCACCAGACACTAAACATGCTGGCACCTTGATCTTTGATTTCTCAGTCTTTAAAACTATAAACAACAAATGTCTGCTGTTTCTAAATTACCCAGTCTTAAGGTATTTTGTTATAACAGTCTAAATACACTAAGACAAATACATACAGTAATTTGATGACATTCAAAATAAGTGTCTCACTGGGATTAAGGGCAAATGTAAGGTAAATATTAGAATTCACATGGAGCTTATATAGCTGCAATAGCTGTGTAAGAGAGAATTCAATGGAGCTTATATAGTTGCAATAGCTATAAGCTTATATTATATAGGTGTAATAATTACAAATTGTGGATTATTTGGGTTTATTTTAAATGTTTTAGAAATGTTACCTGAAAAAAAATTATAGGCAGAAGGCAGCAAACTGCTAACTCAATACTCCAGAAAGCTACTATCACAACTTTTAAGGAAATATCCAACTTTAGAAATACTAAGGAAAACAGTTGAAAAATCAGACCCAAGACATCATTGCAAGGGTGCCAAAAATGCAAAATAAATTGATTATCCTATCTCAATTATTTCTGAAGTCAAAACTAGGGCCCTGATAGAAAAACAGAACTCTGAGGCTTAGAATGGAGTCACATTTGTAGATGAGCCTGAAAAACTTGAGCCCTAGATTTGCCTGAACTAACAAGATTGTCAGGAGCTGCCTACTTCTTCTTTTGCAAAGAGAGAAAGCTATTCTTGGTGCTAGATGACTTGCAAGGTAACACTTAACCTACTCTGAATCTTTTATCTTAGTCTGTTTGTGCTGCTATAAAAGAATACCTAAGGCTGGATAGTTTATAAAGAGCAAAAATTTATTCTCACAGTTCTAGAGGCTGGGAAGTCCAAGATCAAGTCATGGCCATCTGGTATCTGGTAAGAGCATGGCCTCTACTTCTAAGAGGATGCTTTGTATGTTGCATGCTGCTGAGGGGAGGAACCCTATTCCTCACATTGCAGAAGAGGGTGAATCCACTCTCACAAGCCCTTTATATAGCAGCATTAATCCATTGATGAGAGCAGAATCCTCATGACCTAAACACCACTCAGCACTAGGGATTAAGTTTCCAACACATGAATTATTAGAGGGAAACATCCAAATCATACCACCTGCTATGTGTCATAGATTTCAAGGTGATAATTAGTCAGGTCTCAGCATTCCTAAAAAAGTTTAGTACAATCCAGAAGAAAATGGCTTAAAATCAAATAAATGGCAAGATTTACTCAATGCATTCTGTTAGGAACCAGTTGAATAGATATTGGAGAGGATCTTTAAGAATTTAAAACTAAAGACAGAACAGAAGACTGAACAGTGGGAATTTGTTGATATGGGCAACTCATCCATCATTAGATTTTCAATGTTCTAGTAAGGTCATCCAGCAGAGTTTGCTGTGATGGCTCCTTGAAGCTAATACATGATGATATCCTTTATTGTAGGAGAAATTAAAGAACATTTGTGACATAGTATTGAGGAAGAGGAAGAACATCAGGCAGGTAGTAATGTTAAAATAGATTGACAGTATAAGACCTAAAAACTCATCACCTTACTATGTTCCCCAAGAGGGGCCAAAGGATGCTTCTTTCTCTAAGGTATCAAGAAATGATGTGAAGGGTGGAGTTAGATTATTTAAGAAACTTGCAGTGGGGGCAGAGCAAGAAGGTGGATGAGAAACACCACCAGGCAGAGTGTCTTTGCAGAAAAGACAGCTTCTAGAAGATATTAGAAGAAAGAAGCAAGCAGGCGAACATACATCAGATGGGGGTCGGAAGGAGGAGTACTAGAGACTATGGGAGACTACACAGGAGGAGGTTGCGGAGGAGAACTGGGAGAAGAGACCTCCCAAGAGGGCAGTTTGGAGACCAGTGGCAAGGGTAGGTGGAGCGGTTAACATCCCCCCTCCCTTGCATTTCGGAGTGCTGGTGGGCTCCCCAGCGGTTGGAGAGACCTGTGGACACCAGCCAAGAAACAGCTGCCACCAGTGAGCGGTAAGCCTGTAGTAGATGCGGCACCAGGCTCCCAACTACCTCAGAGCGCCTCTGTGTGCACAGACCTGTCCGCGCAGCAGGCACCATATTGCTACACTCTCCCCTCTCCCACCCTTATCTGCAGCTACGGAGAGAGACAATATAACCACCAGCCGGAGGCATCTCCAGGGAATGGGACCTTCCCTTTTGGGGCCCTACAGCAGACTAAGGGGTACTCAGACAGGGAGCACCCTACCCGCCAGCCCTCCCAGGTGCTGCTGGCCCTGTGATTCCGGCAGAATGGGGCAGACCCTGAGGCTGAGAGACATTGACCCAGCCTGGGCTCCCTGTGGGAAAATTAGGACTGGCACTCCTCTCCCTTTTGGGGGTCAGGAATTGAACTCTGGGGCCCAGAGGTCAGACCTGCAGACCAGATACAGCGCACCCAGGTCTCGCATTGCCAGGGCACAGAAGGGATATTCCAGAATGAGCCACCTAAGTCATGTGTGCCTTCAGGGACAGATCAGCATGCTTGAGGGCAACCCTGCTCCCAAAGGGGGACTGTGTGCCCAGCCCAGGTGGCGACCCCGCACGGGGAACCTCCAGGCCCACATCACAGCCAGGGGAGACCCGGTGGCGTGACGTCTTGCCTGCTGGCAGAGGCCCAGGAGAAGGCGTGGAGTTGAGGAGGGTAGAAAGGAGCGAGGCCTGCTCCGGACTGCAGGTCTCAGACAGCCCCATCCCCACATGAAGACTTTCTGACTGAGTGGGGCCATCCCAGCCCCTCCTTGACAGCTTTTCTGGGAAGCAGAGAACAGGACTTTGACCCCTGCTAACAGCATTTGTGGTGCTTGAGGGCAGTTTCACCCAACCCAGATCCACCCAGACTCACTCTCAGACCAGCCCTCACTGAGGTGGAGAATAAGGACACACCTGGAAGTTCCAGGGCCCCACCCACAAACTGAGGCACTTGAGTGCCTCACCAGAGGAACAAGAGCTGGTTTCAGGACCAAAAAACAGCAGTGTAGCCTGCTCCCCCAAGCAAGAGCCACCTACTGACAGGGAGGACATTCTGCACACCCTTTTATGGCATCTACTTACTCATCCTACAGAGTGTGGTCGAATCTCACCCACAAACACCACCTACTGGCTCAGAGACTAAACAGGGCGTGTCATTATCCGAACAAAAACCTAAAAGTAAGAAGCAACAACTGATCCAGAGGGGAAGAAATCAGCGAAGGAACTCAGGAAATATGAAGACCTGAATGGAAAGCACACCACTAAAGAGGAAACCCAGCCCCTTAGAAATGGACAGCAACCAAAACCAGACCACTAAAATGACAGAAGAAGAATTTTGATCATGGATCGTAAGAAAATTCAATGACTTACAAGAACAACTGGATAACCAACATGAAGAAAATGCAAAAAGATTCCAGGACCTGGAACAAAAATTCACTAAAGAAATAG
>VBSM01002616.1:12223753-12242365 GCA_008086735.1 Cheirogaleus medius | reverse complement strand
AAAAAAAAAAAAAAAAGACTTTTCAACACTTCTGAAAATATATGCAAAAAAAATTCTCCAATTCTTTTTCTATAGAACCTGTGGCCATTTGCCAGGTCCGTTTGATCTGACACTAATACCTGGGAAACTAAAACACCATTGTAAGCTAGCAATTAAATAAAGAAATTATGGAGGTAAGTTGGAAATAAAGTTTTGGGCAAGTCTGTCTCTTAGCATATCTAAGTGTGGCCATGGGCACATTTTGTGATTCTTACCCCAGTTCCAATATGTGTATTTGGAATTGATATACCTAGCAGCTGTCAGAATAATCACATTGGTTTCCTGACTAGAATAATAAGAGATATTACAGTATTAAATGCCAAGTGGAAGTCCCAGAAACTACTGGAAACTATTCTGCCCCTGCCAAGATATAAATCAGAAGCAATAACATCTTCTGGGAAGAAATGCCAGCGGTTTTCAAATCATTATTTAATCAACTGTTAATAGTCCTTCCTAAATGAGATACAAATGGTCAATGGAGACTGGCAATCATAAATTTAACCTGTTAATATCCTTAATTTCAGCTGCCATGTTGGATTTTTATTTGAGCAGATCATTAAACCCTCTGGCACTTCATATATGGTCATTGATCTGGCAAATGTTATCTGCTTGTTCTCCATCAATAGGGAAAATAAGAAGCATTTTGCCTTTGCATAAAGAGATAGAAGCATAAAATTCCTGGCCTGCCCCAGGAATATGCTAACTCTCTTGTCTCTGTCCACTGAGATGTCGATTATCTTGATGTTCCACACACCTTGTACTGGAGTATCAGCACAATGTGTGGTTATGACAGCACACTAAGTGAACCTGGTGAGAAAGAAGTGACAGGTATGCGAGGTGCCCAATAAAATATGCATGCCAGGAGGTAGGATTTAAGCCCATGAAAATCCAAGGATCTGCCACATCAGTGAAGTTTTAGAGTCCAGTAGTCTAGATGCTGAGACAGCCTTTCCAAGGCAAAAGACAATTGCTTATACTTTGACACTTTTTTCTACTACAAAAAAGGAGCAGCTCTTATTGGACATCTTCAGATTTTTAAAGTAGTCTATCTATCTATTTATCATTTATCTATCTTTCTGTCATCTATTTATCTATCTACCTATCTATTGCTAACTAATAGTGCTAGGATTTTCAGTGGATAGTGATGCTGTTTGGTCTTTGGCAAAATCCAAAAGAGAAGATGTGAGGGCGATCTGGCTGCGACATCTGTCACCCCATTGATTGCCAGGGTTGATTCAGCTGATCTGGCTGGCTAGGTGGGTGTCCCTTTCCTCCCTCACCGTTCCATGTGCGTCCCTCCCGAAGCTGCACGCTCGGTCGAAGAGGACGACCTTCCCCGCTAGAGGAGGACCAGTCTTCGGTCAAGGGTATACGAGTAGCTGCGCTCCCCTGCTAGAACCTCCAAACAAGCTCTCAAAATCCAAAAGAGAGTTGTAGCATAGACCATTCCTTCTGCAGTTACTTGAGTGCTACTGAGCTCGCATAGAAAGTGAGTACCTAATCATGAGACACAAAGTGACTAAGTGATTTGGATGTCCCTTTATAAACTAGGTTAACAAATCCAGAAAGTTATAAAATTTAGCAGGACCTCAGAAGTCCATTGTTTAGTAAAAATGGTATATTCAACTTTGGCCATGAGTAAATCTAGAAGGCATAAGTAAATTTTGTGAACAAAAGACCCAGACTCACATATAATCTACCTTTATTACACTGATGTCTCTGTAACAACTTTTATAAACTTATGGTGATATTGGAGATTTCTTATGACCACTGATGCATGAAGAAAGAATTCTGGGTTTCAGATGAGTTTTGAAACATGCTATTACTCGCTGAAAATGGTTGACTGCCTCACTAAGCTTTACTTACGGTGACCCTAAAGGGCAGAAAGACACAGACCTCTAATAAGTAGTGAATGATGCGGTGGTTGATTAGAGACCTAAAAGGAACAAGATTGAAAAACATCAGACAAGGAAGTTTGGGGAAAATTTATATGTGTTTTTCTGTCTCAGAATAATGCCCATCCAAAGAACATTCATAGCAGAGTGGACTCTCAACAGCTAGGTAAGTAGGCTGAAGAATGTTCATTAGTCTCTCTCTTTATCAAACTCAGGGTTGATGCAGTTGGATAAACAGATGGAGCATGGTGTCAAGGATGGAGGCTAGGTATGCCCCAAAGGGCACAGAATTTCTCTTACCAAGACCTATATAGCTACTGCCACTGCAACTTAAAGTGAATATCAGTTTGTCCTTACTAGAATATGTACCTGCTTCTGATATGGGTTTGCTTTCCCTGTCATTATCTCCACCAGGAGTACCCACCACACCATTACAGAATATCTTTCCAGAATGCATTATAAATGCTGAAATAATAGCTGATATATGATTCTATGTCTCTAAAATCTAGAAAACATAGGTCTGAAAACTAAGGAATGAAAGTAGGATTGCTCTCTCCTCTCCCTCAGTTTCAGTGGAAGATTAGAAGAATGCAAAGGAATTATGCCATACTCTGTAAGGCCTCAGTCCAGAAATGGCACGCTATAACTTCTGACCACCCATCCCATTAGTTCAAGCAAGTTACAGGGTCAAGATCAAAGTCAGTGGGGCAGGCAATTGTCTGTGACCACTTGTTTTCTGATGTCATGTTGAGGAAGAGTGGCTTATTAAAATATTTTCTAAGAAGAGCCGTGGGGATCTTGTGAAGGTGAAGGGCTTGATGAGTAGTTTCTAAGGAAGGTGTAAATACCCTCATTTTCTAACTCATATAAAGTACAATCCTTTTTTGATCTCAAGTACAGTGAAGGTGATACAGCGAGTATTCAGGTAAGAAATAGATTTTAAAGGGTACAAGTCTCTCAGATGGAGCTAGGAAAAGTTCTCTCAGGGGTAAAATATAAGATTGCATTTTGCAGGGCAGGTCTGATCCTACCCAAGGATGGCTTGGTTGATGATACACAATATACCAACAAGATGTTAAATCTGTTTTCTTCAAACACAACTTGTAATAGTAAACCAATTACTTTTGGATTACTTATATCTCTGTCACAGTGGAGAAATTAAATTGGCTAACTGAAGTGGTTTATGAACTCTCATAGCCCTGTAGCACAATAGAAAATATGATACTCACTCTGTGCTTCTCCCTCACTCTGAAGATTCAAAAAGATTCTCAGGAGTCAAATGCTATCTTTAGTTATGTAATTAAAAGATGAGTAGTAAACATTTGCTCTCTAAGGAGCTGGAGAACTCTGCCTCTCAGTTCCCATTGATATGCAGAGCTAATCACTGGGGAGAAATTAATAAAAACAAACCAATAAAACAAATGACAACAACAACAACAACAAACAAACAAATACAAACCAAGGGTTTAGACCATTTGCTTTTTGGGAGTAAATGACTAGAGAACATATCCATTTCTCTTTGAGATTCAACTGAAATCTCATAGCAAGAAAACACAATAAGTGTCACCAAAAGGAAAACTGTGATTGAGACTACAGCTTCCACAAACCTGGCAAACCTGGAATAGTGAGTGTCCCTCAGGAATAAAGACTAAGACTAATGCATAATGTAATGAGCTATAAACCTTGGATTAAACCCTTAGCCAAGTGTAACACAAAAGAAGAGGGATGTTTCTTCTTTGAAGATCACTAAACCATACATAGTTGCAAGAACAGCAGAGACAAAAGAACAAACATTTATTGAGTGCAGAAGACTTTTTAATTTTTTTTTGGTAATTCAGAGGACTTGCCTTTCAGGTCCAATTTTAGTATGGTGATATTTGAGCAAGCAGAACTAGCTCCACCTATGTTAGAATGCACTTAAGTTTACTGGAGTGGGGAAATCCCCAAAAAGAATTTTGAACTTACTGCACCTGAGCATATGGTGGCTCAAGCAATTAATTTTAATATTGTCTTAATCCGTTCAAGCTATTATAACAAAATACCATAAATTGGGTAGATTACAAACAACAGAACTTTGTTTCTCATAACTCTGGAGGCCGAGAAGTCTAAGATCAAGGTGCCAGAATGTTCGGTGTCTGGTAAGGACTCTTTCCTCATAGTTGGAACCTTTTATGTGTCTCACATGGAAAGAGGGACAAACAAGCTCCCTCAGGGCCTCTTTTCTAAAGGCACTACTCCCACTCGTGAGGGAGTAGTGACCTGTTTGATGGCACTAGTGACAAGAGGCCTCGGGCAGCCTGTCCTTGTTGGGGTAGTCTTTGGCCCAATGTCCTTCCCGTGGGCAGATGCAGTAATGGAGATCCCTTCCTTTGGTGGGGGCTTTGGCCACTGGTCCGAATGTGGGCACCAACACTGTCATTAACTGGGCATGCCCAGCCTCCTTCTTCCACTCTTTCTCCTGAGACTGGAGCTTAAAAGTTCTGTTATAGAAAACAGAATTAGTGGCAGCTACCGTGTCCCCCAGGGAGACGGTAAGGTCCTCCCGCTGCCTCTGCCTGTGGGCTGGGGATTCCCTGCATTCTTTTACAGATTAGCAGGATTTCTCCTTCCCCCAGGGGTGGCAGTTGCCCAGAGGAGGATTAGGGTGGGGCAGCACCAAGATGGGCCTGCCCTGTCCTTCTTCCCAGGCAAGGCACCCATTTTTGTCCCTAGGAGGGTCTCAGAGGTCCCTTGCTATCTACCTAATAGTTTGAGTACCTAGATGCCATGGGAAATGACTGAGAATGTAGGCCAGTGGTCGAGTCAGGGTACAAGGGGGACTGGAACACTAAAATGAGGAAAAAGTACAAAAAAATGGATAGTATAATCTTTCCTTCTTGACTTCTTTGCTCAGTCACTAATCACGAGACAATTGTTTTTCCCAAAAAACCACAAGGAGGAATATTTGCATATTCTGTGTCTACTTAATCAACAGAGAATACTGTTCATCCAAACCATTTAGATTTCAATCAAACTAGTAGGCAAAATTTAAAAGATATATTTGGCTGTAAGGGAAGTGACCATCAATTTCATCAAAACCATCTTTATCTGACTGAATTAACTTTCTAAACAACATCTGAGTTTTCAAGCCTTTAATTCTGGAAGACATTATTAACAAAAGCACATACTGACAATATATCTTGGTGACTTTCACATCCTGGTGCGAACTATAATAAAATAAAATTCTAAGCCCCCTGTCCCCTGCTGAATGAATAGAACCCCTCTTGGCCAAAGGGGACCCCAGAAAAACCTTAAACTTGAGTTCCTGGCCATGAAGGGAAGGGAGGTTTGACAGCTTCAGGCAATAACATACTAAGTTATTAATAGGAGCTAAGATCATTCAGGGCAAAGATGAAAATTACCTGCAGGCCATAAATTTGCTTAATAGATCACTTGAGTCATTATATTGTGGCTTATCTCTGATTAGCAGACTTCTCTATCTTAACTTAAAACATTCCAAGCCTTTATACAAAGCTTCATTTCTTTACTTGATTACAAATCAAAGAATATTTGAACTCACTTATAACCTGTAAACTACCTCCTGGAGATGTCCCACCTTTTCAGGACAAATCAATATATACCTTCCATGTATTGATTTACAACTTTACATGTAATTTGTATCTCCATGAATGTATAAAACCAAACTGGAACCCAGCTGCCTAGGGCACATTTTCTCAGGACCTCTTTAGGCCATGTGCTCTGGGCTGGTGATCACACACATTTGGCTCAGAATAACAGAGTTTGGGTTTTTGGGTTTTTTTTTCTCATTAACACTGGTTGCACTTTAAAATAAAAAAGAAGTAAAGCTTTAAAAAAAAAATACTGGTACCTGAGCCCCACCTTAGAGCAATCAATGCAAATCTTTGGGAATAAGCCTGATTCTTGGTATTAAAATGAAAAACCAAAATCTCCCTAGGTGATTTCTTTCTTTTTGTTTATTTTCCAAAATTCAAGGTGTAGGCACTCCCCAGGTGATTTCAATTAGAAGCACTGACTTAAAGAGCATTGTTGTTGTCTACGCCCATTCTTGCTTTAACATATCTTTATCTTCACTGGAAAATATAGTTGGTTATTCTCTATTTCTCTGAGATCTGATGGAATTGTTTCAAAGTGTGATAGATCTTGTTATTTTATCACAAGTCTCTCCTTACCATCTCTACCACCTCTTGCTATAACTTCCCTATTGGTGGAGTATACTTTTTCACACTGTAGATTTCAGGGTTGGCCATATGACTTACTTTAATGGAATGTGGAAATGACAAATTGTGCCAGTTTTGATCTAAGGCTTTAAGAGGCACGGCAAGTGTTCACTTGACTCAGGGAGCGTATTCTCTCCTTCATGAGGAGAGCACACCCCAGGTAGCCATTAATCTTTCAGCCTGAATCCAGGAATGAAGCTATATGGAGGAAGAACAGAACCTGTAGTCCAACCTAGTCCAGCTAAACTAATCTGAGTCTAGCCAATATCAGCAAAATTGCAGCTAACCTGCAATACTATGAATCTGAAATAAATTTCATTTATTTAATCCTCTAGATCTTGGAGTTTTGTGTTTAATTCAACATTATTATAGGGGGAAAATCAAACAACTAATACACAAGTATTTGTAAATAATCTGTGCATCTAGCAAATAATGAGTGTTAAATAAATATTTGTTAAGTTAATCTGCTTTTATGTAGGGTTCCTTTAAATTTCTTGGCACTAAAAATATTGGAAATCACCAGATTTCAAAAGATTTAGATTAAATTTAAGTTCAATGATGTTAAAAATAATACAGTGACCATTAGAATTTAAATGGATTAGATGAATTGTATCTCTATAGCCTGTTAGTTTTCTGTCTATTTATGAGAAGGGTATTAGTGAGTATGCTTAGAATTGCTTTTTCCAGAAGCCACATGGATCAGGTTTTCATTCAGGTGGTTTTATGGGAAGCATCTGTCTGCCCAGCTAATGCATGTATATGAAGATCAAACTTTGTACTGATTTGGAAATATTACTTGTACTTCTAGGATACTATTAAAATTTTCAGTTAAGGTTAAGAGAATTTAATTAATCATTTACAAATCTGTGTAGTATTGAGTCACTGAGATGGGTTTTACCATAAATGCTTAGAAATTAGCAATAAACAGCTAGCACTTCCTGAACAATAACTGAATCAAGATGAAGAGTTAATGGGTAGAAATCCTTGAAAACCTATTTGAAATACTAACCCTCTGTGATATGTTAGGAAGTTACAGAGAATTGAATAAGCAATCACAGGGACCTTTGAAAGAAAGAAAATTCTAATTTGAAAACCAAATATGCCTTAATCTCAATTAAATTGTCCTTTTGAAGCTCTCTTAGCTATGATAAAATATACTGTGATTCACTTCAGAAAATGTTTTAGTTCTTTTTTAATATAACCCTTTTAATTCCTAAAATTGTTTTCTTAACTTGTTTCTTATAATAATTATAAATTATTTTATATTTGCTTTTTGATGATCCATCAGTGATTACTATGAGATTTATATATATAAAATAGAGGTACTGAACAAAGTATTTTTACACTGTGGATAAAGCAAGATGCAATTACATTTTCATTTCCTTATGTTTTGAGGCTTCTTATAAGAATGTAAGATAAATGCAAAAATAAACTTTTTAAACTATGAAACTGCCATTCATTAGTGGTGCTATTTATAGCAAAGGCCAAAATAACATAGCAGAATAATATAAGAAATGCAGTGTTCACACAAATTGGCTTAGGTGTCCAGGTGTCTGTGAAAAAAAGTATTAATTTTACAGTATCCTGGGGACCAGGTTGATGTTCTACACATAATCCACAGTGTCACAAATGTCCTTAGTAAACTAGACTCCCAATTGCAAAGCAATCACACTTAATACAGCAGAATGTCACTCCATGCTCAGTGGGTTGCCAAAAAATCCTAGCAGGGTTACCACTATATCACCTACCTTCCCCTTGAGAAGGGAGAAAACAGACAATTCAAATTAGGTGTAAAAGAAAGCAGTAAGTAGATAGTTCATTTTGATTCCAGGTTTGAATCTATGGTAAACGTTGGCTAAAATCTCATCCCATGCATAAATGCAACCCTGCTGTCCTTTATTTGTGATATTTTTAAATCACGTTAATTAGGATGCTGAGACTGTCTTGCAGTCAAGAAGTGGTCACCTATGATTAAATGTTATATTGTTATTTATTTTCTCATGTTTTCACATTTTTTTCACTCATCTCCATAGGTTAATTACTTATGGCAAATGTTTCAGATTTAGATTCCCACAAATATAACACTAGAAAAGTTATCTTTCTATGAGGAATATAAGTTTGATGAGAAAAATTTGTAAGTCCAAAGGGGATAACCAAGTCAGCTCCTACGGGCAATAAGACATGAAGAAATATTACCGATAATGTACCTTTTTTAAAGAAAATGCAGCCAGGCTTCTTTGTACTTTTTGGAAGATAGAAACTACTACAACTTTTGAATCATGGATTAGTTGAATAAAAAGACAACCTCAGAATTCCTGATGCCATAAAGATAAGAAATGAGACCCAAAAATTGTGGCACCAAAGAAAAGTTTATGGAAACCAGTTTGGTTACTAAGAAAAAATAAAAATAAAATAAAAATTTAGAAAAATAAAAGAAAAAAAGAATTGAAAGAACCTCAGGCAGTAACTGAAGAAAACACCAGAATTTAAGTCAAAAGTGGTGAGTAGTAGAAAGAGGTGGTTAAAAGAGAAAAATGCAGAGGTATAATGCTATTTATAGAACATATATTATTAATACCTCTAGGGCATGTATATATTGCAAAGTAATTTTCAAAGTTTGACTTTCCATTTTTTTGATGATGTTGTGTTTCATAGACATTGCCTCAAAATGGGATATGACAGCAGAAATCAGGCAAAAAACAAAAGTTGATTTTTTTTGTTTGTTTTAAAAGCCTAGACACATGGGGCTACAAATATAACCATAGTATTGATAAAAGATGTAGGATAAAACAACATGAAGTGACATAACTCTTTCTTCTATCTTCTTCCATCCTACTACATCCTATTTCCCTAAGATCATATATGGGATAGGAAATAAAGTATTTAGAGGGCAAAAGATGAGATATTAGATACCTTTTACTTCTAGAGAAAGTGCTACACTCCCTGCAGTCTAGACTGTGCCTGGGGAAACAGCAGCATTCCATATAAATTTATGTAATCTAAGAGCAGACGAGACTTGTGTTTTCTCCTTTATAGAGTTTCAGGGAGACTATACCTATAGCTATATCTGTACTTATATTTATATACCTAGATATAGATATAACACAAAAATGAATGTGGGTATATTTAGGTAATGGAATCTTAATGTGGTTGTAGACAGTCACAATATGCCAGAAGTACAATGAATTAAATGAATAGAATGAGAAGAATGAACAGTAAGAGCTATGCAATCTCAAGAGCAGAAGAGACATAGAGAACAATCAAGGATCTGGTAGAAAACTTGTCTATAACTTGGTACTGTGTACATTTCTGGAAAATTAAACAGAACCTTGGGAAAAGTCTAGACATAAATTAACTGAGATTATGTACTGCCATTTTAATGGAATAGAGATGTTAGTATAAATTAATTTCAGTTGTACATTGTAGTTTGTAACTGAAATTCGTACTATGTATACATCACCTGATTGTATACAACACTTCAACAGCTATGAAGTGTTGTCTCATTTAACAGAGGAGAAAAATAGATGAGACATGAAGTTACTCATCCAAATTCACACGGTTCAGATGAAGTTCAGTGACAGACCAGGATGCAGAACAAGATTTATCTTACTGTAAAGTTAGCAATGTTTTCTGCTGTCTTGTTTCATCCACTGGTAGAATTATCTATATAGTGAAAATAAACAAACAGGTTTACTTCATGCTTTGATTCTTCAAATTATATATTTTTATTCTTCAAAGGATCCTGGCATATACATAATGTAGATTTTGGAAATGAAATCCAAATAGTAATATTTTATGTGAGTTGAAAAGCACCCAACTTTCTAAAGGTAAAGTTATATAGTTTAGAAGTAATAACTCTTATTTATAATATATATTTTGTTAAAGTATGTTGATTCCTTCTAGACATGATTTTTAAATAAAAATGTTATAAAAGAGGGGTTCAACTTTCAGTGCTTAGGTTTTTCTTCTATAAAGTGGACAGATAGGGCTAGATAAATTCTGAGTTCCATTAAGTACTACATTGTATGATTATTAAGTGAATAATTAAGAAAATTACTTAATAAAATATATTAAGACCATGCCATAATATGATCTCAAAACTTAGTACAAGAATTACCCAGTCTAACTTCTCAGGGTCTCAAAAAACTATTTGAATGACATATAGTCCAATGCTCCAAATGGTACTAATACTTTGCATGTTTTCCTTGGTTGCATTACAAGTAGATGAACTACACCAACTGGTTTGGTAGAAAGAATTGTGTGAGAGGAATATGCTGTAGAATGCTTCATTTAAGTAAATGGAAATGTTTCTTATTCTTTTTTTTAAATCATATTTGGTACTCCATTATATTAATGGATTATAATCCATTCAACCAGCCCTGTTCCATTGATGGACTTTTGAGTTGTATTCAGTCTTTTGCTATCATGTGTTAGCATGAATTAACAATATTAATTCTTCTTAATAATGAACATTTTATATAATTTCACTTTTGTTTATATAATTTTAAAGTTTCTCTTTGCAACATTTTGTAATTTTCATTACATAGGTCTTGTATACCTTTCATTAAATTTAATCTGATATGCTTTATATTTTTCATGTTATTGTACATGGTAATTATTTAAATGTTATTTTCAAATCTTTTTCAGCTAGTATTTTGACTTGGTATCCTGTGACTTTCTTTTATTAGTTATATTATTTATCTTGTAGAATCATTTATACATTCTAAGAAAATGATTATGTCATCTGTAAGTAAAGCAAATATTACTATTTTCAAATTTATATGCTTCTTATTTCTTTTTCTTTTATTATTTTATTGGCTAAGTCTTCTAATACAATGTTGAAGTGCAGTGGTGATTTAAATTTGATTTTAAGTATTAATAGAAAGAATTCAGTCTCACACAATTAAGTGTGATATTAGCTGTGGACTCTTTTATAGATACTGTTCCATGGTGAGCAAGTATATGCAAACCAACCCCCAAATGCCAAGTAAACTGAGAGAACAAAGAAAGAAGCTGATAATTCCAGTTTCTCAGAAAGAAACATTTAATTGGGATTTAGTAACTAAAGTGATGTCTCAGGGGGCTGAGAAACAGTAAATCCCGGCACCCGCCTTCCAGAAAGTATCTTTTATGCAGCAAGCTGCACAGATCTTTACCCTAAAAGACACTGTATCCATGATTCCCTTATTTTCAGGGTCCTTTCACTAAATTCGCAGTTGTTCTTCCACCTCCAATTTCTGCTAACACCTCAAGACATCAAGGTTTCTACAGTTTTCAGTCCAAACTCAGTGATAATTGGGGTCAAATTCTGTGCAAGTTGGAGAAAAAGCTCAGTCTAATTTGCAGCCAGCTCACAAATGTCACAGAGAGAGGCAGCCTTTGCTTTTCCTCACCTTGAGAAGTAATTCATCTTTGCTTGAGATTGGGGCTGGAAGGTTTCTTATTCCTTCTCCAGTAGCTTAAACTTGTTTCATATGAAGGAAAGGACTATGAAGTGGGAGCCATTTTGTGCTTATGCAGCAGTGAGGGGACTCTCTTACCAGAGGGAACTCTCTTATCAGACTGTTGCTGATCTTTCTCAGGATCTTTTGGTGAAAGTCTGTAGAAATAGCTGTAAGTGAAGACGCCTCTTGTGTTTGAGGTTTCCAGGGATTCTAAGCTTTCATGCTGGCTCATACTCAAGAATGCATTAACAATTTAACATTCATTTCTTATCCACATTTATGGAAGCCACCATTTTCTGCTAATTTCTGGCAAAGGTGCAGCTATTCCTGTGCCCCTCTACTTTGAATGGTTTGTTACACATTGGAACTTAGATTACTTGGTTGCCTTGGGACTTCAGCTCTCTGATGGATTCCAGAAGAGTTACGCTTTTGTGCTTCATCTATCTTTTTCTTGTTGGAGTGAAAGCAATGATCTTTTTCCATATCTTTAAGGAGAAGCAGAATTGAAATAGTCTTTGTTTACCAGTTTCATAATTGTCATCGGTGGAAGGAATTGCCTAACATCTTCATATCGCTACTACCAGAATTCTTGCCTTCTATACACAGAATTTTGTGATAATCTTTAAAATTAAGGGGAAAAAATAGAGAAAGCAGAAATATATCATAAACTACATTTAGTAGTCTTATTACCAGTAATGATATTGGTATGGCTATGTTAACCTAATAGAAGGATATTGTACAATAAGGCAAATATTTCAATGCCACTAAGAACCAAGACTTGTAGCCTACAAAAAAAGAGAGAGAAGAAAGGAAGAAATAAATTAACCTAAAATAAATTAGCTTAGAACACTGTAGTCTAAATTTTGAATTCAAAATAATAATATGACATTTTGATTTAAGAAATACATATTTTCCAGCTCTGTTCACTGAAGAGGCCTGGGAACAATGTTAATCCTGTACCAATAAGCACACCAACACCCAAATTTTGATCTTTAAATACATTTATTTCTCAGGACTTCTTGGAGAAATGTTTATTTCAAATATGTTGTGAGAAAAGTACTAGAAGAGCCTGGAACATAGTGTTATGCCAGAAAGCAAGGAGGATTTCAAACTAATTGGTTATGTCTGGAGAACACTGGAGCTGACTTGATAGGGTCTCCATTGTCTTAAGATGGGATGATTTGACCCAAAAAAGGAATGATAGCTGAAATGCATTGGATGATATCAAATATAAAAATCCATAAATTTATAATAATATTAAAAATATAAAGAAAATATTATCATTGGAAGTTTTAAACACATTATTCAAATCACCACTGTGTTGTCTCTTAATGTTTTTCCATAACTTCTTTGAGATTCTATCATTGTTTGTATCATCTTACATTATAATTATATACCTGAAAATCTATTCCCTTCTTAAATTGTAAGGCTTCATAGAAAGGGAGCATGACTTAGTTATCATTATGTACTTGGTGCCTGTAGTAGTGTCTGACAGAAGTAAGCTCTCAAAAATATGATGATTGAAGCCAGCAGACAATTGATAAAGAGGTCAAAAAGGATCAAAGTGTACATATCTTCATCCTTTACTAATTTATGCAAAAAAAATTCTTTTGGGCAGGTTTGTGCCTCTGCTGTTTCTTCTCATGTGTAGAAAAAAATTACACAAAAGGAAAAACCTGTAGACTCTTTTCTAGATACCAGTGAGACCACTCACATTTGGGTATAATGAACTAATGGCCAGCGTGGCACTGAAAAGAGAAGATTCCCTAGACCTCTATCTCACATCTTTGCTCCACTTCTGAGTTCTGGCTCTACCCTGGGCACTGCAGCCTTCCATCCCTTTCTTTATGCCTCCACTTTCTTAAACTCCACTTTGTCTCTCAGGACCTGTAGATAAGTTCTGCCAGTGCCCATAATTTCCCAGCCTGTGTTCTCATGCCCTTCTGTCTGGTCAACTCCATTTAATTTGCTTTTCCTTCGGCCCATTGCCTTTTACCAGATTTTCCACTCTGTTTTAAGTACAGCACCCCTTTGCAAATAGCAAGTCATTTCTACTAGCAATTTTCTTCTTTTGAGATATTGGAATACAAGTTTTCAAGAACTATGCTTGGGGCCCAACCTCTAGGAGATTAACCAAGTGTGCATTTTTAACTCTCTTTCTCACAGCAAATTGTCTTCATTTTATAACAAAAAAAAAACACTTTCTCTAGCACTTCACTTGACCCTGGAGAGTATCTTACTTTCCCTAGGTGCCTAGTAATGGGCTATGAGAAAGTTTCCATCATTCCCTCCTCAGAGAAAGAGGATGTTTTAACCCAAATGTGGCAAACATTGGTCTAGACCCCAATAGCTAACCCATAAACTCTTCCCTTGAGTTTAGCAGCTCTTTTAAAAACACTGATATTGGCCCAACTTCTCATGACTCCTGAAATATATATATTGAAAATTGGACCCAAACAATGAGCCTGGGATAAACCTAAGGAAGGTAAGTTGAATAGTCCTGAAGTCAATGGTTAATGAATTTGTATAACTAAAAGAACAGAAGTGGAAAGGCATGGTTCCATTTTCTAAGCCCTGACTAGGAGTGGGATAAATTTCTCAAGGGCAGTGCTCCTAGAGGCTAAGAGCAAAGGCTCATATAAGAAAAGTTTTTATTCTTAATACAGCTCTCTCACTTTCTAACTTTGTGACTCCTGGCAAGTTACTATAATCTCACTGAGCCTCAGTGTCCTCATTTGTAAGTGTGAATAGTGGTACCCAAATGAAACAATATATGTAAAATGCTTTACACAGGGCCTGATGCATAGTAAATATCCAATAACTGTGTATATATATATTTTAAGTTATATTTTTAAATGAGAATAAAAATTTTATTTATTTATTTATCCAGATAAACTGCTTGAACAGCAAACGTTAAGACTGGTTCTTACCTTGTGTTTCACAAGTATAATGGTGGAAACAGGAGTAAAGTGAAATCTGGAAAAGCTCCAATCCTAAAATAATATTTTACAATTACATACGATCTGACCTATTCATCCACTAATCCTTAAATCTCCTCACAGGTTCCAAGGAATGCAGTATCTATATAATTCAGAATTGATTTATTTTATTCTTGTTATTCTTGTATATGGCTCACTATGAAAATTCAGAACTTATTAAGTGAAATCTATGGAGTCAGTCCCACAGTGTTCTGTTTAAATGACAATGACTTCACAACTACAATGTTATTTTGAGCAGTGAAAAACAATTTATTGAAAATGAAGAAAAATGTAAATGACTCCTGTAAAGAAATTAAATTAATGTTAGGTACTAAAACACAGATGTTTTGTGTGCCATACCTATGCAACCATGTCATTAAATTCAAATCTCTAATTAACAGACATCTGTTTCTTGTTCAATTTTGAAATGATTCATTAAAACCATTTGCAGAAACAAGTACACTTGTGAAGAAAAAAAAATGTTCCTGACCTTTTCTACCCTTCTATTTTTTTCTACTTTGTTATTATTTTTTAAAACTGACTGCCTGACTGACTCAATGATTCAGAATGAAGACATATCTGACACTTCAAAGCCTGTCTGTCCTACTTCTTAGCTTCGCATCCTGTACTACAAGATTCTATAATGAAATCAGAAACACTAAATAATATTAAGTCATGAAAAACATGACTAAAACTTGTTTGCTAAAACTTGGGCAAGATAGTATAATTCATTTTAGAAGAAAAGCAAATAAGTTAATTTTAGATTTGCCCTGATGCTTAGCTTCTATTTATCAAAAAGTATTAAGATTTCAATTTAATTACACAAATATTGTTGAGCATCTATCTAATAGGGAGGGAACTGTGATCCAGGAGACCAGAAAAACCAAAACGAAAACCAAAAACAAAAACAAAAAAACACTGGGCTTTGAATAAGATATATGTATTCAAATTCTAATTCTAAAACTAACTTCACAACTTTGGTAGTTAGCTTCTCTGAATTACATTTTGCATAGCCATAATAGTAAGAGTATTAAAGCCAACATCAAGGGCACAGTGACATAAATACTGTTTATATGTACCACTGTAAATCATTAATCATAATATCTGCTTAATAAGTGTGTTAAATTAAATAAGCAGAGACCAATTGACAGGGGATATCTCTATATTTTGATTTCTTACATAACAAACTGTAGTCTAGCTTAGTATATAAATAACTAAAACCTGACTTAGGAGTATAACAAATAGCCAAGTTTCAGCCAATCACAAGCAACTAGATTTCAACCAATCACTGACAGCCAACTCATCACACTAAGCACAAATAAGACAGATGTCTAGCTGTAGGCAGTCTGGGGACTTCTCTACTCAGCTTCTGTGACCAGTCCATAAAACCTCACTACTCATACTACCAAGCAGAGCTCTCTGAACCTCTTGGGGTGCTGAGTGCTGCCCAATTCATGAACTGTTCTTTGCTTAAATCAACTCTGCTAAATTTAATTTGTCTGAAGTTTTTCTTTTAATAGATAATAACTGAAACTTTATTACTATTATCATAGCTACCTAGAACTTTAGAACATGTTTCCTACATGTTGGCTATTTCCCACATTAGCCATTCATCTTGCCAAGATAGAAGCCAGAAAATATGAATTCTTAGATTCTCTTATATCTAAGGATGGGCATATGATCTAGGTGTCAGAAGTTCAGCTGAACTGCAGAGTAGAGCTGGCAGGTATAGGAGTAGCTGATTATTAAAGGAACAGCCCAAAATTAAAGTAAAAGTCAAACACTTAATCATTTATTGTTGTAGAATGAGCAAAGCCTAAACCAGAGAAAGTACAGAATGCTCTTCCTTGATGCCTCTTTCCATTTCTCCCATGGAATGAAACTGCAGGTCAATGATCAGATGAATTAGCACAAACATGGGGTCATCTCACTGTTGAGAGGGTTCTGAACAAAAGGTTTCTGAAGTTTATGTACCCAAGGAACAAAGGAAATGGCAAGGAAGAAGGGTTGGTAGTGGCAAGGTATTAAGTACTCAGAGTGGAGAAGTGTTTTTAAGGTTTCCCTACCCCAAACTCCTCCTCTCACAATAAGGAGCTTTCAGAAGAGACACCTGAGTGAGGTCTCTGTAAAGGCCTCTGGTAAAGATGCCTCTGAAACACAGCCCCTGAGTTAGGAATGGAGATAATAAGAGCATGGCCAGCCAGCAGGACCTGAGCCCTTGACTGCAACTCCCTTCAGAGACTACAATTCACTGGTTGTGCACCAAGTTTGGTGTGGGAAGGACAGCTTTCCTCTAGGATGCCTGCCGGGTAAAAACTTTGTAACTGCCTATGTTTGGACCTAAAAAATTATACACAGGATTTGTGCCTGGAGCTGGATTTTTCTTATTAGGATCCTGCAATCAGATAAATTCAAGGGAGGCTTATACGTAGACCTGAACAAAGCAAGGATGTCTCACTTTGGTTGGGAGTGGGGAGATATTTCTCCTGCCAAGCACAAAGAGCCATCCAGTTGATTTGATGTGGCAGAAGTGAAGCTACTGTCATTTGAACCTGACCATCCTCATTGCTGAGTGATGAGAGCAGTCTCAACACTAGAGCACCCTGTTGTATGATTAGGTCTTGTTCTCAGCTGTTTACCTTTGAAGCTTCTCTGAGCTACTTGGCTAGAGTACTATCTACCCAGTAAAATGGCAGATGATCTCAGTACCATCTACCAAAGAAACATATATGCTAAATCTAGAGTAAAGCCTTATATGAAATTATTAAAGCAGAGGTATATAGGCAGAATTTTATTATTCTGAATAGCTCTTCATAGCTTCCACAACTGGTGAGGTTTTTAACCTTACATTAAAAAAGTATTTGTTTATAAATTTGTAGAATGAGAATACATAAAATATATTGTGTTCAAGTGTTAATATAGTACTAATATAGTACTAATTAATATAGTACTAATAGGTACTACTAATACTACTTATTAGGTCATCAATATTTAAAATTAGTGATGCCACAGGCCAAGATATGAATGTACATTCATTTGCATGAAGCCATCAATAAAGAAACCTAACTTAAAGTTAAAGACAGAATAATTTAATAAATGCTGATTCAGTGAACTCAGGAGACAGGTAGTTTTTTTTTTTAAGTTAATAAATCTTTATCATACTTTAAGTTCTTGCATGAATGAACAGTAACATTACTTCATTTTGAGACATATCACATATTTAAGAATAAATTAAAATAATTTTTTAAAAATGAAATAATTTTTCTTCTCTTTTCCTAAAGAGTGCTCAAGTTAAAATATATTGGAAGGAAGTCAAAATGGATTTCCAAAAAGTAGGACATTCAACTAACTGCACTCTTCCTGGACAAACAAACAAACAAATAAATGCTGAGGATGTAGGCTGGATTTGTATTAACTCATTCATTATGATGGAAATTTATTCTGGTTTCTTAATGTGTGTGTTTAGGAAACTTGATAGAAACACCCTCACCGATCTTGGAGTGAAATCTTTAAGTGAAATGGACACAAACACTTAGCTGACCTGCTATCTGAGAAGGACAGAACATTCCCCAAATTGAATGATATTATTCAGATCCCTTCCCAGCGACTTCAAAAGTATACTTTCCAACACATGGAAAAATATGCTTAGATATTTATTTCTTCTTTTACTTCTAGAAATATTTTCATTATCTTGTTACCCCCTTTTAAAATGGCAATTGCCCTGAAATCAAATACTAGCATATTAGGACAAGTCATCTCAAGACAGGGGCAGAAAGAAGTGTTGAGGGAAGAAGAATTTTTCCATATCATTCCTCTTAGAGCTTTGTATATGGCATTTGTGATGTATTGTGACATTGCATGGAGATAACGCCTCCTCCCCCTCTCCAACTTTCCAGTCCAGCCGTTGGGGCTGTTTGAATGCCAGAAACTTCATTGTATAGCCATGATCATTACTTATATAAAATTTGTAACAAAAATGTAAAAAAAAAACAGAATAAAAATAAAAAATAGAATACAT
>VBSM01002616.1:12211696-12223653 GCA_008086735.1 Cheirogaleus medius | reverse complement strand
GAACTCCTGACCTCAAGTGATCCTCCCACCTCGGCCTCCCAGAGTGCTAGGATTGTAAGTGTGAACCACCGCACTCGGCTGAAATGTTGAGCTTGTTAATTAAAATCTGAAATTATATTTTATAATCACATAAGTGTTTAGTTGGTCTAATGTATAAAATTGGAGGAACTTAGGTAAGATATTTCCTTAGCATAAATAGATAAGTTTGCCAAGAATTTTACCTGCTGTACCTTGAGTTTACAAAATATGCTATTCAGGAATATTTGTATGTTCTGTTCTTTACTGCTTTTGCTTTTGTATTTATTGAATTAGTTGTATTAAAGGCATTTCTGACCCTATCCCTGCATTATCTTAAAAAGTAGGACAAAGAACATTTCTTTCATAAGCTTTTAGCTTTCATTCTGTCAAACATTTCCAGAATTTGAAAGAAAAACAAAGGGCAAAACGTCCTCTGTAAACTTTAAATCCTACTACTCCCTTTCCTGAGTCTTTTCTTTCCTTTACTGTCTTAAAGAGTTATCGGGGGCGGGAGGGAGTGAGAATTTTGAATATATTTTACAAATTCTAAAACTCTAAAAATAAAATATGGCATTATTAATTATATGTCAAGGGCAACTTAATAGTTTATCCTTTTGCTTTCTATCACTTCTACTTCATTTATAACTCCTAAAAATCCAGAGTATTATATTTATGCTATAATTTAGTAAAACGTCTTGATGTTTGCAAATATCACTAACAATAAACCTGAGACATTATTGGACAGAAATGATGCTACATGCTTAAGATAGCTAAACCTATCTTTCTATTTTTGATATTTCATCATGATTTTCCAAGTTTAGTTAGCTTGGTCAATATTAGAAAATACATTTTAACTCCACCACTAATTGGATTTTACTTGTCTGTCCTTTACTATCATATATATATATATATATATATATATCTTCCAGACATACCTACATATTTATGTGCTAACATTTTCTAACTTTTTAACCACCAAAAACTCTTATATTAGCCTCTGTTTTCTTCCTTCCCATATATTTCTTAACAAGTTTTTCAATTTTTCCTTCTACTCTAATTTACTCATCAACACTTTGAACAAATTTAATGCAAAACAGTGCTATAATTTTTACAAAATATTTTGTATATTTTATTTTTATTTATCTTTATGTCAAAGGTATCTTCTGTAACATCTTTAGCACTAATCTTGATAACAAAATGTTAAAATATAACTACCACATGATTTAGTAATCCCACTCCTCAGTATTTGGCCAAAGGGAACAAAATCTGTGTATCAAAGAGATACCTGCACTTGCATATTTATCGTAGCATTATTTACAATAGTAAAGATATGGAATCAACCTAGTGCCTATCAATGGATGGATGAACAAAGAAAATGTGGTATATATACACAATTAAATACTATTTGACTATAAAAAGGAATGAAATCATGCCATTTGCAACAACATGAATGAAACTGAAGGTCATTATGTTAAGTGAAGTAAGCCAGTCATAGAAAAATGCCACATTCTCATTCATATGTGGGAGTTAAAAAAACTGATCTCATGTAGATAGAGGATATAATGATAGATTCCAGAGTCTGGAAAGGATGTGTGGGTGGGAGGGGGAATAAACAGAGGCTGGTTAGTGGGTAAAAAACATACATTTAGAACAAAAAATCCCCAATATTTGATAGCAGAGTAGGGTGACTATAGTTAGCAACCATGCATTGTATTTTGCAATGTAGCTAGAAGAGAAGAATTGGAGTGTTACCAATACACAGAAATGATGAATACTCTGACCTGACCATTACATATTCTATGCATGTAATAACATGTTTTGTATCAATGAAGAAGTAGAGAGGGTATCATCTTGGAAGTATCTGTGGATGAGCCTCTTGTCTAAATAAGTGTATCCTCTTGACATATATGAGAGACTCAAAAAGTTCTTGAGAATTTTATCATCAGAAATACTGCCAGCCCGATCCAAAGAGGAAAGAAAAAATAGCAAACAAAAGAAAGTTGCTCAATTTTCCAAAATTCTCCAGGCAGAAAATAGGCTGATAAAACTACTCAGCTTCAAATACATGCTATCTTTCATGGAAAAGAAAGGGCACAGACACAAGACCAGAAGGCAAATTTCAAGCTCAAAGGACAGAATCACAAGTCACAGAGGATTAGTCCCAAGCGTTATGCCCTAATGAAGTTTCTCTGGTGGGTTTTGAAATTGTTTCTTATCATTCACTTCTTTCTTTCTTCAGTTTTCATACTTTTTTTCTTAGAAATCTAAGAGTAGAGTGAAGAATAATTCCAGGATTGAAAAATAATATGGTCAAGTAGGGATGAAGCTAATAGATAAAAACTTAAACAGAAAGAGTTAAATAGGAGCTCTTACAAGGTTTGAGGACTAGACAGAATTGGCCCTCAGAACGCAATAGAATATGGTTGAAAAAGTATGTTAGGGTGGAAACTCAAATCTCCAGGGAGTTCCTGATTATTATAAGCACCTTTCCATAATAATTATTATAAGTAACTTGGGTAGGATAACATATAGGGAGGAAGAAGGGTGGGAAGTATAATTTTCCTTGAAGTTTCCCTGTTCAGTTGTTTTGGTTTCAAAAGCCTAAGGGAGTTAGTAGACATAGACAAATTATTTTGGCAGTAAACTGAAAGGACAGAAATCAGCCTCCAACAGATGAATTAACCAGATATTTTTTTCCTGACTATGAAGAAATAGAGAGACGAGGCAAGGATGAGCAGGGAAAGGGGGGGATGAAAAGAGAGTGGAGAGTGGAGAGGAGGAAGACTGAGAAACATTTGGGTATCCTGAGAGTTATTACTCTTCGTTGCCTGCTGCCCAGTTATGGTGGCATGGAAACGGCAAGACCCAAGAGAGAAAGCCATGTGGTATGTCAGGCCAGACAGAATTCTCAAGTCCTATGTTTGGCATATAAGCAGCAATATAGTCATTTCCATGCTCCATGTATTACATGGAAACAGCAACAGAATTGGTGAAACGGAAGGAAAATGGAGGAATAGAATGATAGACATTTCAGCAGCAGCCAAGGTAAAAGGCAAACCAAGTACCAGATCCTCTCATCACTGAACTCAAGCATTTGTCTCCGATTAAACACCGGGACTGTGGCAACACCATATAAAACTAACCATGGAGATCAATGAAATTAAATATCTTGTCACCAAAAAAGGAAATGAAATTGTTTTAATGAAAATGGAAAAATTGATTATGTTACTCCTTAGTTTGTGAATGCACATTTCAATTGTTGGCACTAAAATTTAATGAGTGTTTTGTATATGGCATTGTGCTAAGAACTTTGCACATAGTATCTCATTTAATCCTCACAATGATTTTTTTCTATGAACTGCAGACTATTATTTTGAATTGTATAATCCACAAGGCAATCTCTAAAAATTATACTCAAATATTTCAACCTTCACAAGAAATCCAAAGCTTAAAAGCTCAGTTCTATCAGTTGGCCAAATTGGTTTGTTCTTTCTTTTTTTCTCCCTAAAAACTGTTAACACTGCCCCCTCAGCTGTGTAGAAGTGAAGAAAAACTAAAAGATGTTTCTTTTTGAGCAGGAAAAGAAGCATGTTAAGTTGAAGGCATTTCTCAGGATGAGGATTACTTACTGAGAACAGCTAATATGGAAAAAAGATGCAGGACATATGGTATTCACTGCATTAGTTCATGTTTTATCTCCTCATTTCTTCAGTACAAATTGCTCTATGCATGGAGATGAATGCTTAAGACGTTGTATCCTAAAACATGCTCTTGGGGACACTATTTCTACAGAATGTTAATAGACATAACCAAAAGTGTTCCTAAGTCAGCATAAGTTTAAGGAAACCCTGAGTATAATAAAGTTAATATCTGTGTGTGCAAGGGTGAAAAGGGGGCAGGTGAGGTTCTTTTTCAGAATTCACAAAGCTTTTAATAACTCCAGAAACTCTGAGAGGTTTTAACTAACATTTCAGTGGAAACCTCCTCGGAGGATTATGTCTTGGAGCATTTTTTTGACGTATTTGAGCATGATTTTCAAAAATATCTAAAATGTGTATCTGTTTACAAATGTTTATGTGCATATGCATTTAGATATTTAGGCATGTATGGATTACTTAATTGGTTATCTGCTAGGTATTCAACTTTTGTGATGGGATATATTTTATGAAACACTGGCCTCTGAAAAAGAAATTGCTAACTAGCTTAAAATCTATGAATCAGTCCTCCAGTCCCCAATGGGGCCATTACTGGAGGTGTCTAATTCTTTTACTTTGTTCCTTCTCTTTGCTTCTGGACCCAGAGTAAGGCCTTGGGTAACTGGTACCTACATTCAAATCTGATCTGATCTTTGAGTCTTTGGAAATGATTTCAACTTTTAACAATAATGCACTCTACTGACTATGCTACTTGTGGATTTTATTGAGTGATATTTTTGCAGTTCTGACTTCAGGCAAGTCAGTTAATCACTCTGCAGCTCAGCTTGCCTTTCTGAAAATGAAAATCCAAGCTAAAATAACCTAAAAACTTTCTTTTACATATATAGTTCTCATATTTTATCCCAAAGTTTAGAAAGATAAACTATACTAGGTCACCAGCCAGTTCAGTAGCCTCAGGATTCTGCTATCACTAAATTAGTCTCCATGTTAAACTTTTCCAAATACTCAGAAAAGCTTGTTTGTAACTCTTTGCAACTAATTAAAAATATGAAAATATGATGAGAACAGTTGGCATGGTGCCCAAATTCCCACATTCAATTAACCCCAAATCCTTTTTAAGAAATAATACATGAGGATTTAAAATGCTATTATTTGTAAAACACATACTTTTTTTCTTTTGGTTTAGAAATGCAGACTGACTTCCTCTCTTCCCCACTCTCTCACTTTCCATCTTCATTCTCCAGAGAGTGGCGGACATCTTGCATTAGACCTATGACTGTTGCCACATGATATTTTCCTGAGGTCATGCTTTTCTCTTTGTGCACACATTTACTAATCTATAAAAGCATATTTCTTGAGAAGAATATCTAAAAGGGAACATAGGGATGTGGATCGATAGAAACCATGACTTTAAAAAGAGACTAGTGGGAAACCACAGAAAATGTCAATATGAAAACTCTTATCAGCCATACATGATGCTGTTTAAGGAGTAAGCTTTGCTTTTGGGTCCTGTAACCCAGATATTCATTAACTGACAGGAAATGCCTGACTCGAGGGATATTATTATTTATTTCAAACTTGGTCTTTTTCTTTTCTTTCCAAAATCTACAACATCTCTATTTTACTGAATGCTTCTATTAAAATCCTTTTTTTTTTTTTGGAGACTATACATTATCTAGATAGTGATAAATTGTGTCCAGCAGGAAAAATGAAATTTATTTTAAACGTTATCTGAAGGATACAATCTTATTAGGAGTCCGTAAATTTGAACAATGTTAACTATGCGATATATGACAGCACCTATTTTATGCAACACACTGACATCAAGTTGGCTAGTGACACTCTTTCTGCAAATATTTCTATTTGGAAAAAACATACCAAATAAAATTTTGCTTACTGAACACATCATTATTGTTCATAAGAATGTTTGATACCTCTTTTTGTTAATAATTTATTACTTTTTACAAAAGACCAATTGATGACTAGAAGAGTGTGAACTGACGAAATGTAATATTCAATTTTATTATTCAATTTTAATATTCACTTTTTTTGGGCCCAAAAGTGGTGTTCTACTTCTCTTGCATACTATATATCACCTCAGTGTTTAACATTTGGTTCACCTGAATACAGATGGTAGTATTTTGAAACTGGTCCCTAACCTGAATATATTTTAGTATCATCCAGTGTTTTTTATGAGAAAGTCTAAAGTGATGTCTATTGTTAATAATACTATTCTGTATAATTCTGCTTTGCATTTAACACCTAAGCTTTGTTCCCATAACTCCAAATTTGAACAATGGGCTTTGGGATGAATTATTAGCAAAACAAAGTACACATGCACTCCAAATTGTAATGACAAATGATGTTAAGTATTTATCTGGTTATGTGGTGAAAAGCAATCCTAGAGTAAATAATTTTTAAATAGTATGTACAGTATTCCACAATTGCTTAGGACACTGCATTGTCAGGAAAGCTGTGGGTGCTTTACATAGCCATCAGTGCTTTTCTGTAGAACACCTGTTATGTATTCGTAAATGCTCTCCTGCTTTTCTCTTTGCAGTATTTTAAAACATTTCCAGGTACTTCTTGGGTGACGTCAAAAAGGTGAGCAGTTTTTAGATTCTGACTAAATGGCAAACAAAATGTTTAACAATACACAAAAGAGAAGACAAAGAGTATTGAAAATGTATTATATATATCACGTGTCTTCATAGGTCTCATTTATGGGTTAGAACAAGGAATGGGGCCGGGCCCAGTGGCTGGAGCCTGTAATCCTAGCACTCTGGGAGGCCAAGCTGGGAGGATCACTTGAGCCCAGAAGTTTGAGGTTGCAGTGAGCTATGACGACACTACTAAACTCTACCTAGGGTGATAGAGTGAAACTATGTCTAAAAAAAAAAAAAAAGAACAAGGAATGGTACATGACCATAGTTTTTCAAAGATTTTATGATTTCCAAATATGAGTACTTTAAAAATAATTCAAATATAGGGAAGCAAATGATTCCTTATCATGTATGTATTTGCTATTCTCATTATTGGGCTAGGTAGACTGGATTGTCTTCTGTGGTTCATATATTTTGGGAATACTTACCTCTAATACTTTTATTAGTGTAAGTGAATTGTAGGAAAAAATATTTTAATATCATTAATGGAGTCTAAGTGTATTGAATATTTAACATTCCAATTAAGTTTCTCTGAAGTAGTAAGATAATAGAAGACCATATGATATCATGTCTACATTTTGGGCAGAAGAAATGAATAAAATATATAGTCAAGGATATTAAAAACAATATGAGAGATGTCATTGTGAAGAAGTGGGAGAATAGGTAAACATAACTTTTGGCCATGTAGTTATTAGATGAAATGGTTCTATGCAAATTTATATTGATTGTATGTTATCAGCAATCTATGAGACTTCACTATAAACTAATATTTGAAAATCTATATTTCATTTAAAGATTTTTGTTTTAAAAATGCCCATAAAGCTATAGGTTAAAACAAATGAAAAAGGAAATTACTACAATTGCTATGCTTGTGTGTTTCTACCTCATAACTTTAATAGGCTCCTGACAAATCAGATTTCCAAGTGCTATGCAACCAAGTCAATACATTCTTTTTTTTTTGCAAAATATTTTTAACTTGAAAGAGCTCCTGAAAAGTGGTCTAATTAAGAGCTCTTAGTTTCTCAGTCTTACGCAAATTAAAAAACCCATCTATTGCAGTATTCAAGCCTCTCTGGCATTAGTGGGCTCTGCAGCTGGAGAATGGGATGTTTGCATTTTTCAGTTTGAACACTCTAGTATGTCAGAATGTCTGTATTCATAACCTTAATGAGTAAAAATAAATTTTGTTATTAACTTTGTTTAAAAGTATATCTAAGGCCGGGCACGGGGGCTCATGCCTGTAATCCTAGCACTCTGGGAGGCTAGAGGCTGATTGCACGAGGTCAGGAGTTAGAGACCAGCCTGAGCAAGAGCAAGACCCCGTCTCTACTAAAAAATAGAAAGAAATTAGCTGGATAACTAAAAATATATATATAAAAAATTAGCCGGGCATGGTGGCGCATGCCTGTAGTCCCAGCTCCTTGGGAGGCTGAGGCAGGAGGATTGCTTGAGCCCAGGAGTTTGAAGTTGCTGTGAGCTAGGCTGATACCACAGTACTCTAGCCCAGGAAACTGAGCGAGACTCTGTCTCAAAAAAAAAGTATATCTAAGATATGAGACAATAGAATTCTCCTACCCATCCTTTCATTAATTTAATATTTTAACTCAATGTTTTATATACTCTTTATACATTCTACAAACACTTATTGACAATTTTAGAAGAATTAAACACAATCCTAGGCACTGGGGATGCAGAAATAAGGACTCAGGGATGCTCAGTGTGTAACCAAGAGGATCATTGATAAGCATGCAAATACAGTTCAGATGCAGTGTGGTTGTTGGTTTCACACAGATAAAGTGTGTTATGGTTCATCCTATAGGATCAATGCTGTGGTTATCCTGTAGTTTATTCAGACAGGACTGTCCAGTAGCAAGGCATGCATGCAAGGAGAATGGTTTGGGAGTCATCAGCGTCCTCAGGGCTTACCTCGTACCCTTGCCACTTTCTCACCAGTGCCTTCTAAAACTTCTTTACCTGGAATTTAACTGCCTTCTATGTCCTCCCACAGTACCTTCCATCTGAAGTATTTTTCCAGATCACCTGCAAAGGATCATATTCAAGGTGCAACTTAACAGCACAACAGCTAATTGACACTTTCATTTTTTTTCCTCCTTGGTCTGAAAAAATGAAGGTAATTTCTGGAATGTCTCACATCTGCCAACTTCCTTTTGTTGCCAAGTGATTGATGGGGTTCTCCCTGGTTGATCAGCCCAGGACAGAATGCCAGAAGAATCCAGACTGTTAGAAAAACCCACTGAGAAAATATCACTGTTATTATTGCTCATGCCAGAAGTGATTCTTCTTCACATCTTGGCTTCCTTTGTCTTGGACAGATAATAGGGTTCTGGGCACAGGCTACTGAATCTATTGTAGCTACAGAATGTAGAAGGCTAGAGGTGTTCCCATAATGAATCTGCTGCACTCTGTATGACAAAGATTAATATATGTGACTCTGCTCACATTCTGTAAGACCTGCCTCCTGACTGACATTCTATTTTGCCAGGCTCCATCCTCAGGGTGGATGTATCTTCCTTCTTCAAATTTCAAACTAGATCATCACATTTCCATTTTCAGTCTTTTTTGGGTGGAGTGGGAATAGCACATAAAAATGATAAGCTAGTATAAAATCAAAATGTAATTCTATTTTTCATTCTATTTGTGGACCACTTTATCAGATCTAAAAATTTGTAAGCTCTTCAAAGGCAGACATCATTTATATATCTATGTGGCCCAAGTAGCCATTATTGCCAGTTGGGTAGTATATTTCTAGATACCTCTTAAGCCTTATAAGCTTCAGCAGCACAGGGCTCTGAATTTATAGTCTGTGGCCCTCTAGGATTGATAGGCAATATGGTCCATATACAGATTTTCTGTTTTACAAGACCAGACATATCAGAACCAGCTGTAACCATCAGTATCTGACAAATCCTAATTTGCATCTAACAATGACTAGAGGTAGAGAGTTCATTTACTGTCTTATACTGTGTGTTTCATGTGTCAACACTTGATTTGCTTCAGCTGTAACATAGAACGGAATTTTGTGCAACTTCGATTTTCCTCAGTCTTTTTTATAAGACAGAATGTCTCAAAGTCTGACAATCAGGCTTTGTCTCATATTACGGTTTTTGTTTATGAAGATACTAGAAGGATGACACCCAGAATAAGTTTTCAGTATCGTTATATGCAAGCAACAGCAGTGAGAAAGCAAAGGCACTTTCTCACATCTTTTCATTCAAATAGTTAATATGCCATTGTAACAGGGCAATACAGTCCTACCTGGGAGGTTTAGATTTTTAATTTCTCAAAAGATATTGTTTAAATCAATAGTTCCTGAGACAAGACATGAAATCATAAAGGCTTTGGTATTATTGCAAAGACTACATGTGAAAATTCATATGTACTTCAAATTCCTTTTTAGACTGTAGGAATATTAGGTCTTGCATACATGTATAATATGTTATAGTTTTAAAGTATAAATAGATACTATTGGGATTAATCAACTACATGTATATTTAAAAGCATTATCCAAATATATTCCAAGGTCAAATATGTCATGATTAAGGTCTATCAAATTATTATTATGTGGAAATCTACAAATATTTCTATTTTAAGAAGGGGTCTTTATTCTTACTTAAGTGAAACATGTACTTCTATAGGTACTTTATAGGTAATAGAAAAGGGAAATATAGAGTAATTATTTCTATTTTTATTTTCTAGACAGATATTCTATTTGAAAATATCAACTTTGACTAATAACCTTATTTACCCCTAATATTTCAAGCAACTAGTTTCTGAACAGCAATTTTATGCCTGGAACTATAAAAATTGTTTTACACACATCATATCATTTACTCCCCACAACAAACCCATGAAATAAATTTTAACTCCCACTGTTATAGAGGAGAAAACTGAAGCTTAGAGAAGTGTAATTTAGCAAATATGACCCAGCCTTATTATGTAAAAGAGAATACATTAAGCCATGTCAGAATTATTAATATTTAATACTTCTGCTGTATACAAACCACCAAAAGAAAAAAACATCAACCTTCCAAAATGCTGAAGAGACAGTTATCAGTAATTGTAAATAATCTTTTATTAAATGAGAAGTTCATTTCTCAATAATGGGTCAATTTTTCCTAGCTGCTTTTAGTATTTTTTGAAAGAATATTTATTTATTTGCCCCTTTTATGGAATAGCTGGTGTAGGTGAAACAAACAAACGAACAAAACAACCTTTTCAATTTTAGGTAGATAGATTCTAAATAGCTAATTAGATGTCAAACATAGTTGTTCTATGATCAATTAAGTTCTTGTTCAAGTGACCTTTCTACCAAAAGACTTAAGTAGGCAAGAAAACTGCACACTATTTTGGATGACTTTTAGAATGTTCTTCAACTATACTGATCAGGGCCAAGAGGATTATGGATTTATTTTCTTTTACTTCTTAGGTTATCTCTAGATGAACAGCAGAAACATTGCATAGATTTCTGCCATCTCCATAACTAATCTGTTTTTATTGCTTTTGCATCATTTGCATGACTGATATCCTTATTTGTAAAAATGGCATTCTGTTGACAATTTCTAGGGAGTTGCCTAAATTTAAAACTGGTAATATTTTGTAAGGAGAAAAATGACATCTATATTTTTATAAAGATTAGGTATAATCACAAAATGAAATTGACTTTTTAAATAAACTTTGTATTTTAGGGTAGTTGTAGATTTACAGAAAAATTGCAAAGACAGTACAGAGAGCTCCCATTAATATATACCCCTATGCCCAGTTTCTATTACTATTAACATCTTATTACTACATTAGTATGGCACGTTTGCTACTACTGTGAACCAATATTGATATGTTGGTTATGTTAACTAAAGTCCATACTGTATTCAGATTTTCTTAGTTTTTACCTAATGCCCTTGTCATGTCACAGGGTTCCACTCAGTATACCACATTACATTGAGTTTTTATGTTTCCTTAGGCTCCTCTTGGCTGTGACAACTTCCCAGATTTTCCTTCTTTTAGAATATCTTGACAGTCGAGGTGTACCAGACAGGTATTTTGTACAATGGCTCTCCAGTTGGGATATATGTGATGTTTTTCTCATGATTAGACTGAGGTCGTGGGTTATTGGAAGGAATACCACAAAGACAAAGTGCCATCTTCATCACATCACATCAAGGATACATCCTATCAACATGATTTATCACTGGTGATGACTTTGATCACCTGGATGAAGTCATTTGTCAGGGTTCTCCACTGTAAAATTCTTCCCCATTCTCTTTCCATACTTTTTCAAATCTAGACCAACATCAAATTCAAATTGTAAGAAATATGATTTTTAGAGATTGTGCGTGGACTATACAATTTAATAGTTTTCTTTACTAGAGACAAAAGTTTGACCTTTTAAAAGATCAAGAAACAACATTGACTAAAAAAGACACCACTTTTTCCATTTATTTTGGTGAACTATCCAAGTGCTTTAATACAACACCCAGTGGTTATTGAAAAATATTAATTTGGCCGGGCGCAATGGCTCACACCTGTAATCCCAGCACTCTGGGAGGCTGAGGCGGGAGGATAGTTTGAGCTCAGGAGTTCGAGACCAGCCTGAGCAAGAGCG
>VBSM01002616.1:12195929-12211606 GCA_008086735.1 Cheirogaleus medius | reverse complement strand
AAAAAAAAACAGAAAGAAAAGTATTAATTTATTTTCCATGTTTCTTCAAAAATATATGTAGCAAAAATATGTGTTATTCTACCAAATGGATCTACTTTTTGAAAACAAGGGATTAAAACAATCAAGAGATTTATGTTTCCTCATTATGTGTTATCCCAGAATTGGTCTTACCATCATGCTGTGCTGTCCTCCTCAAACTGATAATGCTTGATTTTTTTTAAATTAAGAAACATCAGAGACAAAATAATAGGAAATAATATAAAACTAAGGCAGAAGATAATTAAAACATATAAAAGAGGATAAAGATCTCTAATACATCTAATACTTGTTATAAAAAAGTGTTAAATCAGGAAAAGGGAGTTTCCAGCCAACAAAGAAACAAATTCCAGTCCCCCATGTCTTTTCATAACTTCTTAACATAGACTAAGGCAGCCTCCATGTTTTTCCTTTCTTGCGTACCTAGAATAAAGGCATTTTGCAGTTCTTCTTGCTGCTAGTTGCATCTTTATCATTAAGTTCTAACCAAAAGGCTATAAGATGAAGTTATTTATATGTGTCAGCTTCTAGGAGACTTCTTGAGGAGAAAGCTGGTCTATACATTTACCCCTTTTTTTTAGCCTTTCCTTTTCTCTGCTCACCTGAATGCAGATGGATGTGGCTGGATATAGTGAAGCCCATGTTGTCCACTAGTTGACTGACAGAATAAACAACATATATGGCAGGACGACAAGATTGAATAAGCTGGGATCCTGACACTGAGGACACACAGCCCCGAAATAATTATCTCCAAACTTTTACATGAGCTAGAAATAAAATTTAAAGCCACTGTCAATTTGAATTTTCTGTCACTCAAACCTAATTTTAATTAATACAATAACTTTCTAAGTCAAGTTTGTTCTTTGATTTAAAATAAAAAAGTAAATATACTATTATAAACTATAATATTTATAATATTATATATGAAATAATAGTAAATATTTTTACTAAGGAATAATAGTAATATATTCTTTTGTGCCAGGTACTGTTGTACATGACTCACAAATATTGGCTTATTTAATATTTACAACTCTATGAAGCACTTTTACTAACTCTTTTATGGATGGACAAACTGAAGTTCAGAAACTTTAAATAAACTATCTCAAAATAAAATGATATTCAGTAGTAAAACCAAGATTTGAGTTGTTTGTCTTTAGATCCTATACTCTGAAGAACTTGAATACTTTGTACTCAAATCAAGACGGTATTTTTTCCAGAATGTCATAATAAAAATAATTTTAGATTAAAGAAAATTTGGGATTTGACACTGTAAGTAAATATTCAAATAGACAAGGTAGCATTTAAGAACATGGGTTCTAGAGACAGACTACTTAGACTTTGACCTTGTGTAATTTTTAGCTATGTAGCTGGGTAATCTTAACCAATTCTCTTAGCCTCCATGGATTTGGGGTGCCTCATTAATTCACTAAGGATAATAATTGAACCACTTAATATTGGATTAAAAAGACAAAGTCACTAGCACCATGCCTTTACCAGTGTTATTTTCAAAAAATATAAATTATTATGGTAATTCCTAAAGTTATAAAGAAAAAATATGTACCATCAAATTTGTGAAAGTTTAAATAAGGTTTTTTTTAATGAAAACTTATATTATTTTACTTTACTGTTTTCTACAATCCATTTCTAGTTACTTGTATTGAATAGTCAGAGTTTATTAGTACCCCTTTCCCTCCTTGCTCTTTGGGGAGATATATACGTTGCTCTGCAAATGGTAAATGCTTACTTTGCTGTACTCCTCTGAGAAAAAAATTAAATGTTTTGCTTTCTACCTGAAAGTCTATGATAATGGCCTAATAAGATATAACATATAGTATGTGACAAGTGTCAGAGATAAAGTAATTTGTAATTTGAAACAGTGGAAATTTCAATTCAAAAATATTATATAGTTTTATTTTCTAACCATATTATAGTGTCAGATGTACCTATTAGAAGACCATTGCTGTGTTAGCTATTAGGCAAAAGTTTACATGTGCATTTTCTTCAATATTCTTTTGTGTATGCTTATTTATGTATATTTCTAAGTTTTGCCCAGTGTTGATTGTCTGTTACCAAGTACTAGATTTGCCACAGTCAAACTAAGAAGAGTCAGGCAAAGTACTCAGAATAGTCTAAAACTGTGTGCCGAAAGACAATAGTGTCAAAGATACCTCATGCATATGGAGTGCTTACTGTATAACTGGTTGTATTCAGTTAATTTTTCCAACTTCACTTGAGGCTGTAAATTATTAACCCTATTTTATAGATGGGAAAGCCAAAACAGAGAGAGGTTGGGAAAACTTGCTGAAGCTCATAAAATAAGTGGCAGAACTGGAATTTGAACCCAAGCAATTGGTTTCTAGATTGGTCTTCAACTATCATGCTGTTATGTTGCTTCTCAATATCTGAAAAATAAAGTCAGAAAGTTAAAAAAAAATAACTAAGAAAGGAAATTTGGAATCAATCATTCACTTTTGTTTGTGCTCTCTTGCTGGCTTAAAATGTGTCAATCACCAGCAGAGAGATCATGTTAAGCCCTTGCTTCAAAGAAAAAAGAAAATGAACAGGCAAACTCTACGGTGATAAAAGCCCACATAAACGGGAAATTTCCACTAAAGATTATGTTTAACGTTATTTTTATTGTACATTTCATTATACTCTGCCCTGTGTATCTTGCTTAATTCAATGTAGAGAACATTCTATCATCTAAGATCTTTCACTTTGAAATCAGAATTCAATAAATCAATATTATCATCCATCCAGTGGAATCAGTCCTTTGCATTAAAAACAGTAATTAGTCTACTTCTCTAAATATTGTGGAATGGAAATCTAAATACAAGCATTCTAGAGTTATTTTCTCGTGTCGGTCTCTAACTGTAAATGCCCTATAAGCTTGAATTGCAGATGAACTTCTAAGAGAACTATGAAGTTTCTTTAAAGCTATTTTTTAAATTATAAATTTCTTCAGTACACAAACACAGAACATTAGTATTTCAAAATTAATATTATTTTACATTATGTACATTTTGAAATGTAAAATTATTGATACTGTTTAACAATATTTTGATATCTACAGCTGACCTTTAAAATATATTGCTATTTTAAAGAAGCAGATGAGTAACACAATGTAGATAGAAGCCATGTATTTAGGGATTGAAATCAAAAGTACAGTCTTTGGTAAAGGCACATGTATTGCATAGATTATGAGCTTTCTAATTATTTAATAATTTCTTTCTTAGAAGATTTAGTCTTCCTAATAGTCTACCTGGTAATGATTGATCATTCAAAAAACCAAAAGTAGAATTTTGTCAAAAAAACTTTAGGCTCTTTTATTGCATTAACAACATTGTTCATGTATAGAGAGGTTGTACAACTGTTTTCAATCATTCAGCTGTTCAATAATTATTTTGAATTCTTTATATGCACATAAGTTATTGTGTTAAAGAGGTTACAAACATATATAAGACATGTTCCATACTTGAGGAAGTCACAGTTTCTTAATAATTTGTAGTGTTATAGTAAAAATACTTCTTTTATTCCCACATTTTACGCACTGTGTTATCGTTATCCATTTATATTTCTGTCTCTTATAGAATCTTTATAAGACTATATTTTCTTCCTTTTTTGCATCCTTAGCAATAATCTTTTATCCTGGTACAAAGGAAATTAAGGTTTGTTTGGGCAAAAATCAGCTCAAAATGGATTAAAGACCTAAATGTATAAAAGTATTAGAAGAAAACAAAGGGGAAAAGTTCTAAGACATTGGTCTGGATAATGGATATTTGGATATGAATCCAAAAACACAGATTATAAAAGCAAAAATACACAAATGGGACTACATCAAACTAAAATGCTTCTGTACAGCCAAAAAAACAATCAACAGATTGAAGAAACAATCTACAGAATGTGAGAAAAATATGTGCCAACCACACAACCAATTAAGTTTTAATATCTAAAATATATGTAAGGAATTCAACTCAATAGTAAGAAAATAATCTGTTTAAAAAAATAGGCAAAGAATCTGAATAGACATTTCTCAAAAGAAGACATACAAATGGCTATCAGGTATATGAAAAAACACTCAGCATCACTAATCATCAGAAAAATGCAAGTTAAAACCATGATGAGATATCACCTCATATCTGTTAGATTGGCAATTATCAAAAAAATGAAAGATAAGTGTTGAAGAGGACGTGGAGAAAGGGGCATCCCTTGTACACTGTTGTTGAGAATATAAATTAATACAGTCGTTATGGGAATTGTTGCTAAGCAATCAGGGGCTCACTGCCCAATGCACATAGAAGCTAATACCATGGCACTGGCCTTGGAGGAAACAAGAGCTTTATTGCAAGTGGACTAGCCAGGAGACAAGAGGAAATGCTCAAATCTGTCTCCTTGAGCTAGCAGCTGGGATAGGTTTTATAAGAACAGAGTAAAAGTTATGATCTGACTATATCATGCTATGGGGTGATTCCAGTCCTCAAAGTGATTGGATCCTGGATTCTGCCATGTGGTATCTGCTTCTTAATTCGGCCCCCATTCCTCAGTCTAGTCCACGCACTTAGGTTCCACCTATGATTGCACACTTGATTCATCTAGGCATGCTTAGGTTTCTGTGACCTTCAACCTGGGGGTCCATGCAACTGAAAAACAGCTCACAACTTTATTACATAAATGTTGAGTCAGATTGGTTTGGGTGCAGTTACAAAAACAGTATAGAGTTTCCTCAAAAAATTAAAAATAGAACTATCATTTGATCCAGCAATCTCACTACTGGATATATATCCAAAAGAAATGAAATAAATACGTTGAAGAGGTATCTGCACTCCCATATTCATTGCAGCATTATTCACAATAGCCAAAATACGGAACCAACCTAAGTGTTCAACAATGGGTGAATCAATAAACAAAATGTGCGTATATACACAATAGAATACTATTCAGCCTTAGAAAAAGGAAATCCAATTATTTGCAACAACCTAGACAATCCTGGAGGCCATTATGTTAAGTGAAATAAGCCAGGCACTGAAAGACAAATATGATCTTGGTGATATGTGGAATATAAAAAAGTTGAACTTATAGAAGTAGAAAGTATAATAGCATGGTTGTATCCAGGGGCTAGAGAAGAGGGAAGGGTTGGAGAGATACTAGTCAAAGGGCACAAGATTTGTTAGATAGGAGGAATAAGTCCAAAAGATCTATTGTATCACATGGTGACTATAGTTAAAACAATGTATTGTATTTTTGAAAATTACTAAGAGAATAGATTTTAACTTTTCTCACCTCAAAAAATAAGTATGTGAAGTAATACATATGTTAATTAGCTTTATTTAGTCATTCAACAATGTGTACATATTTCAAAACAACATGTTTTTGTTGTTGTTGTTGTTGTTGTTTTTGAGAGAGAGTCTCACTCTCTTGCCTGGGCTAGAGTGCCGTGACATCAGCCTAGCTCACAGCAACCTCAAACTCCTGGTCTTAAGGGATCCTTCTGCCTCAGCCTCTCAAGTAGCTGGGACTACAGGCATGTGCCACCATGCCTGGCTAATTTTTTCTATATATTTTTAGCTGTCCAAGTAATTTCTTTCTATTTTTAGTAGAGAGGGGGTCTCGAACTCTTTAGCTCAAGCAATCCTCCTGCCTTGGCCTCCCAGAGTGCTAGAATTACAGTCGTGAGCCACCGTGCCCGGCCCAAAACAACATGTTTTACATGATAAACATGAACAATTTTATTTGTCAATTTTAGAAATCAATTGATTAAAAAAAGTTGGTCTGGCAAAGGAAATAGACCCAAGAACATAAGAGTGGATGGCCTATTCAGAGAACAGGATGTGTTCCTATGTGTCTGGATGTAAAATGGTGAACGTTCAGAAAGGTGAGTTAGACAGAAGCCACCTTGATCATTTCCAAATAAAATATTTTAGTAAAGTTCTAATCATTTAAAATTTATTTTAAGTATCTCAGAATATTTCTCTAGCAGATGCTAATTGTGTTTTAATAATAACTATGGATTTGTGAGAAGCAACCACCTAACCATCCCTCTTGGTTTAGTTCCTAGTTCTGTCTAAGAGAACAGTCTTTCTTCCTGTTAGAATGAAGAAGGCGGTCCTTCTTCTTAGGTCGGCTGTGACCTGCATCTGACTCTTATTTCAAAGATCTTGAGTATCAATCCAGAATACTCGCTTTTGTATGAAGCTTTGTCTTTCTACAGGCACTTTTGTATGAAATTTACATTTGCTTAAATCTCTCCCATCTTAAAAAAAATAAGCCCTCCTGCACTCCTTCTACGAATCTAGCTGCTGTCTAGTTTTTGCTCCTTTTTATAACTTCTTAAGGAGTATTCTAAAATGCTTTTTCTCCATTTTTTCTGTTTCCATTCACTTTTCATCTCATTCCATTTTAATCTTTATCACTCCACTCAAATTGTTTTTATTAAAATCACCAATGTTCTTTTTCTATCTCTGAATAAAAAGACATTTCTTTGACATTATCTTATATAAACTTGCAGCATAATTTTACCTAACTTCTCCTTACTTGAAATACTCTATTTCTATTAAATATTCTCCTGACATCTACTTATTCTTCTTCTCCACCTTCCTGTTAGATGCTGATATTGCTCAGGATTCTTTGTGAGTCTATTTTTGCTGTTCCTACATACTCTTCCGTAGCCATGCCATTCATTCCCAGGGCTCCAGTTGCCATCCACATGCCAACAACTCCCATATTGCTATTTCCAGTCCAAATCCCTTTCTGAGCTTCAGATTTCCATATCTGACTGCTTATTTGACATTTCCACTTATTTATTAAAAGCATCTGGAAATCAGCCTCATCTAATTATTTAAACTAAAAATCTATGAATCTCACTTAACTCCAAAGTTTCTTAATCCCCACTTCCAATGGAAACTAAAAGCTGGTTTAAAAAATACTTTTAATATGTTATTGTATTTTTTGACCTATCTTGTAATTTTTGTTTAATTTTTTATTGTGGTTAGATGCAAATATAAAATTTGCATTTCTAACAAATTTTAAGTCTAGAGTTCAGTACATTACGTACATTCACACTGAGGTTTAATGATCACCACTATCCATCCCCAGAAATTTTTTATTATACTAAATAAAAGTTGTTGTTTTAGTCAAGTATTTCTTTAGAATCTATGTTTATTGCTACCTCACTATATTATTGATGTCAATTCCTAAATGGTATTTCCACATCCATACTTCATATTATAATCCAATCTTCATGTTTTAGACTGACATTTTAAAAAGTGCTAGATTATCAAGATCTGGTTGTGTTTAGGAAAAAGATTAATGCCTAAGGAAAGTCTTTTTTTTTTTTTAGCTTTATTTTCCACGGCTCTCCTTTTGCTTACTGTGCTCTAATGGTACCATTTAAATGTTTTTTAAATTTTTTCAAATGAGCTTTAGTTGCTCTCATCATACTTGGCAGCCTTTGAACTTGATATCCCATCTCTTTGGAACTCTCTTGCTTGCTATATCCCTTTATGCCTAAGTCATACTCATGCTCAATCCAGGAAACCTCTCAGACATCCCAATCTAGGTTATGGCCATCTCTTACGTGATCCCAAAGCACTGTGCAAGTCTTCACTTTTTATTTCTTGATGTTTATTTTTTCCTCACTAAATTGACATCTTTTAAAAGACAGTATCTACCACATTTCTGATACTTAATAAATATTTGTTGAATGTGTAAATGTTTCAAATATTTATTAAGTGACTACTAATAAGTAGTGAGCCAATACAAAGTCATTGCTTTCTTGGAGGCACCTTTCTACTAACATGAGATTGACAATAAAACAAAAGAAATAAATTCAAGTCAGTGGATAATGTGCTAAGAAGAAAATTAAATCAAGCTGAGGAGAGAATGATTAGTGTTCTATTTTAAACACATTGGAGATAGTTTTTTGACAAGGTTCTATTTGATCAGAGACCCTGAGTGAAATGAGATCCCATGGTGGCTATCTAAGAGAACAGCAATACAGAAATATGAATTTTCAAATGACCTCAGGCAATGTATGCTTGGCTTGGTCAAGGAGGAGTGCACCCCAGTGTACTTGGGGTGGGATGAGAAGGTGAAAAGAGAAGAGCAGATGAGAGATCATCTGGGGCTTTAAGACCATGGTTAGGACTTTGAGTAAGACAGTAAATTGTTTCAGGATTGTCAGCATGAAAGTGACATGATTGGGTTTTCTTTTTCAAAAGAACATGCTGGCTGCTTTGCAAAGAGTAGGGAGAATGAGAATGGAATTTAGACACCTCATGAGAGTCTGCTACATGGTCCTGGTGAGTGATGATGATGAGTTAGAGCAAAGTGCTCAAAGTGGAAATGATTACAAATGGTTTGATTTAGGATAAATAAGGTAGCTTAATAGTATTTGCTAATAAATTTGATATGGTATGGGAGAAAATAGAGGAGAATATCTATAATTCCAAGATTTTTGAATTAAGAAACTGGGAGAATGGTGTTGCCATTTACTGAGATGAAAATAGGGAGGATCATGTTTGATAGAGACAATAAAAATCTCAGTTTGGACACGTAAAGCTTGGGATAACTCAGATACAGCCAGGTGGAATAATGAGTAGTAAGTTAAATATATGGGAAATTTCACTTGCTTTCTATGTACTCATGGAAAAATTACTCTTTGAGCCTTGGTTTCTTAGTCTATGAATTGACCCCGTTAGACTGTTTTAAGGATTAAGGGTAATGTATTTGCAAGTATCCAAAATATGCCAACACAAATAAGCATTCAATAAGTTTTAGGATTTTTTTCTCCCATTAAAATATAGCCTATTTCATAAAGTTTTTGTGAAATCCAAATAGGGCATAGGGATATTTATATCAACTCGGAAATATTAAAATATAAAGTATTAATATTAATACTATTATCGTTGGTAGTATAATTAATAAGGACTCAGTACATTAAATTTGTTTTTTATGCTAGCATTGCTTTCAAAGGATAAAGCAACAAATTAAACATGTATGGGAAATACAAAGTTTATTTTTAGACCCTTTGTATAGTGGAAGTCTCAACAAAGAGAAGCTGTTTTATTTCCTTGACCTTTATATAATCTTCAAGTCGATGGAAAATTGTAGTTCTTAATCATTACTTGGACAAAAGTCATATGAGCACCCAAGTATTATTTATGGTGTTAATTTCCTAGAAGATACATTATAAGTGGGATAATTTTCCCTGCAAAGCAAAAGGAACCCTGAAGACTTTTTGAGCTATAGAAATGGATGATGTTCAGTGCTACAAATACAATTTTTCCTGGTATAATCTGGTTCCAGTTTGATTAGATGTCAGATAAAGGGAGCAGGACAAGCAGAATGTCTTCTCTAATAAAACCACATTTTTATTATAGACTTATCATCAGTGCTCTTCATTCTGTAATCCTTGCCAATGTCAGCTACTCTAAGTCCTGAATACTCATGAGACATTGAATTCCATTTAAAGACAGTATTACCTTTCTGCCTTCTTTATCAGTATAATGTAGAAAATGAAAAAAAAGGATTCCATTCTGATATCTATCATGTCGATGGTCATGAAAGTAAGATAGAAAAACAGCATATTCATTTATTTAAGCTAATAAGTTCAGATCCAAAAGTCAGAGAGAAGAGATCAAGTGCAAGATAGTCATCTCTGTGTTAAAGAAACTATGACTCAGGTCTTATAGAAACTCACTGGTAAGTGTTTAACACCTTCCTTGATGAAAATCAAAAAGAACAATTTAAAAGAGATTTTCAATCAGAAGTAGAGCACTCTTTTTTAAAAAAATGTCCTTTGTGAAAAGCTACATTGTCTAAGAGAGTAGTTCTGAAAATGAAAAAAATAGAAAAATAAAACTAACAAATAATAAAATGTTGAAAGTGACAACTTAAAAGTCAGTGTGAAGATTTGTGCAGTAAGAAAGCAGACTGAACACTAGTATATCAAATTCTTAGTGAAAGTCAGAGGAGGGAGAGGCATCGCCAACAGCTGCTAGATAGAAAGGCATCAAAGCATGCCTCTCCAATTAAGTCACTGGCCTTTCTGTCCTCTTTTTGTTGCATTTAACCTAGAAGCTCTGACTTGGGCAGTGCAAAGGCAATATATGTAACCAAAGTGCTTGTACCCCTGTAATATTCTGAAATAATAATAATAAAATAAACCTAGAAATCTGAGTTGTGATACGCTTCTTCTGATGTCTGGTTTAACAACCTTGACCATGAAAACCTATCTCTAACTTCCTAGTCTTGGTTTGCACACCAACTGATTTCCATTATATTTGCTGTTGACCATGGAGTTTTTTCTTAGTTTACTCATCAAATTCACTGCTTCCTGTGCTTCTCTGACTCGTGACTTTCTATTACCTTCCCTACTTTATGGCTTTGCTTGTGTATCTGATCCTGAGCATCCTCTGACTCTGATTACTTGAACTACGGTGGTCCATATAAAGAACCAGACACCCATTGACAAGGAAGATTATTTAGTCTGGATAAGAGGTTAAGAGGTAATTGAATGTGTTTTACTGTCTCTTTTACAATCAGGCGCTAGCAGTATACCTCTCAGTGTCCAAAAGCTGAGATGCATCCATGTTATTGTTGGTTAGGCTTTTTCCTTAATGGAGACAGAATTCCCTGACTTCAGCATGTTCTTTTTAAGGGAGGAAAAGAAAAGATATTGCTATTTGCAATGCTCTCAGCTTTCCTACAGAACACATTGCCTTATTCACTAAATCAATAAGTATTTCCTGAATGAGCAAAATACTATGATAAACACTAAGTAAGAGAGGTCTAAAGCAAAGTAAGGGTCAGACCTTACACCTTGAAGCTTATCAGTTCTGGACACCCAAACCAAAAGGTCATCTCTGAATCTTAATAGCTGTACTACATGTATGTAGGTGGCAACTCTCCTAGGGTTAGTATAAAATCATACAACAGCAACTAAGTGTCTTGCACTGTGGCATTTTTCAGTCTGTGGCCTCTTAATGGAGATACTCATAGAGTGTAGAATTAAGGAGGGAAGGAAGAAGCTTACTTGTACTTTCAATTTATAAATTTTTAAAAACTCACACAGTGCTAAATAAATGTTCTAATCAGAGTAAGCAAGATTAAAAGAGTTTTATTGATCTGTATAAATTTATATTGGAAAACAGACCAAAATTATTTTCTTAGAGTGATTTCTAAGTAAAATAGCTTACCAAATGAGAATGTGAAAATAATTTTTATGGAGATCCTTGATTGTGACAAATCTGAGTGCAAGTGTGTGTTGTGATTTCCTATAATCCCATCTTTTATGGGTCCAAAAGAATTGATTGTTGCTTCTATACCAGTATCTGAAATATCTATTATGTTGTATTTAAAAAGAAATATTATAATTTTTATTCTCAATAATTTCTAGCATTCCAACTGATTAATTTGACAGCTGAACTTCCTTTCCATATGCTTTTATTAGTTATACATTCTCCTCATTTATTTTACAAATCTTTTCATAAGAAATACGCCCATTTCTAGATGAAAAGATTCATGTCCAAAAGCAAATACAGCTCCAGATTCTGAATGGGCTGTCTCAAAGAATCTTCCCTATCAGCACAGGGGTTATTTGATCTTCAGGTAAACTCTCTTCATAAGTGAGGATCATTTTTATCAGGTTGTTTCTTTTTAAATTAGACAATATAGCACAATTCTTACCAATTGAGGCATTTGAGAAAGTCACATAGAGTTTCCATGCCAGCTGTATCCCTTTCTAGAAAGTCAGGTATTCTTTCAATCATCACCATACTTATCCATTAAATTAGGACAATAATATTTCATACCTCAAAGGGTTCTTCTTAGGATTACATATGATCCTGCATATAAAACACCTAGTAGGGGGTCTAATAATATTCTCTCTCAGTTTGACTCTAATTAGGGAATGCCTAGGTAGAAAGGTGAGAATAATTATTCACAGACTAGTCTTTAAGAATCCACTAGAGACATTTAAATTTTACAAACCAAAGGAGGAAGAGGGAGCACATGTATACATTAGGAGTTATTTGTGGGATACAGAGATGGTGGGTAAAAAGGAATTTGCATCTTGCTAAAATCAGTGCAATGAAATATATTTAGCTATATATACTAAATCTTTAGGGGCATAAAAAGTGGAATAGAATGTACAAGTAAATTTGAAACATATAGGCAAAATTGTCCACTAAAGGTCATGGATGAGTTAGTGATAATGGCAAGTCTTGACTGCCCACGTAACCAAAACACTAAATGAGGTAAGAATTGACTCAGATTACTTAATCTCAATTCAGAGCAACTTCATCTTTCATTCATACACCTCTGGGATAAGACTTTGTGGCTTTGTATTTGTTTTCTTATTTTGTTTTATTTTAAGTTAATGCAATGATTTGATAACATAAACTTCAGATGCCACGTGACATCACAATCAAATTCTTCTATAATTTAGAACTACTCTGGATTAGCTTAGTACAAATTTGAATTTATTTCTGATCAAAACAACAGAAACACTCCAAGGATATGCAGCTTGGGTTCCCAAAATATATTTTTCATAAACAATGACAAATTTCAAAGCAAATTATTTTGGCCCATTTTTGTAGCAATCTTGTCTTATTTTCTTGTTCATTTTCTGAAATATAAGAGATGACGAGCTTCTTTTGACAGGGTTTTAATTAGTTTCCATATGTGATACTTTTATACCATGTGTCTCTGGAATTTTCTTTTTGTATGGAAAAAAAGGCCACTTAAACTGTTTTAATTATTTACCTGATATTCCCCAGATGGCTTTGACACATTTTGCTTATTTGTGCTTCTGATTTTTTTAATCCTTGCTTTCATTCCAGCAATTCAGATGAACTAGTTTACTTTCTGAGCAATTGTATTAGAGAAAAAGTAAAAGATCAACTGTAGGTCAACTGAAGGATTTTCTGCAGTTAAACTCAATTACAGGCAATGACTGAAATGAATTTAAAATTGCCTTTTCTGAAGGGTGAATGGATGCTGTCCTCTGGTTTCTGACAGGACAGTGCTTGTAGGGCTTTTTCAAAATGAACAAGTTTTCAACATTTTCTCTCTCTCTCTCTCTTATTTTTGGTTGTGGGAACTGGATGGCTGAGAAAAAAAGCTATTGTTTGGTTTGAGCTCTGTTTACTTTCCACAGTCACATTAAACCAACAGCCAGTTTTGGCAAGGATAAATCATTCTGCATAGGCACATGAGGTATTTTCTGACAGGAGTGATTTATTTTTTAACATAGATGAATCTTCCCCATTTTGCAGATGAAGGTGCTAGCTGTGCTGTCCCTTCGGAGTTAAGAGGAGACATTGACCTCTTTCTCTTCCTTTTCCTCTTTGACCCTGGTTAGTCTTGTGCCTGACAGAGAGCTGCAGACAGGAGCCCTCAGAGAAGCTTGAAGCCCACACTCTCACAGACCTCTGACAATTCCTTCCCGTCTCAGAAGGTCGTCTTATGTCTCTGTAGCCTGGAATCTTCCTTTTGCCTACCCTTCTCCTCTTTTCCAAATCTCTGCTTGAAATTCGCCTCCTTCAAGAAACTTCTCTTTAAGCTCATCCACCCTAAGTATTCCCCAAATCATTTTGTTTGGGATTTACAACATAAACACTTGTTCCTACTTAGGTATTTTTACTTGAACTCTTCTTCTAATGTAGTATAAGTCTCGAGTCCTCAACTAGATTTTAAACTTTCTCAAAGACCAGAAATATTGCTATTTCATTGTATACTGTGTAATATACGTGCTTAGTATTGTCTATCCAGTCGGTGTTCCAGAAACTTTGAAATTTCCTCTCCTCCCATCTCTTTGCCTCTCACTGATTTTGAGTTCGTGTCTCTAGTTTCCTCCTCTTGATTTTCCTGGTTCATCACTGTTCTTCAGTTTCAGCAGGTGTGGCTATTTAGCCTCATCTGAGACTTCATTGTCATTCATTACTGTTTTTATTTACCTCTACTTAATAATCTAGCCTGTTTACCATAGCAGCTGTTGTAAATCTGCACTAGGTTTCTCAGTCTCCTTAGCCTTAAGACTGTCCTTGGTGTTAGCAAATGGCATTGCCTCCTACGTTACTGCAAAGTGTGAGGGACTTCATCTCCTTTACTCCTGCCTCAATTTCCTCTGCATCTTCCCATCTGTCTCTCCATATCTCCTGTCCCTGAAGAGGTGTCTCACCTCTCTCAGAGCCTGCTGCCCATCCTTCCCATAACTTACTGTCCTTTTAGAAACACTGACCCATGGATTACTTCCTACTGCTTCCATCTCTACATTCTGTACTTGAAACAGGCTCAAATCTGTCTCTGACACAGACTGAGGCGGTATCCTCTCTAGGTGCATTTTGGAAGAATGAAAGAACAGTCTTTTCTAGTGTTAAATTGAGCTACTCTTTTTCTGTACTTTTAATATCAAACCTCTGGAAATATCAGGCAACATTTGGTGTCTTTATTTTCTAATTGCAGAAAAATTGCTTAACCCCGGAAATCTGATTCCTGTGTTCACCACACTGAAACTCCTTTCCGCAGCCTCCAGGACACTCCTAGCATTGCTATCTAGCATCTGTTCCTAGACCTGGTTCTTCTTATCTTGCCTCTTTGTTATACATGTTATTCACTTCGTTTTGAGATTTTGGTCTCTATTTCACTTTTAATTGCACCCTCTTTCTTCCCTTAACCTTTAAGTGTCTGGCATACTTCATTTTTCCTTTCATCTATTCATTTTTTTTCTCCTTGAAAATCTTACCTAATTCAATGGTTTCAATAGCCATCTTCTCTCTAACTTATCTCATAGTTTTATCTTTTGGCCCGACATGTCTCTCACAGTAATTTCTAGCCAGAATTCCAAATAAGTCCCAAATCAATCTTGGGTATCCTATTGACACTAAAACTTAAATTCAGCATGTCCTCATCCTGATGTGTCTACATTGTTTTACAAGTAGATCCCTAAATATGTTTCTATTAGTTGCAATACCATTATCCCAAATGTTTGATCAATCAGTTATTTTTGATCATCTATGCATATTTAGGTCCTACAATGTATGTCATATGTTTTGTCTCATTGTTTGGCTGCCACCCGTCTGTTTAGGTCTGAATCAGTTCTTTTTTTTCTATTTCAGCATATTATGGGGGTACAAATTTTAAGGTTTCAAATAATGCCCTTGCCCTCTCTCCCCCCACAAGTCTGAGCTTCAAGCATGACCATCCCCTAAACGGTGCACATCTCACTCATTATGTATGTATATACCTGCCCCCCCTCCCGCACAATACCCAATTAATGTAGTTCCTATGTGTCCACTTAGGTGCTGATCAGTTAATACCAGTTTGCTGGTGAGTATATGTGGTGCTTGTTTTTCCATTCTTGGGATACTTCACTTAGTAGAATGGGTTCCAGCTCTATCCAGGAAAATACAAGATGTGCTATATCACTGTTGTTTCTTAGAGCTGAATAGTACTCCATGGTATACATATACCACATTTTATTAATCCACTCATGAATTGATGGGCACTTGGGTTGTTTCCACAGCTTTGCAATTGTTAATTGTGCTGCTATAAACATTTGAGTGCAGGTGTCTTTTTTGTAGAGTGTTATTTGATCTTTTGGGTAGATGCCTAGTAATGGGATTGCTGGATCAAATGGTAGA
>VBSM01002616.1:12138943-12195829 GCA_008086735.1 Cheirogaleus medius | reverse complement strand
ACTGGATAGCCACTTGTAGAAGGCTGAAGCATGATCCACACCTTTCACCTCTCAAAAAAATCAACTCACGGTGGATAAGAGACTTAAACTTAAGGTTTGAAACTATTAGAATTCTAGAGGAAAATGTTGGAAACACTCTCCTAGACATTGGCCTAGGCAAAGAATTTATGGTGAATCAGTTCTTGTAGTTGGTTTCTAGCAATTACCATGACTCCAATCTTACTCCACTAATCTTTTCCACTCCCCTTTGCCAGCTTAATTTTTCTGTGTTGAAAGTAACAGTAGCTATACCATAATAAACACTTAAATATCAGTGAATAAATATAATAAAATTTTAATTATAGCTCACGTAAGCATCGAAGATCATTCCTGGTAGATGGGGAGAGATATGAATCTGCCCTATGTAGTTATTCAGAAGCTCAGGCTGACAGCGGCTTAGACAGCCAAAGCATATGGTGCCCAGAGTTGCTTTAGGCCTTAGTATACAACTGATGGAATGGGACAAGATGTCATGGCATGTCCTGTGGGAGGTCATTATGTACCAAGATAAGAAGTGAAGGCAATAACAACTTCTGCTTCCATTCCACAGGTTAGAATTTATAGTTGTATGGTCACATGTCACTGAAACAGTTCTGGAAAATGTCATCCCTAGCTGTTTAGCCACTTTTCAGTGACAATCCTATAGCATGGAACAGTGCAGTACAATAAAAATTATTTCAATAGTAAAGCCATCTGGGCCTTGCTTTTCAGGATTTTTTTTGTAATAGATTCAATTCCTTTAAGAAATATTCATATAGAAGTCTTTCACCACATGCCTGTACAACTTAGGAATCAGAAATGGAAATGACGCATAGAATAATTGATGTACTTTTATGCAGTTCTATATTGTCCAAGTTTTGACCCACTATTCTTGACCTCCTTGATAATCTGAGCTCCAATTTTGTTTTTCCATACTAATGAGGTTGCCACAGGTTTTGGATGCTGCTTTCTGGTTGGCTTTTATGCCTCATGAAGAACATTGGCAAATGATCTTAATTGGGGAAATAAAAAAGTTATAGCAAATATAGGACTCACCACAACATAATTACTTTTTCTTGGAAATATTTTATTTTTGTTATCAATAGAAATGTTAGTCCAAGGTAAACTACTTCTTTTTAGCTGCAAGCAAAAGTCCCAACAGAGGATTTTGAGCAGAGTAGAATTGTATGACTTGAGTTACATGTCAGAATGTCACTGCGAATACTGGGTAAGAATAGACTAAAAGGGGGCAAGGGTAAAATTGGGAAGAAGAATTAGTAGATTACTGAATTAGTCCAGGTGAGAGATTAGCATTATGACGACACTGATAGTGCTATAATCCCTATATGTGAGGTCATTCTCAGATGTGAAACTGAAGGGTCATGCAGTTGCCTTTTAAATCTCACCTTACTGTGGCCCAGTTCAATTTTTTTCTGGATACCACTATAAGTCAAAACAATAAACATTAGGTTGCAGCACTCTAAATATGTGTAAACATTTAATTAACCTTTTTCCTACTATATATTTTCATTCCCATAAAAGATTGTATGAATATTTCCTTTCAAGTGTTAGTGATATAAATGAGCAAGATTAAATGTCAACAATAATTTGCTTCACACTAAAAATTCTTCTTTACTCAAGAAAATTTGTAATTGATTTATTTATATAGAATAAAGCAAATCAATTCTTAAGTATTAATCTATTTATTATTAATGAGATAAACAAGCCTGTTACTTTACATAATGTTCATGTATTTAAAGATCCATCAAAGTAATATTATTGATTAAATTATAGTACATTAATTTTTGAAATCTTCCCAAATTCTTTAACAAATCACATGTTCCTTAATCATTTTAGCTCTCAAAAAAGCAGTATTGTATAAAGGTTGAGTACATGTTCCCTGGAATAAATTTGCTGGATATATAGCTTAGCTATGTTCTATGCTAGTGGAATTAACCTGGGCATATATACTTATTTGATAAGATAATTATGAGTGTAAGTAAGATAATCATGGACAATCCTTAGGACCTAAATCCTAAGGATTTAGATGATCTATTTCTCTTCCAGCTATCCATCACTAGTAAATAAGATGATATGAAGAGAATGCTGAGTTTTCTTAAGCAAACAATAGTAATAGTAACAATAATAAAATTTCATTGACAAAGACTGACAAACAGAAAAATGCTGAAGTTCACCTTTTTTTCCTGTTTCTGTAGTTTCATTAAAAAAAGAAAATTGAGAAAACATCTTTCATTTTTCCTTTAGGAAATTGAAAAATATAAATTATTAAATATAAATCTCCTTGGATTTCTGAAAGTATAATATACTCTATCAAGCAAGTAGATACTTCATAATCTGGCTCAACTGCAGGTGGATTGTTGACTTGCTAAAGAAAGCTCCAAATACATAAATTGTTTTGATATGTTTTAACATCAGCTATTCAGAAAAGTGACACCTCAAACCCTGTATCTTAGCTCATGGCCAGGAGACATTGCTAGGAGTATTTCTTATGGATGACTGCCACAGTATATTGAAGAACATATATTATTAATGGGTTATACTCAGTACATTAAGTTTAGTCAGCAAGTGAAAGCAATTTTTGTTAATAAGGATAAATAATAAGAGCTGACTCAGTGAAACAATTCTATATTTTTAAAGGATGTTTCATTGGTTTAAAAAATTCTATGTCAAATAGGGTATATTTTTCCTCTGTCTTCACTTTCTATGATTTATTTAAAACTATTTTTGAGTACTTTTTACGAGAAGGCACTGTGGGAAATGCAAAGATAAATAGCGTGGCCCCTATTGTCTTGATAGAATGTTACGGCTGATAAGAGAAGCACAAATATAAAATATGATACTTGAAATAAAAGGTCACTCTTCTAGGGAGATACTCTAAGACTGCAAAAATAGTGTCATTTCATCTGGACCCTAAGAGATAGATAAGTTACATTTATACCTTTGGGAGTAGAGAAAAGATATTTTAGAGAAATAAAAAGTAGGATTTTAGAGATGGAAGAGGAAAAAGGTTATTTATAAGAACAACAACAGCAACAACAAATGACCAAAATGTATATGGGGTTAGAAAAGTTAGGTTGGGTCCAGACTGTTAAATAATGTCAAGTTTATTTCTTTACTCCTAGGGCATTTTGGAACCATTGCAAATTTTTGAGCTGATGAATTCTGTGGTGTATTAAAAGATTATTAATATCTTAGGATTGCATTAGATTGATTGGAGAGGGAAAATAATTGAGGTAGAAAGACCAATTAGAACTCATTAAAATAGACAACTAAATGATTTTAGGACCTGAAATTGAATAGGGATAGAACTACAGTAAGTCAATTTTTATTTCTATTTAATGATCTCCTTAAATTATTGGCTTTATATAGTTTAAATTAAAATTTGATTTATTGAAAAGTAGAATTAGAAAGTATAAATGAAACTATAAATATAACTATATATATTATAGATATATGTATATATAAGTTTTGAGAAAATATTTAGGCTATGGTTTTTAAGTTTCAGATCAATACCTATGGAGAACTGGGTGGTAATGGGGCTCAGAAAACTGTACTCCAAAATGAAGGTCTCAGAAGCAAAAGTTTTTCTCTGACCTTTTCCTGTTCTCCTGCCTCTTGGTCCCATTCTTATCTGAGACTAGTCATGGAAACTAGAATCCCTCTTCCCTAAGGCAGGTCATAGAAATACGAATCCTTTTCCCCCAAAACCAGTCATAAAATTATTCTATGTAAAAACTGGCCATAACAGAATTATCTGACCTACCTTGTTTTACTGTAGGCTGTAAGATTGCCATGCCCAGAAGACAGGAATGCATGCTCAGAGAGGCCAAGAAGAATCTAACCAGACAGGCCTTGCTGGGTTTCCCCACTCCATGTATTAACATTAGATCATACTCTTTTTGCACAATCATATTTCTACACGGCTATTCATAATTTGTTGAACTTAAAGCATAAAAATGGACAATTTTTCCTGTATCTTTGGGCCTTCATTCTGAAGGCTCCCATGTATGCATATCACATAAATTTGCATGACTTGTCTCCAATTAATCAATCTGTTTCATGTCAGTGATTTTTCAGTGAACCCTGAGGGGGCCAAGGGCCTTGGTCCCTACAATGGGCAGAGGGAGAATCGAACTCCAAAGCAGTTACAACAAAAGCCTCAACCAATCCTATGGGGAACTCTGGAACTGAAGTAACCTTTCAGAGTTGTCCTGGATTGGGACAAGGGTGCCAACCATTGTGCTACCATACCTAATATTCAGTAAATAATCCCTAAGGTGAGACTTGTCAGAGAGCATTCAGCTAGCAGTACTCCCAGAAGCTAAGAGAATGAGTTCTTCAATCCAGAAAAGGGTGGAATGGCAATCTGAGCGATATATCACAATAAAGTACGGCAGGGAGTAGAGTTCGGGGCTCATGCGTAACCTGAGTTCTTATAAGAAGATAGTGTCTGTATTGTGGTGTAAGTGAGAAGCAATTTCCATTTAAAGAATTAAGCCATCATTGAGTCATAAATTTAACTAATGTATGACTCTCCTATTTTTGGAATATTTTTTCCAATATTTTGGCACTATATTATAATAAACATCTCATCAGGCATAGTTTTCCATTGGAACATTCCTTTGGGATATTTGCTTTTGATATATCCTGATTTCCATGGCTTGCAGATAAATATAAATACTAATTCTATGAACAATAAAATCAGTCAATTTCTGAAAATCTTTTACTAGAGGAGTTCATTACTCCATTCATTCAAGTTCATTCAAATTCTTAATCTAACAGGGATTAATTTCCTTCCAGATACCTGAAACTAAATCATTGACAATTACTCAAAAGTCAAAAAATTTACATTAACCTGTCTGTATCTTAGCTTCAGTTTCTTAACTAATATTACCCAGTGAATCATGCAGTTTCACAATAAACTATTCCTCTGAATTTACAAAGCACTGATACGATGTGGTTCATGATATTCGTTATTGGCTGATGCAATCATGGTAGCAGAACAAGGCAGGCAGGTATCAGAGGGAAGAAATCATGCAATTACTATTGCAGGATGATTCTACAACTCACAGTAAGGAATAATTATGGGACTGTGCATAATAACTGTGATTATTTTTGACCTATCACTGTTGGACCGCTGTCTATGCTTTACTGGCAGCACATGCACACAAAATGTGGCATAGTCGTATGTGGTGACAGATAGACTAGGGACAATAAAGGGTCTATATGTTTTCAGACATATCAAGTGATTTCCTTAAGGCCCAGAAAAAAGAGGCATTTTCATTGTTGTTAATCAAGATAGATCAATATCTATATCTAAGCTACATCTATGTCTACATCTCTATCTCTCTGTCTAATCTGTATCTGTATGATAGATATTTTTATTTAATGTATATTATAATCTGAGCACTTTTATGTTTGTTAATTCTTCTGGCAACCCTTTGAAGCAGGAGATAATACTATCAATTTTCAAATATACTATAATACATAGAAATGGCAGACCTATTAACAATATTGAATCAGTATTGAACAGTCTATTGTCTATTTCAAAGTCCACTTTCAGAGGTTCCCAATTCATGCTACACAGCACAAACACACTTGGAACTTAAAAGAAATTATAGATGCTGTACCACAAATGCTGATTCAATAGGTGTGGGTAGGATCTCAAAAATGTATGTATTAAAAAGATGCATAGGTGGTTCTGAAACAGCTAAAACTGAGAACTACTGCATGTGCTCATTCCACTCTACTTATCGGCATTTTATGTCAGAAAGAGAAAATGGCTAAGGTTTCCAGATTGCTTATTATTGAGAGTACTTAGTACTAACAGTATACATGCTAAACCTGAAGGTTATGTGTTGTGGATGTCTGGTTAAAAATGTTCCTGTTCCTATTTATTTTAACATCACAACCATCTGTTATGTTAATAAACTTTTAAAAATATTTTATAAGTTATTATATATGCACATAGTAATATTACAGATAAATAAGACATATTGGCAACATAGTAAAATTGTTGCATCAATGATGCAAATAAGAAATACTTAAGAAGAAATCTTGTTTATTTATTTTTCCTACAGGATTTTTCCTTGTAAATATTTTTTGCCATTCTTGACTTATTTCTATTAACAAAATTTTACTCGCATTTACACTAATGACCATGTAAATTATAATTTCTTAATAGTATGCAAATAGAAACAGGGTGCTGAGTGTTACTGTGAATGGAGATTTTTAGTCTGAGCACACATAAAAGAATTAATACAGTGAATACCTAAGTTATAGGCACTGAACTAAGTGCATTAAATTGTCTTAAATTGAGCACTTACTCTGTGTCAGACATTATGCTAGGAATTTCATATATACTTAATTCTCAGAACAACCTAGATTGCTATTCTGAGATTGGGGAAGCATTCTTACTCTCTGCTGTATAGATGATATAGCTGAGGTTCAGAAAGGTTGGCTAGTTGCCCAAGACCACAAAGCATATAAACTGGAGCCAAATGCAATGCAGGTCAGTTGTCTGAATTCTGATGGCTTCTCAATTTGTCTTTGATATTAGGATATCTATTATTACTTTATTTGCTTTTAGCACTATTCTAATTTCTGCTATGACATTTATTCATTCATTCATTGGCCAATTTGTGGATTAGGATTTTTATGTACTGTTTTCTAACCCATTTTGCCATGACTTTAGATATATAACATACACTGTGTCTATCTGGGCCTCCTTCCTGCTTGTACTATTTATTGCAGTAAGGAAAAAAATTGCCACATTGGGGAAAATATAAATCCATGAAATGTCATCATTTTCTCAGAAATTGTTGTTGATACTGAACCTTGTCAATTGCTTCAGTTTGCTGGATATCTAGTGTAACACTGACTATATTTCCAACAGAGATGTTAATACTTTTTGCTATTTTTATATTTTCTGTGATTATTGTAGTTGGTTTCTAAAAGGGGTTGGTGTACTAGCTGTCATCTTTTTAATAAATGTAGAAAGAATTGCCCAACCATGTGGTATTCCCAGAACAGCATCCTCCTAATTCCCTACATTTTTTAAAAGGTATTTAGATGTGCCTGTTTCCCAGATTATTTGGTTTAGCCTGATATAGGCCATTAAGCTCAGGTTGCCAATCCCCTTCCATATAAACTTACCCAGACCATTTATCCCTCATGCCTCCAGCAATCTCTCAAGCATAGTTCTTCTCTTATATTGCATCATTTTATTCAGAATCCACAATTAAAAAGTTCATTTGGAACTTGACATTAGATATGTTTGTCACCATAGGTCTCGGAAATGCCCCTTAAAGATTAATGAATTGAGTTCTATACCTTATGAAGTACATTTTTGACCCAATAGATGTCAATTAAAAAATTGAAGCAATGGGAAAAGGTAAATGCATTTACATTTGAATGGTTATTTTTGGCCACCAACTCACATTACTTTTCACTCAAGTCTCTTAAGTGAGTTGTTCTGCCTCAAATGAAGGACTCATGATAGATAAGTAGATATGAAGTTGTTTTTTTTTTAATGAAAAGAGAGAAGGTATATAAGTTCTTTTGTCTCTATTTCATTCTCCCTCTCTCTTTTTCTCTCTTGTTCTCATTCTCTCTTCTTTTCTTCTTCTTTCTAGAGTTGCAATTTTAGTAATATGGTTTGGGAGTGAGTGACCTTATCTTGGAAGGTACTTTCTTGGGCTTTGAGAAACTAAGAGACAAGGAAGGGAATTAGAAGAAAGAAACAAATTGCTGGCCTTTCTAGTGAAGAAGAGAGTTTCTCATGCGCCCAATCTATATCACTATGGGGAAGAATGAGAAGTAATTCAGAAAAGTAATTCAGGAAAGAAGCATTGCTGAAGTTTATTCATTCTTGAATAGTGGCATCTGAGTATTCATTTATTTTTTATTTCTCTATTTTTCATACTTCATTATGTTAATTGGGGGTGATCTTAGTATGGATCTGTCATTTTCAATTCAGAATAATAGGGATAATTAAAAAGCAATAAATACCATGTATTTTCCTTAATGGTTCAGTTTTAATTGGTCAGGAGCAGGGCCCAGGCATTGACCTTTTAAAGGTGTTCTTCATGTAATTCTTATACGCAGCCAGAATTCAGAACCACTGATCCAGACACAGATAAAGGAACTCTTCTAGTACTTGATTTCTTTATTAGATCAATGAGTCCTGGACTTAGATTTTCAGAGTTTAGGTTTGAATCTAGAAACTATATGTTTGGTGTTTGTTTCTGGACCAGTTGGCTGTGATTTATTTTGCGGTGTTGAATTAGTCATCCTTTGGATGCTATAGGTTTCAAATTCACTTGTTGCACCCCCAAACAGAGTATTGACTAGAGGACTCTGAGTTAAGAAGTTATATAGCAAGTCAATACTTTAGGAGCACCTCTGAACTGCACACAACCAAGGAGTGGGTCAGAATTCCAGTTGGCATTGTCAGTTTCACTGAGTGATGGCAGTGCATGGTGGGCAATCGAGGGCTAGAAGATCTTGCAAAACTGAAAGAATGAATAAAGGAAACAAAGGTCTTTGAGTGATGATCAAGCTTGGAATCTTATATCTGAATTGGAATCTGAATACTTATATTTAGTCATAGTTTACCAAGAAGATTTTCCTATAATTTTTTTCTAGCCAGGAGTCACACTCAGAGGCAGGCATTCTGTACCCCTCAGGTGAGTGTAGGCAAATAATTTCATCTGATTAGAAGCGTCTGGAGAAGTGGAAGCTAACTGGAATATCTGATATCAGTAACAAAAAGCCAGGAAAAAAGGGAACATCACTGCCTTTAACATTGTTCCATTTAATCCTAACTGGAGCTGTCTGTGCTACTCTGAAAACATGATAATGAATCAATATAGGGAATAGGGATATTTTCAAGTTATGTACTTTGGGATTAAGACAATGACGCAATGCCTGACAAGAGATATGTTGCTCTTTTCACACAGTGCTTTAGAATCTCATTGGAAATCTCTGTTTTGTAAATAGGAAACTACATAACATTATTATTCATATTCTTTATATTGTTAAAATCAGAGCTAAACAGTGTAGCAGACCAGACTCGGAGAAAAGGAAGTTCTGCAGAACCAGTAATGTTCAAAATGTAAGCAATGATCCTGCAGAAAGTAAAAATACTTCTGAGAGTCTAGCAGGCATCCTCAAACTGTGGCCCGTGGGCCACATGCGGGTGTTTTTGCCCGTTTGTTTTTTTTACTTCAAAATAAGATATGTGCAGTGTGCATAGGAATTTATTCATAGTTTTTTTAAACTATAGTCCGGCCCTCCAACGGTCTGAGGGACAGTAAACTGGCCCCCTGTTTAAAAAGTTTGAGGACCCCTGAAAGCAACCAGGAGGCAGCAAACTTACAGGTGATTGGTCAGTGTCAGATGGTTCAGAGAAAGGAAGCTAGCCCTTAAAAGAATGTCAGAGGTTTAATCTGCAAGATGTGGCTTTTTTTTTGGTAAAAGAGGGCAATAAGTTCATCATGAAACACAAAAATAGGACAATTCTTACTGGGACTGGGATAAAAGTGAAGGTATATTCACAGATTTAAAAAGAGAGCAAAAATTGGGATATAAAATAAGAGCCTATCGAGAAAGCTAAAGATAAACACCCAACTCGCTCTGGCACAGTCTTTTGTAACCCCCCAGGGTGGAATATGATATGATTTGAATTCTTACACAGTAGCACCAATTAAAACAATTCCAATAATGTACATCAAAGCAAAAAAACAAGCTAAAATCCTAATATGAAAATCACATATAGTGTGCAACTCTTTAGTTTGTGTTTAGGACTTAAATTCAGTAGTATATTTAAAACCTTGAACTAAGCATACAAAATATATCATTAAAAAATATAAGCAAAATTTGGAACTCTGCTTGAACTTTTCCCCAAATGGGGTAAATCTCATGATGCCATAAATACATTTGGAACTTATTTTGTATCATTTTACTCTACCACAGTTTTTTTTTTAAAAAGTTTTATTGAAGTAGAATTTACATACAATAAGCTGCACCTATTCGCAGTGTACATTTCAATAACTTTTGACATTTATATACACTCATAAAACCATTACCAAAATTAAGAAAATAAATGTATCCATCACTCCCAAAAGTTTTTTTCTGCCCCTTTGTAATCCCTCTCTCCTGGTCCCACTCCCCACATCTCAATAATCATTGATCTGAATTTTGTTCTCTTATATAAATAGAATCATATATCTGTACTATGTTTTCTCTGTATTTTTTTTCATTCAGCATAATTATTGTGAGTAGTGTGTATGAACAACTCATTCTTCCCCCTGTTTTTTTATCTTTCCTGAGTAGTATGCCACTGTAGGGATGTACCACAATTTGTTTATCCATTCATCTGTTGGACATTTCAGCTGTTTCCAGTTTTTAATGAAATAAAACTGCTAAGAAGATTCATGTACAATTTTACCACCTCTAGAATCCTTGCATTTTCAGAGTATAGCTATTGTGCTGAGGAAGTGGAAAAAAATAATGAAGAAGCTATTCCAGAGACATTATATAGTGTGCATGGCTTCAACTCGATGGGAGCAACACTGACATCTCCTCTCCTCCATGACAGCTTGTTGCGCTTCATCAAGGCAAGCACCAGATGTTTTTTATTGACTCAGTATGGATATGTGCCTAAATGAGATTCTATTGTATATAAAAGCATATTGAAATTAAATTCTTTGTTAGTTTGAACTTCAAGTATTATCACTTCATTTTTTTATACTTAGTACCTTTCTAAGAAATTGTAGTGAAGAGGTCCAAGCTTCATAATTGTAAATTTTGGAATATAATCATCTTCAAATTATTTCTAATCAAATTTTAAAGCTTTCACATAAAATAGATTTATACCCATATGCTTTGGTTTCTAAGATGTTCTAAAAGACAAGTTTGACATTCATCAGGTTTGAAAGTGTTTAAGACTCATTATAATAATGGTTCTGCAAAACAATTATAATGGGAAGTAAATAAGAATATTAAAACTACATCTTCTCAGTGACTCAGTAAATATTTCTCACAAGTTAAAATCACTGAATGTAACAATTAGTGGAAAGTGTAAGCGTCATCAGTCAAAGCTATTCATTTGACAGTCGTGGAGGTCAAACAATTTGCTTAAAGCCACAGAACAGTTGCTTGTGACTAAGTTTGCAAGCTGGTTACCAACCACGCCTCTCCTGTGGTTTTATTTTCCTTACCATTTTTTACTATCCATTACTATTCCTGTTACCACCACAATTTTTCAAATGTCTTTCAAATTTGGGGAAATATACAACACTTTTATGCTAAATTTTTCATGAAAATAGATGCAGGTTTTTTCAGCCAGAAGGTCTCATTTTACCAAGGCAAGCTGTCATCACTGTGAAAGCTACAAACTTCTGTCCATGAAGAAATTCAAAACCATAATTTTGTTCTTCCTTTCAGTAAAATGTTATCTTCATTGGCTTTAGATTAGAGTTGCTCTTGTTGGTGGAAATAGCAACAGTTTGCTTTAGATTAAGTGCTTTCTTTTGTTTATTTTTATTTATTTTTTTAAAATACCATAGCTCTCTTTCTTCCTCCTCAACCACCACTTTCCCATCCAAGGAATTTTCTCTATATAAAGTTTCTTCAATATTTTTTAATGACAAGGAAGAAATAGAAAAGTTTAATTATGCCACAGAATGGATACAGTATGTGCTTTGGATAATTCAGAATACTATGCCACTTAGTAACTGTACAATGTACAAGTGAATTTAGCTCCCAAAGTTTTAGTTTCATTAGAAATTATGCATAATATTCTCTACTGTGCATAATTCAAAAGATTGTTGTGAGAAGGAAATGAGGTACTTTATGAAAAAGTACTATATGGACTATAACATGATATAGATAATATAACTGCAATTTTATCAGTTATCTGAGGTTGGATAAAGTAAATGTGAAAGGTCTAGTCAAAATTCTAGGTGGAATCCATTGAGGTCCTACCTATGGTAAAGTTGGGAAAAGAGCTACCAATTTTAGAAATGCAGATCCACTTATAGCAACACACTGCAGTGGTTTTAACAAACTATGTCTAGTTCTGTGCCTAAGGGTGTGCTGACACATGATGAAGGGTGTCTTCATGGTGGTGAAATCACTACTAGGGGTGGGGTGGGCAAAAAGTACATAGGAGTTTTCCATAGACCCAAAGACTTTTGTGTTTAAGGTACGGATTCCCTCTGCTTCAAGCACATATCAGATCTGAGTTGTATAAATGAGCCATAGTTAATTGAGGCAATCACATTTTTAATTTAGTCATATTTATTTAGCATGTGTGTATTTAAATAACCTTTGGGTCAGGCATTGCTAATCCCTGGATATATAATAATGGACCAGATCAACATAGGTTCTGACTTCAGTAACTTATAATTGGATACATAAACCTATATTATTGAACTCAAGTTTGTAGATGAGTGAAGCTATATGGTGATTTAAAATCTGACCAAGATTTTAAAGGTAGAGGATGTTACATAATCAAGGGGATACTTCTCTGCATCTTCATCTTGTCTCCATTTGTTTAATTCCAATATGAATTTTCACTGTTACTATGGTCTGAATGTTTTTGTCCCTCCAAAAATTCATGTTGAGACTTAATCACCAATATAATGCTATTATGTGGGGCTTTGGGAAGGTTATTAGGTCATGAAAGCTCTCCCCAAAGATCTGTCTTGCCCCTTTTACCATATGAGGACATAGTGAGAAGGCACCATCTATGAATCTTCATCTATGAATCGGAAAGTGGGCCCTCTAGACACAAAACCTTCTGATGCCTTGATCTTGGGCTTCTCAGCCTCCAGAACTGTGAGAAATAAATTTGTGTTGTTTAAAAGCTACTCTGTTTATGGCATTTTGTTATAGCAGCCTGAATGGACAAAGGCAACTGTCTATTGATAATAGCAATTCCCTATTTCCATAATATCATTTTATTCCACATTTTCAATAGTGAGTGGTGAAAAAATACATAGGTAACATCTTTGACAAATTTCCAATGTTTTGTGATAAAAATACTATGAAATTTTGTGCATAAGTCAGTCCTACAGAAAATGATATTGGCTGATAATGAGAATTTCTAAAATGTTGTGCTTAAAATATTGTAGAATATCTGACATGTGTAAATACAGCCTTGGAGTGTGATGAACTTCCAGATTTGATATTCCAAATAGCCCTGAATTCCCATTACTTTATGGAGAATAACTCTAGTTTTAGTTTATAATTGAATTTTAAAATACACATGAACTTTCATCTTTTCTTGGGTGAAGAGCTCTATTTTTCCAGGCAAAGTCTAGCTAAGGTAAAAAGAGTAATTTTAATTTTAAATATTTAGAAAGTAGATGAAAAAATACCTGCTTTAAGAAATTGTCTCTTCAACTTAAAGGTCAAATAAATCTTGAGTAAATCCTTATTTCATTCCTTTATATTTGTAAAGCCATTTTCATTCATATATATTTTAATTGCTAAAACTAAAAGGTAACATTTGAAAGGAAGATTATGACTTTCAGTTGCAGCTTTTCTGTGATTGTTTTAGGTGTTAAGAGAAGTTTGAGCACTGCATTTTACAGAGCAGCTGTGGAAGCATGGCTAATAGTTAGTCATAAACACCTCAGAAAAACCTCTTTCACATCAAAGCTGATCTAGCTGCCTCTGAATTCCTGAACCATAAAAGGAGATATAAATGCTGGGCTCCAGCTATGGTAACATCTCTCAAGGATTCTAGCTAGGTACTTGGAAGACAATTAATTATATCAGAACCCTTTTACTACGACATTGACAAAGTATTGGTCTCAGTGAAATATGCATCTATTCTGGATAGGAGTTTGCCTTTCTTGCCTACAATACTTTGGCCAAAATAACTGTGTGATTATTTACAGGAAATTTGACTTACTAACATAGGATCCTGCATAAAACCAGCTTGGATTAAGGGACAAGACTGGGATGACAGACTGTAATATTGGATTCCTGTCTTCTAGGAAACAGTATAAGCATTGAGTCAAAACATATATATGGCACTCTTGCCCAATAGCTAGAATAAATAGATCCCCAAACCAAGGAGTGGAAATAAGATTAGCTACTTTCACCATCACTCTCACATTGCAAAATTTTAGCTTTGTGCCTATGCAACTCTTGGCTCTGCTGGACTGGAGATTCCCGGTCACCAAGGGATACGCCTCTATCGCTGGATATCCTAAAAGTTTCAATGAAAATAAAAGTATTGCTTTTGCCTGGTTACTTTTGAGTCCTTATGCCAGTGGATGAGCAGGTGTGGACAGGAATTACTATACTAATGAAGATAATCAGCTCTACATTTCATGAGATTTGCTTAGTGCTGTACCATGGTGTCAGGGATGAGTATGTTTGCAACTTGTAGGTTTTTCTGAGCATCTCTTGGAACTTTCAGGAGTAGTAAGAATAGTGCATGGACAATTGCTAAAAACAAACCTGACAAGACCAAGGGTACCTAAAACACAGATTCCCCAGAGATGAACTTCTGGCTGACCCCATCAGATAAGCAACTTGGACTGGGTGAAGTGCTGGCCAAGAGAGAAGGAAATCTAAAGTGGGTAAATGAAGGAGATAATGAATATCAATTGTGACCTCTGCACCAGCTACAAATGAAAACTATAGCTTATTTTCTTAACTCTCATATAAACTAATCTTATGTTTAAAGATTGCAACAAGTACCATCTTGAGTTGGCAACCGAATAGGTTTAATATGGGACATAAACAGATTCAAGTGATACAACTGATGATCTATGCTTGCAGTGTATCACGCTAAATCTTGGCTCATGTGAATTCAGCAGACCTGGTGTGTATTATTTATTCATCTGGTTTGACTGCCACATCAAATTCATGCAATGCAATCTCTTTTCTTTGTTGCCTCATAGCTTTCTCCTTAGCTGCAGAGGCTGCTTAGTGGTGTATTGCTGCAACCTGAAATTTCAATATAGTTAAAGTAGGTTAACTCCTCAACAAATAAGGAAAACAGGAGTTGGTGTATAGTTCAGTTTATCTTCTGGGGTGAAGGGTCAATTCTGAGGTGCATTCTGTGTGATTTCTCATAGTTTTCCCAGTAGGATTGAGTCCTAATTTTCCACAAGGGTAACCAGTTAATTAACACATACTTTATTGGCTTTTCTGCTTTACATGTCTCATGTTCTCTCTTCTATTTAAATTTCAAGAGCTGTTGAAATATAAGGTATAAGATAACTAAGGGGAGATTGTCTAGGTAACTTTTATAGCCTTATTATGCTATAATTGGGCAAAAGCAAATGGTGTCCTACAGGAATATTTACCTAATTGATTTCATTTCATCTGATTTTGGTGCAAATTGTTCTTTGTCTGTCAATTCCATACAGAATTCAAATTTCTCCAGCCAGGACATGTCTGCATTTCAGTACAGTTTCTACTTCTAGACCACAAATCTTTTTTGTCCTATAAGCTTGTCTTTTGATTTGGTTACTTTAATGTAATTTACATTTCATCCTTTTCATTTCTGGACCATGGTGATGCTGAAAATGTAATAAATGCTGCAGCAAAATGAATTGACACCAGGGAGTATATAAGAATGTATATCTGCTTCTGGACATGTTTCAATATCAACTTTAAATATTAAATAATGTTTGTACTATCAAGGAAAGTTGAATCAAGGGATATCAAATGGGCAGCTATCTTATTTAGAGTTGGCTATTTTATTCTGAATAGAATAGCTAACACCACACTTCCAAATTCACTATTCTTTAGTTTATTATGTCCAGTGGATTCTACATTCACTTATTTGAGAGCTGTTCTTTATGAGATTAAAAGATATGTATGATGTGTTTCACCATCCTATTTGTGGTATTAGGCAACTCTAGGAATAATGAAAGTGAGTATGTTTCTGAATATTCTTTTCTAAATATCATCCCAGGAAGACTTCTCTAATAATGCAACAATTTCAATTTTTCTTGTCAATCTTAAAGCTAGATAATATTTTACAAATACCAAGAAAGAGCGTACATATAAATATTTAAAATGTTATTGGTCTAAAGGTTTCATTTTTTCTATTTACTAGCAAAAAAATTATTTATTCAAGTAATGATATCGAAGGAAAATATGTAATGCTGTGCTATCCGGGAAACTAACCAAAGGATAGAAAATATCTTTAAGGGACAATTCCATTCAACAAATACTTCATTGAATGTTCAGTGGGTGCCTGAAGCTGAAGCAAATTTTAATGAAATGAGTAAACAAATGCAGTTTGATTCTCAGCTTTGATATTTGCTGAAATTGATTTGGATTACTTTTTGTTAACCTCTCTGCCAATTTCTTTATCATTTAAAGGAAAATTTGAATACTTGTCTAATAAGCTTGTTGTTAGGATTTAATAAAATAATATATGCAAAAATGTCAAGCAGTGCCTAGGGCAAAGTGCTCAACAAATGTTAGTTATTTTTGGATTTTAGGGATTCAAGGATAAACAAGTGAGACGTCTAGCATGGAGACAGAAGATTTAACATGTAATTATAATATAATGATAAGTGAAAAAAGAGGATGTGTCATAAGACAAAAGAAAACAAGTGCCTGGAAGGAAGTAATATTTAACATAGCATTTGAAGAAAAAGAGAAAGTTAGCAGGGAAAAACAAAAGAATGACATATTCCAGAGCAAAAGAAGAGGTCAAAAGAATGAAAGAGCATGATGACTTCAAGGAGATAAAATAGCTTAAATGTAGTTGAATAAGTAGATGAGTAAAGTTGTAGCAGGAATGAACACAGACAGGTAAGCAAGCTTAGATCAGTGGCTTTCAAACTTTTTGCTCACAGGACCCCAAGTCACTCTTAAAAATTACCAAGGAACTCAATGGCTTTAGTTTGTGTAGGTTATACCACTCAACATTTACCATATTAGAAATTTAAACAGAAAATTTTAAAGCATTAATTCATTTAAAAATAGCAACAACAAATCCATATGTATTAACATAAATAACATATTTTTATAATAAATATTTTTCCCAAACAAAAAGAATTGTGAGAAGAGTGGCATTGTTTTATACTTTGAAAATCTCTTTAACATCTGTCTGAATGGAAGATAGCTAGATTTTTATATCTGCTTCAGAATTCAAGCTTTGGTGATATGTTATTTTTGTTGACATGCATGGAGCAAATATAATCTAACACAAATAAGAAGTAGGAGAATGGAAGGACTATTTTAATAGCTTTTCTAGATAATCAGGGATAGTCTCCTTTTATACTGTATGAAAAGTCAACAAGGAATAATTTCTTAAAATTTAGTTGCAATATGGGATGTAATTCCATATCAATAAATTTTTAGGTGCTTTTACATTAGGATTTATTAATCTATTTTGCAGTTCAAAACTTTTAACCATGTATAATTTTGCATCATCAGTCTTTGGCCATTTGTAAAAAATATTAATTCACTATGCTATCCCATACTGGTCTCTTCAGGAAAAATTTTAAATGTTGAGAGGAAACAAATTTGTGATGACAAATACTGGTTTCTAATTCTCAATAATAAATTTTATTATTGGCAACACATACTATTATTTTTAAAATAGGCTTATTTCATCCATTTTTGAGAAAATGTCTGGAAAATACTCAATTCTCAATAGCCATAGTTTGTCTTTCAGTTGTTCTTTAAAGTAAGAATGATGTTGCATCAAGAAAGTAACTGGTTTAGCTTGCTAATTAAATAACTGCCACGTACTTCAGAAGTGCTTTATGTATACTTCCCATTCCATCACACGGGATATTAAAAAGATGTCCACAAGAGTTGAGAAACAGCAACATTAATGAATCTTACTTCCTCTTTGAGATTACTTTTAAGTGAAAGTGGCTTTTTAAAAATAATGAAAGTGTATACCAATGAATAATTTAATGAATACTAGTAAGATTGGTGTCACTGTCTTGGTTTGCAATTAGGTGGCAGCCTACTATTGTTTTTGCACTATCAGTATAAAAAGGGAAATTATATTTCAGTATTGTTATAAAAATAGTTTTAGTCATAGGGGAGACCCTCAATAGGGTCTCAGGAACCCAGGGGTTTTGGACCACATTTAGATTAGATTATAAAATGATTGGATTATTAGGCTTAAAACATACAAAATAAGGAAACTGATGTACTTTAAATGACATATAATTTATCTTATTTAATTGTATTTGTTTATCATATATTAATAAAAGTCTCTAAGTGTTTAGGGAACTGTTGTGTAGGTAGAAGTAGATGTGGCCTGTGTTTGGTTTCTGTGGGTAGAACTAAAACCAGTAAGTATAAATGGCAATCAGATAGAGTAAGGGGCAGCATAAACATGAGTTCTCTAAGCATCACTGGCTTCCTCAGATGGTGAGGCTATTTGGTAAGAGCTAAGTTGCTAGGAACTGAGCCAAGGCACAAATATCATTAATGCCACAGAGCAGGTTTAAGTGCTAGAGAAGTTGGACAAAATGACCTTCAAATTCTCAAGTGTTGAGATTCTATGATTTTTTTTTTATGTATTAAATTGCCTCAAATACCAAACAATATGAAATGTACATAAAAATGACAGAAAAAGCCTTTGTTAAATTAGTTCATCAGGTTTTTGTTTTGTTTTGTATTTTAATCCAATTCCATTGATTCCCATAGACTGCGTTTGGAAGGCAATTCTATTGGTATTTCATTTGGTGACAGCATTTACCCAAACACAATCTGCTCAGGCCTAGATAATTATAAAAGCTACACATGGAATTATGTTAAAACAGAAATAAGTTATTTGTAATCTTGCTTAGTGCTGATTAATTTTAACAAATTAATCTTTTTGGATTAATTATTTTTTATGAATTATATATTTTATTTGTCTAGTTACCATGATCATTTTTCTGCTTTGTTGATTTCTTTTTCATTTTTCAAGTGGGCAATGGAATTTGTCTTTCAATTCAAAAAGAGTTAAGGCAACTATACATATTAAGGTACTATATATATTAAGGAATGACATAATAAGTAGGCAACAAGTTTCTTAATTGTTTTGATAAACTTTAGCTCAGGTTAAATTTATGTGACACCTAAATAACCATTTTATTCAGTTAATTTGGAGAGAAAAAAGTACAGTGATGTTGGATGATTGACTGCCTATATATTTCAATAGGTTATATTAATAATATTTTAACGTTGTATAGACATAGCAAAACATACTTTGATCTAAGATAATACATTTTGTATTTTGTCAACTAATTAATACAATGTGTAAAAAGACAAAGATAAATCCCTCTCTCTTTGTCTCTCAGTAAAAGGAAAAGTTGTGAAGAGAAATGAGAAGCTAAGAGATAAAAAGATACCCAATATTTCTGTAAAATACATGGAGGTGAAATCATCAGAGATCTTAAAAACAAATGTAAAAAGAAATCCATGGGCTTCTTTATTCTTTATTCTCATTGTCTCCTCACTAATATTTAAGAACATTCCACTCACATCATTCCCCATTTGAAGTGGCTATTGTCTGTTTCCTTGCTCTTTCAATCTCTTCTCTTTTGCATGGTAGCTCCTTTCATCTTTAGCTGTTAAAGAGAACTCTAGTCATTGTTTAAAGAACACGCAATCTGAGATGAAGTTCAAAAACACTAAAGGGTGTTACATTTATTGAATTGTACTTAAGATCAATGCATTATGAATTTCCTATTAGTGTTCTTCACTATTTTCTGGACATATTCTCCTGTTCTTTGTTACATATTATATAATGCACTGAACCTGCGTGTAAGCAACATTCCGCTTCACCTTCAGACTTGTCTGGGTTTTCTCATATGGGCTTTTAGAAATTCTCTCTAAATCAATATTTGTTCTTTCTATTAAAATAAAACCTCTTACAAGCAAGAAATCATTTATTGTGGATACTAAATCAACAGAATATAAGCTCAGACTGTGGCAATTCTAATGCCTGAGACTTCACTATAAAGAAAAATAATGACAATGTGAAATTTATCTGCAATGAAATTTAATTAAAAATTACTTAAAATATTTGTTATAAGGTAAGCCTAGCTGAGCAGCTTATAAGGATAAGATTTAAGTAAGTTATAGCACATTCTCAACACTGTGATCATGATTTTTTTTTTAGAGTTGAGTTTTATAAGCCCCAAAATAGAACAAATTTGATACTCCTTTTCTTTACTCACTGTGGTTTACAGTGTTAGAGCAAAAACTGTACCTGATAAAGTTAAGCAGGTAAGGGACACTTTATTCAGGCTACTGCAATAGGAAAGAGAGACTGAACTGAACTCTGATGAAACAAAAGGCTGGAAAATTTTTAATGGGTGCAGGTAGAGATTCTCGGCCATTTATATAGGCTAATTGGCTTTACTCAAAGAAAAAATTAACTTTCTTATAATTTGATGACAGAAAGTAGTTCTACAACTTGGAGCAAGGCACCCGCAGAAGTTATTCTTCTATCCTCCTACAGAAACTGGGAGATAGTGGGACCATCTTCCTTGATGTTTACATTTAAAGGGAATGCTCCCAGGTCCTTGATACAGAGTTCTGGGATTATAAAACTAGAAAGAAGCTCAGAGAAAATCTACATATATTTCAAAGGGGAAGAAAATAATTTACTCATTTTCTAAAGTAAATTCACTAAAAAAAGGAAGGTCAAGGGCCTAGGGTCAGGAAGAAGCCTGTCTAAAGCTCGATCAGACTGAGGAAAGAAGACTGTCCTGATCACATGTATAATTCTTTTCTATTGAGATCTGTTGTCTATTCCTCTTTTGTTGAGTTAGATCATCCCAATGCCTGAAAGAGAAGACAAAATAATTCTATATTATAAAATTTGAAAGGGGTGGATATTATTTTATGGACCTTTATAATAAAAAAATCTATAAAATATTTTTGGGACTGGGCCTGGTGGCTCACGCTTGTAATCCTAGCACTTTGGGAGGCTGAGGCGGGAGGATCACTTGAGGTAAGGAGTTGGATACCAGCCTGAGCAAGAGCAAGACCCTGTCTCTACAAAAAATAGAAACAATTAGACAGATGTGGTGGCATACGCCTATAGTTTCAGTTATTTGGGAGTCTGACACAGGAGGATCGCTTGAGTTCAGGAGTGTGAGGATGTAGTGAGCTATGATCATGCCACTGCACTCTAGCCAGGGCGACAGAGCAAGACTCTGTCTTAACAAAAAAAACAAAAAAAATTTTTTTTCATTAGGTATTGAGAGCCCACATGTGTAAATCACTGTTGAATACCATGAAAAAAAGAATATATGGGATATTTTTTAACCTTGAATAGTCATAATTACATATTTGTCATACTAATTGCTGATTAGGATATTTCTAATATTTACAAGATGAGGATAATAATAGTTGGACAAAGAATTGTTTTTTCCCCTAAAATCTTTCCAAAGGTCACATATATAATAACATGCACAATCACTTGGTTTTAAGAAATATTCCTCAAACAGATAATACTGCCCTCATGGGGTTCATGAGTATTACAAGCCAGGCTTTAGGTAGAATTAGAACTAGACATTAACCAGAGTGCATCAGTGCACTTTGGACTCACTTTCCTGTGGCTGATAACTAACCCGGAGTCACGCAGTGTGTTGACCACCTACTTCCCCGTTATTCTTATAGACAGAATCTCTAATGCCAGAATCACGAGGCTATTTTGCTCAAGCGTTGCCTAATATGTTTTTCAGATGCTGAATTCCAGCAGAATGGTTGATGTCAAGCAGTGTGAAGACCCCCACCAAGGAACTGACACAGCACAAGAATGCAGTTTCTTCATCTCCCTGTCCCATGGCCTCACCCCTCTCTTCTTGACCAATCAACGATCCCCACTTCAGCCCATCACCTGTTCAGAATCCTTAAAAATCCTATCCCCATACCTCTCAGGGAGGTGGATTTGAGGTTTCCTCCTGTCTCCTCAGCTGCAGTACAATTACTAATGTCTCTTTCTACTGCATCCCCAGTGTGTTGGTATATTGACTCGCTGCACATCAGGCAAACCTATTATGGTTACATAGATGCATGTTTCAATCATCTCAATATTATTTACTCTGTGGAAATCTGCAAGGATATCAAAAGACAAATACCTCCACATATAAGTGGAATCTAAAAAGTTTGAATTTATAGAAATAGAGAGTAGAATAGTGGTTACCATGTGATGGGGGTTGGGATTTTGGAGATTTTCATCAAAGCATATGCAATTTCAGTTAGAAGGAATAAGTTCAAGAGCTCTATTGTGTAACATTGTGACTATAGTTACTAGCAATATACTGCACACTTGAAAATTGCTGAGTGTAGATTTTAAGTTTTCTCATCACACAAAGTATGTGAGGTAATATGTATGTTAATTTATTTATTCCACAATGTATACATATTTCAAAATATGTTATACACCATAAATATATACAATTTTTGTCAATTAAAAATAATAAATACAAAGGAAAAGGAAAGAAAATTATAAACTTATATTATTATAGTTAAATGAAATCTTAGATAATGTCAAGTTCTGCAAGGACATAAATGAAAATGAGGTGGCCCAGAGTCACAGTGATTATCTGTAGGACTTTAGCCCTGTCAGTAAGCTCTTGAATATTCCTTCAAATGTCTGAAAGTTTGTACAGTTTGAATTTGCCTAGAGAGTTTCTAAGTACTTGATTAAAAACATTTTGTAGGAAATTATGGACATGAATAAAAATAAAGATGAAAGAAATACTGGCACAGATCACAAAATAAATATTCAACACATGGTTGAGACAGTTGCAAGTAACAATCACCTTTTAATTGTTAAAATTCTAGTCTGAACATATTGTAATGAATATTGCATTTTATCAGATACTATAAAGTGTAGCTTGCCTATGTCCTATAATTATTTATTGACTTTGACCAAATGTGTGTATGAAGAAAACTCTAATCTTATACATTGAGGAAGAATAGTTTTTAGTACCATTTTAGAGAAAGAAGTCACTTTGAGTGACCCCTTTTTATATAGGTCTTGACTGTTCTTAATTTGAATTGAATGGATAATTAGCAGGCAGAATTACCTAGAGAAAACAAGTTATTTTCAGTTCTCCAGTGGGAATTAGCTAGTAGGGATTCAGTCTAGTGTGCAGAACATCTCGTTCAAATTATTGTTACTTAGAAACATCTTATATATGGCCATGAAATGGTACTGTTTAAAGACTTTTATAAGGATGTGAATTAAATAGAGCACATTATGATAAAACAAAGAACAAAATAGAATGTTATAGATGTAAACCTAAGGAACCACCTTGCCATGAGCATGCTTTATTAGCTTCTTATTAGTAACTTTGTCTTTTCATTTCTTTTTAACTGTGGTATAAAGATGTTAGTAATAGAACTAGAGCTGAACAAAATATTGTTTTAACAGAGCCAAAGGCAAGTGTATCCTCAAGTAAATGTCAAATGCAACCCAGGCAATTAATCCCAAGATGTCTCAGATGACATTAATTTTGGTTTTAAGGCAGAATAGTGTGGATGGGACAAGAATATTATTTTTCCATCATTATTGTTTCTGTGATGACAGAGTTCAAGTTACATAATTAGATCATAATGGGAAGAAAATATGCCAGAAATTTAGATACTGAGAAGAGGTGGTCAGGAGTGTAGTGTCTCTGTCAGGAAGTGACAAGTACATTTTTTATCCTATAAGAGTTCAAAATGGTTTGTAGTAAATACATCATCATTTTTATATGATCACCTTACTATGAATGTTTCCCTAAATGTCTGTAGTAAACACATTAAAAATATTTCATAATATATGAGTGCTGACTCATATATTATTAGTTTCAAGGGAATAGTGAAGGTGATTATAATACATACCTTTGAGCATATGTATGTATTCAAACACACACACACTCTCTCTGTGCATGTGTGTGTGTGTGTGTGTGTGTGTATGACTGCTCTTAATTTGAATTAAATGGATAAGTAGCAGGCAAAAAGGTAGAAATACCTAAAGAAAATAAGTTATTTTCAGTTATTTTACAGGAATTGGCTAGTAGATATTCAACCTACTGTATTGGTTACATACATAGCAAGTGGCTAGTTCAGTGCCTAGCACACCCTTGACACTTAGTAAATGATAGCTTCTTCCTTTTATTGCTTGCGTTGATACTGCAAAAACTGTGGAAAGTCCATAGATTTATATTTGGCTTTGATATATAGTCCTTGCTTATTATACAAGTAATTTATAACTATATTCCTGTTGTAAAAGATTCAAAGTGGACACAAATACGTAGAATAAATTGTGTAAGTTCTTTCCACTCCCTCTCATCAGGCCTGCCTTCACGCTTAGTGATTATTACTTGTAAGAGTTTGGTGTACATTATTTTGCTTTGCATTTATAAACATTTACATGTAAATAGAGAACTTATATACGCATATATTTTGTTTTAACCTATGTAGGGGCAAAGAGAATTTTCCTCCCTCTTCCTGCTGAAGGTTTGACAATTTAAAGTCCATAAAACAATTGACAATAATAGACAGATTAACAGGAATAAAAGACATACAAATTTATTACTATACATAAACACAAGAGCTGTATAAAATACTAGACTCAAAGAAGAGCCAATTGACTAAAGTTTTTATACTATCCTGAGGTTATAGAAAAGAAAAGGGCTTGGGGCTTTTGGAGCCCGGAGGTGGTGGCACAGGTTATGGAAGAGTCTGGAGAGGAAAGAATGGCAACCAAAGGCTGTCTTGTTATGCAGATAAGAATCTCTCAGGTAATCCTTCAGCTGCCTTCAGAAAGTACAGATGGTAGCCTGTAGCAAAAGTTTCTCTGTCAGACCTTTAAAAGTGTCATATTTTTATTCTTCTTTTCCTGTGAGTTAATTCTTCCTAGATTCTGATAGGGCAGATAATAGAGTCTCAGAGAAAGCCCGTTGGCACCTGCTGTTTATTTCACTAGTGTAGATTTCCTCTACAGATGTGTGTCTACCCCACGAAAGACAGCTCTGCAGAGCTTTTCCTATGTTTAAAGCCCCTCTGAATAGTCACCTTGACATATGTTTTGGGGTGGAATATTTTTGTTTCCTTCACCTACATGAGATCATAGTATAAGAACGTTGTGGTAATTTGTGTATTTCAATCTCTAGGTTATGTTTACATTCCCATATTAGGGCACATACACCCACCTCATCTTTTAAATAGATCCAGCGTGCATGTTATGTTAACTATATAATTATGTAATTTTTCATCTCTTGATCAAAGTTTGATCATTTGTAATATTTATCAATCACAAACAAATCTGAAATTAACAGTTTTTAGAACCTTTGTGATCTTGTATAAGTAGTTCTGAAACCACCTTTTACAAATGGTACAAGGCAAGAACCGTGGTAAAGACCTAAACTTTGCACAGGTACAGACATAGCTGTTCCCTAGTTTGCTTTCCTATGATTGCTACTCAAGAGTCACCTAGCTGGTGGTCAGAAATATTCTTAGCTTTCTCCATAGAAAATATCACCTTTTCAAAACCCACGAGTATAGCGCCCGTCCTCGTTAGTATAGTGGTGAGTATCCCCACCTGTCAAAACCCAGGGGTAGTTTCTGAGATATCTTCCAGGTCCCGCATTCCAGTGGATTGGCTGACCCACCTAGACCAGCAGCTTATTCCAAGAAACTGACTCAACTGAAATTATAACCCCAGAAATGAAGCAACACAAAAAAATTCTTTGCCCCTATAATTTTGCCCTCTACCTGGCCAATTAGCAAACCCAAATGCCTAATCCTTTGCCCATCAAACTATCCTTAAAACCTCTGTCTCCCAAATTCTCAGGGAGGCAGATTTGAGAAATTCCTCCCATCTCCCTGCTTAGCGCTATACGGAATTAAACCCTTTCTCTGCTATAACACCTGCTGTTTCTGTGCATTGGCTTTCTTTTGGGCAGTGAGTAATGAACCTGGTTGGGTGGTAACAGTTCTGAGGTTTAGATTTATAGATGTAGAATTTTCCTTTCAAATGCACAAAGTTTTAAAATCTGTTAGGTTTTGCAAAAGTGCTTTTCACACCGTAGCAGAGAAAATGGCCTGGAAAAAAAAGAGGTAAAAATGTTTTTTGTCTCTTCAAAATTCCTTTACCCTTTTGAGAACTAAAACCTATATCCCTCCCTCAGGCCAGTGGTCAGGAGGGACAGGGGAGTGTCCTTTGTTCTTTGCACCACAGGAGATGGCTCAAGAGAATTATCCAGGTGGAGTTCATGAGATTGTTTTAGCTGAAGTTGGGATTATGGGGTTAATTAGAACCTTTAAAAGCTCTGTACTTCTGCTCAGAGGCAGGACATTGGTCCTTTGAGATAGGAGTCTGCCAACCTCATTTGGCAGCAAATTAATAAGCTCTTCTTTCCTTCTCCTCAAACCACTTGTCCTTACTCTTCTGATGCGGCCTTGGAGACAACTGCCAAACTTTCAGTAATAAAACCCTTTATGGATTTACATTCTAACCACTGGCATAAGTGTGTTCACTTGCCCACATTCTCTCTCCTAGCAGAACTATTACATATATTTTTGTCATCATACTGTGTACATAACAGGGAAGGGCCTGTGTGATTCTTGACTTAGTAGTATTTAAATTATTTCATCATATTTTGAGAGATTCTACAGTGAGCTATTCCAGAGTCTTCTTCACAGGATAGGACACTATATAATGACCAGTGTCATTAATTCTCTCTGAATGAGCATTTTGCTGAAAACACTGCCTCAGAACCTCTAAAAGCTTGAGAAGCTTACGGAGCTTCATGAATACCTTTTGAAATCTTTCTATGAAAGCTGCCCTTGAAAAACTAAATCCTATAATTTTATCATCTAGTGTATGCTTTTCAGAATTTATTATATGCAGTTCCCTTACAATTTTGTCTTTATTATTTTGTCTTTCTTATATAAAGAGATTTATGTCAATGTCAAAAATACAAAGTATTTAGGAGAATGCTGATGAAACATGTTGTTAATAATGGCTTTCACATATTTTCTAGGTAAAAGGTTCGTGGAGAAAAGAGAAAACTTCCCCTTTGCCCTCAGAAGTTTTGGTGAAAAATCAAATCAAAATAAAGCAGATTGATATGAGAAAAATTATCAAATTTATTTAACATGTATACATGGGAACCCCCATAAAATAAGGATTTAAATCCCTAAGTTGGTTCTGAAGTTTATATGCCTTTCTGATAAAGAGATCAGATCAGTTTGGGAGGGGGAAAAGAGAAATTCTGTTCAGGGGCAGTAAAGGATTACTAGGGAAGATGAATGGATGGGGAACAAAGATTAGCTGGTTGATATTTCCCTTTAGAATTTCAGCCAGTCTGAAAACCAACATTATTGTCTTAAAGAGTCTGTTTAGGTGTTGTCCTGGTTTTACAGGGAGGGGAAGAAAGGAACAGTTGTTCTCCTAGGTGAGTCTGGATCTCAGACAGATAAAAGAAACTCCAAAAATTTGGGGAAAGCCCCCGCTGATGGGGCTGATGGGGAAAGGTCAGAGAGATCTTGAGCCTTCTTCAGTCAGTCCCGCATGTCAAAATGCCATATTTTGGAGTACAAATATGACTAATTTTGTTACTGAAAGTTTGGCACTTATCCCCGAGGCCACATCAGAAGAATGAGAAAAAAACGTTTGAGGAGGAGGAAAGAAGAGTTTGTCAATTTGCCAGCAAATGAGGAGGTTGGCAGACTCCCATCTCAAAGTATGGATGTCCTGCTTCTGAGCAAAAGTACAGAGCTTTTAAAGGTTCTGATACATCTCATTTTCAGCTAAGACAATCTCATGACCTCAGCCTGGCTAATTTCCTTGAGCCATCTCCTGTGGTACAAAGAACAAAGGACACTCTCCTGCCCCTCCCAACTACCACACTGAAGCAGGGATATAGGTTTTAGTTCTCAAAAAGGGTAAGAAGGTTTTGAAGAGACAGAAAACATTTTTATCCTTTTTCAGGCCATTTTTCTCTACTCCAATTTCCTTCAAGGTAATACTTTTGTTTAAAGTTATTATTAGTGCCATGAGAATTATCTATGTAAAATAATCAGATGAAACAAATAAAACAACTTAGATTTTCTTCATACAATTTTCTTTAGGAGATTTTTGTAGTCTTATATTACTGACTACTGTTTTTTCCCATACTTGAAAAATAATTATATTGATAGATGAACTGCAAAATAGGATACAATTTGTTCTTGGGGATGTTATTTTCATTCAGGCAATATTTCTCTATATCTCTTAAAATATAGAAATACTGATGTTCATATTTCCTTGTCAAATATCTTGTACAAAAAAAAAAAACTGGAAGAAAGTCTGAGCAATAAAAGCAACAGAGCATTTATTGAGCATCTAATATAAGCCTGGTATGATGATCTAAAAATCCATGTTTGCTCATATGTGTGTAGGGATATTAGCTGACAATTTATTTAATGTATTTTATATAAATAAAGTTGTATATTTATATTGTAAAATCTATCAAAATGTACTAGAGCAATCAATAATGACTAGTTCCTTCACAGATAAATGTTTGCTAATTGAAAATAAAATCTTCTCTATTGATTTTTTTAAATGATAAATTATGTCAGAGAGCTCAAAGAAGCTCAGAGAATATATATTTTAACTAGATTTTAAAAAATTGCCTCAGTGGGCCAAGAAAGACAGATTTCTACTCTCTCTTTATACATGCTTGGCTCATCCTAAATTACAGCAATGTTTCATTACCACCAAAACTCTCAAGATAAAATTCGTAGCACAACTGCTTGCTAAGCAAAAGGAAAAACATAAATTGTATCTGTGCTGAGCAAATGGATTTGGAATTTGACTTTTATTTGGCTTGCAGCTTCCTTTGCAGAACAAAGTTTCTGCTGATTCTGTCGGGGCTCTGGTTAAGGTCAAGCGGATAATCTGGTTGACTGTCAACTGATCTACAGGAAGGGTACGCCAAAATACATGTTTTCTGTATTGTAAACAGCACCGATTTCTTTAACTTCACCAGTTTTGATTTGGAAGACCTAACTTCTTGTATCAGTCTTTTTCTCTAAAAACATTTTCTTTGTTTATAGGGAATCTAACATTCCAGCTATAACTCTTTTGTTCCATTTTTTAAAGCCTTATTGAAAATGATCACATAGAATAAAACATGGCTATTATAAGGTTGAAATCCAATAAAGCTCATTTCAATCACTGACATTTTTTTGTATTCCCTTCAAAAACACAAAAGTTTGTAAGAAGTCACGTAAGCCACATTTACCTTCATGGCCTTCCATTTCTATTATTTATTTTCTCATATAGTGAGTGCTAGCTTAAGCAAATAGATTTTTAACATGATTCCACTGGTTTCCTTATTATTATTATTTTGTTTATTCAAGATACAAATTCCTAATCGCTGCTATCACTTTGTCTCTTGTGTTATTTGAGAGAAGAAATCAGAGCAGATCCTACATGGTTTCTTTTACATACATTGGATTCTACATTTCCTTTTTTGAACAAGTTATCTAATGGTTTGTATACCCTGTTTGTGTTTATTTTTGTGCATACCTAGCTTTTCTCTTTTAATGTGAAATTAAAGGGTTGGAAACTAATGGCCACTGCAAAAGTTGGCAGCTGGTTATGTAATATCCAGCTCCTAGTGATTGGTATCTTTATTTTCTTTATCTAAATAAGTTTATTATGAGTGAAATACAAATTGATTATACCATGTAGAAATGAACACATGTTTACTTCCACCCTTTCCTGAATCTCTACTAAAATGTAAATAAAGAGATTTTAAAAGGCATGCAATGTCAAGGACAAACAGAATAGAAGTGACAAAGACAGCAATGACATTTTGAGGCTGGAAAGCAAAAATAGTAAATGACATATACACACAGGAACACATATCACTTCTCCCTTCTTGCTCTATTTTTCTTCCTAATCCTATTACTGGGCTCCAGCCTAGCAGAGCCTGAGTCTCAGCCAGAGCAGTCTCGACATTCACTCTAAGGATGTGGTTCCCAGTAGAAGCTGGGGCACGTGTTACCATGCTCCGGAATCTGAATCGCCCTTTTTTCTAACTGATGATAGATCTGGTAGAAGTTCAATTTAAATATTAGTTCATTATTTTTTTTCACATAGTTTATAAAAATCTTTATGATGTTCCTATTATTCTGCATCAAAACAGAAAGTTTAGAGCTGCTTCAGTTTATGCCATTTAACCAGGAAGAAATGAATGATTCTTCTTCTTACACATTTTTGATTCTGTGCTCTAAACTTTCATACTAGATTATGTTTAGAGGAAAATGTTTCTTCCAATGTTAAATGGAACATGAGCAAAATGAATGTATGAAATACTTAAAGGGAAATATTGTTCTGGTGCTGCCTTCTTCTCTTTATGCCAGGTGAAATACAGGTAGCCTCTTGCGGTATCTACAACCTAACGAATATATCGTATAGCTAATGGAGGAATAAGGAGAAGGAACTTGGATCAATAATTATTTCTTAGGCACACATTATGCTAGGGAAATATCTATTTCTATGCCAGGGGTCTATCTATTTTAGCCATGTTATTTTGGTTGCCTGTTATAATCTGTTATGGACTGAATTGTGCCTCTCCCCAAATTCATATGTTGAACCCCTAACCTTTTGTTTGACAGTATTTGGAGATAGGGGCTATAATAAGGTAATAAAGGTTAAGTGAGGTCAGAAGGTGGGGCTTTAATCCAATAAGAGTGTGTTCTTATAAGAAGAGGAGGAGACACCAGAGATTTCTCTGTCTCTGTGTCTCTGAGAGTTCCCAGAAGAAAGGCCAGGTACCAACATAGCAAGAAGAGAGCCATATGCAAGCCAGGAAGAGAGGCCTTACAGAAAGCAAACCTGGTACCTGATCTTGGATTTCCAGTCTCCAGAAATGTGAGAAAATAAATTTCTTCTGTTTAGGCTATCCTGTTTCTGGTATTCTGTTATGCCAGCCTGGGCTAATATATAATACAAACTTAAAGAGTAAGTAACATGGAATTTAGTTCTAAAAAGTGAGCTGTAGCTCACTATAAAACCTTAGCTATGTTGGATTGACTTAGCAGTCAAGTTCTAGCAACAGGGCACTGAGATTGCACAGTGGAAAGCTGATTGCTCTTGCTAATGGCATGGCAAAACATTTGTTGACACTGTGTGCTCACTATGTGTATAACACCCAGGGATATAGTTGGAATAACCCCAAACATTTTTATATATTAGCTCTTTCTTGCTATCTTCAGCAAATGGAAATGAAAGGGAATATAGTTCATTAAGGCATGATATCTCTGATTTCAGACTATAATACAAGTTTAATAATACTCAGGTAAGGCCAGGTGCAGTGGCTTACACCTATAATCCTAGCACTCTGGGAGTACTAGCCGAAGTGAGAGGATTGTTTGAGCTCAGGAGTTTGAGACCAGCCTGAGCAAGAGTGAGACCCTATCTTTGTTAAAAAGTAGAAAAATTAGCCATGTGTCATGGCATATGCCTGTAGTCCCAGCTACTCAGGAGGTTGAGGTAAGAGAATCACTTGAGCCGAGGAGTAGGAGGTTGCAGTGAGCTACGATGATGCCACTGCACTCTACTCAGGGAGACAGAGCAAGGCTCTTGTCTCAAAAAAAATAAATAAATAAATACTCAGGTAATATATATTATCTTCCAGTATTAAAAGATGCATCTACTTCTGTTCCCCCAAATGAAGGCAGATACAAGCAATAGCTTTGCAGAAAAAACCTTAGAAGGAATCAATACTTGCAAACATTTCTCAAGTATCTGGGGGAAGCACTGAGAAGTAGCCCAGAATGAAAGATGTGGTTCAAATTGCTGCCTTCCCATCTGAGTGTATTATGACTAACCTTTACCCCCACAAGTTAACATATGCTCCCTGAGAGGGATTAGTCATAATAGAGGAACCAGAAAATAAAATAATAAAATTTTCAGAAATAAAGTTTATGTCTAGATGAGATAATAATCTCATCTGTGGTTGTTTTGGAAGGTAACTGACTGAAAACAAGCAGAACTGAAACCACCTAAATTTTGAGGGTATAATATTTCCAAATAAATGACAAGCCAGCTCTATCAACTTAAATAGTTTCTCAAATCCTAAGTTCTAATACTGAGATTCAAACCTGCACCTGTAAATATATTAATAGTTCTAAAACTACAAGGGCATAACTTCCAATGACCACTTCAGATGAGGCCCATGAAATAGAAAAAGAAGAACCACAGAGAGAGAGATAAGCCAGGGGCCACAGAGAAGAATATTGGGCTAGGGAGTTTCTCCAACAGACCAAAACCAAGGGTTGTAAAGAAATCAAAATATTTTCCCCTAAAATATATTTTTTGACATATTTTGAGAAGAATGTTCAGTGAGCCAGAAAACAGAGTAGTCCTGAAAAACTGTCCTTTGTGAGAGAGATTTGCATTGGTAGAGAATTTGAACTGACGCAGCTGAGCTTTCCCTTGTTCAAAGCTAGGGAAGATTAACTAAGAGTCTGGCACTTAAAGGTCTGAAAGAAACATTTACTGTCTACTCTCTCTGAGGGCTGTTACCTATGAGGTTTTATCTATGTAACAAGATCACATTTGCTAGCCAAGTCTCTTTTCTTCCTCCCATATAACCTGCCTTGCCACCATAACTTGATTTACCACTGTAATGTGTTTTCAGCAATGCTCTGAGCTCCCATTCTTTCTGTAACCTTAGGATGGTATATAAGCTTCTGTACCTTATTGAAGTGTTGGGGTAATCACTCTGATTTTCCCCCATGTACATGCTAATAAATTTGTATGCCTTTTCTCTTATTAATCTGGTATTTGTGAGTTGATTTTTCAGTGAACCTTCCCAGTGCAAATGGGAAATTTTCCCTCCAATCCTATAGTTGGCAGATGGACTATGTTAGAAATTTACTCCATTGTAAAGGGCTTGGAATCCTAGAGAACAGTCTTTAGGATTGAGTAATTACAATAAACAAATGATTGCTTCATTGCTTCATATATCCCATTTATCTCTTCAGAATGGTAGTTTTTTGAAGCAGTTATCCTATTCCTATTCCATTACTCTATACTGGCTGTGAAGAGGGAAAATAAGTTGCCTTGCAAAGGTTTAGCTTGTAGGTAGATAGACTATGAACAGCCATTTAGTCTTTTGAAAGGACTACACATTGCTGAGACCTCAACTTTGAGCTAAATGCAGTAACAGGTCATAATCCTGCTTGGGAGGTGGTATACATTGACTTGGATGGCTCAAAGGGTACACTGTGGCAGTAATTGCTAACTGTCCTTTACTATCTATTATCTGTTTTTATGTAGTAATAGACATGTTCACCATTAGCTGGGCACATGGCTGAATGGCTAACCAGAATAAAGCTAAATTTCTGAAACAACCTTAAATCAAATTGTGACCAACTTCTAAGTTCTGGTCAACTTCTAGATTGTGAAGGGGCTTTATATTTAGGGATAATTGGGTATTCAAGTGTGCTATACACAGCACAACTCCCATTGTCAGTCAGAGTTTCAGAACTATATTGTCCAATAGTGTAGTCACTAGATCCATGGGCTTTTGATATTTGAAATGTGGCTAGTGTGATAGAGAAAATGAATTTTTAATTTTATTTAATTTTAATTTAAATTAAAAAATTGATATTTAGTTCAGTTATTGAAAAAAATCTAAGCATGTTTGGAAAACCTTGGATATGTGAATCTACTTTTTCAACTGTTAATTTTATGAAAACTAAACATAAATCAACTATCTACCTAAAAGTTATCAGCTTAGCTTACCCTGTAAAAGGGGGGAAATCTGGGCTAAGAAATATCTGAGTTCCACTGAATCTGTGTAATCATGGCCAAATTTAATCTCTCCAAGCATAAATTTTCTCATCTACATAATTGTCTATAAGAAAAAAATTTAAAAATATACTAAATGTTGGGGCTCAGAAAACAATACCCCAAAGTATGGTGCTTTGGCATGCTGAGCACTTTGAATTAAAGGAAATTTGAAATTCTTAGAAGCTGCTGGAGAATCAAGGTCTCTCTGACTTTACCTTGTTTCTACCACGCCTGCCACCACAAGTGCAGGGAGGAGGTCTCTTTGCTGTTTCCTTATCTGACTTAGGGAAGTTCTAAAAGGAGTGCAATTGTCTTAAAACTCCCTCTTTAGCAATCTCATTAAACAACCAGAGAAGATTAATCATTGGATAGGAGATTAAAAGTCATCACCACACCCAGATAGGTTATCACCTCTTCTTCTGTACCCTACTCTGAAACAGCATTTATTTCCTGAGAGACTTTATCTGCTTAATAAGACAACCTTTGTCCACCATGCATTTTCTTCTCTTTCTTACTCACAACTTCTCACTGCTTCCCCACAAAGCCTCAAACCCCTATTTCTTTATGTTATGAAAACTTCAACCATCGGCCCCTCCTTTGAGTTTCATATTCTTCTGTGAAGCTTCCATTTACATGCATGGAAGTAAAATGTTTTTTCCCATCACTCTATTGTCAGTTTATTTCAGCAGACTCAATTATCGAAACTTCAGAGGGAAAATTTAAACTTCGATATGCTATACATCACACACAGCATGTAACCTGACAAAGCGTAAGTTTAGCTTAACGCACATCAGCTATTATTTTTATTAACAAAGGCAGAAAAGTCTGGAACATGTACCCTGTTGGCACATGTTCAGTTTGCTATAATCTGATCTAAAGAGATTCATTTGATAGAGTATTTAAAAGCTAAATTTAGTATGGCTATTAGGAGGACTTGCTTGCCAAGTTAAGGAGTTTAAATTGTGTTCTAAGGCAATGAGAAATAATTGAAGATTTTTTGAACTTTAGAAGTGATAAGAAAATGGCATTAAGAGTAGGCATTTGGCATCAGAAAGTATGCTGTATTGGAAGGCAGAAAGTAAGTTTGACAGATCTGTTAAGAAGCTCTAACTCACAATGGATGGAAGAATTACCTTCACACTAGTGACATGTACTGCGGTCACTTGATCAAATATAATATTAAGAGTATGCAAATAAAATTCAAAGAAAAGAAAAGGAAAACAAGAGGTGTGCGAAACAAGATGCCACCTAAAAACTAGAGTGGATAAACTGGAAGTGGTTCTATAGTTTTAAGTACTTTCATATCAAAATATGTATGTCCTTTATGGACAAGGTACTTCCTCAAGTTATGGGCTATATGAAGAGCTTGAACTGATCTTCTTCATGAAGCTAGAGGCATCAAATGGTTGTACCATCTTTAGAAAGCAACCTAAAAAATTGTCTCCAAACTCAGGAGTTGTGAAATAAAGCTTGTGTAGTGCCCTATCTGTGGGAAGTTAAAAAAAGTCACTGATGAGAAATTGAACCCCCAAGCTGGCATGCTCCATGGAAGAAGCATCCTAATGCATTATTTTTGTGTAGGAAAATTTCAGGCTGAACAATTATGAAAGTTGGTCCTGGAACTGGAAAATCTTAGGATTCTGATATTAACAAATACACAGCTGTTTATTGAAATACATCCTCAACTCAGGGAAAATTAGACCCTCACAAATAAAATAATATTAACTAACTTCACAGAAAATAATAGTAATCATGAAAATTATAATAAAATATAAACTTCATGAACTATGAATCACTATGATGCATACTCAACAGCTACGAATAAAAGGGAAAATATCATTTTCCTAAAACTGAAAATAATGGAACAATCTTAAAGTATTTATAAGAAAAATTTCATTTAAGGAGAATTGCACAGCTTGAAATGTTAAAATAAGCAAATTGAAAAGAAATGAAAGGAACACAAACTGAAAAAAATGTTTAATGGATAATTAAAGAGTGGAATGGTTCTTAAGGCAGTAGGAAGTGGGTGAACAGAATTCAAGGGAGGGTTCATAATAGTTGATATGGACTTGACAGCCAATCACATGATTTGAATGATGAGAATACAATTTTTGTTAAAATGAAACCAAAGCACAAAAGAACACAGTGAGGATATTTCTTTGAGAAATACTTAGAAGGCAAAAGATGTTGGATAGCAGTGTTAAAATCAAAAGGAAGTATAACAAGGACAATACTTAATTGAATTTCCAGACTTTGAGAACATCTAGTGTTTCAAATAAAGAATTAGGCATTATCTAGGAATTTAATCACAGGACACTTAATCTCTCTCTCTCTCACTTTCTTGCTCTCTTTTATCTATATATTAAATTACAAATAATGTGATTGATAGTGGGCAAATAAAATCTATGTCTTTTGATCTGAAATTCTGATGCTAACAAAACTTAACATTTTTTCATTTCTTTATTGTTAAAGTGCTATTATTAAAACATTTTGACAGAGAAATATGTACAAAATTGAGAAAGACTTGAGCAATGTTGGATGCCAGAATGAATATATTATGTGGTATGTTTGATTTTAATAGTGTATCTGAAAAAATATGATAGGAAGATATGATTTTGCCAGAAAGCATGAAATGAATAATTTATTCTGTAATATAAATTTATCCATTGAATCAATATGTAGTATTTAGTCACTTTCTCTATATTTAGTCTCTGTTCATGCCATAAATTTTAATGGATTCTTTAGAACAGATAGGTTATAAATTGTGAATTCATATGAATGATAATGCAAAGTTGCATGTGAGTTTTTATTTTTTTAATTTTTTAATTTTTTTTTTTTGGCATTTATCATTTATTCTCATACATGAATTATGCTTTAAAAACTCCAGGGCTATTTTTATTTTATTTTATTTTTTTTATTTCAGCATATTATGGGGGTACAAATATTACGGTTACGTATATTGCCCATGCCCCTCTCCCTCCTTGAGGCAGAGCCTCAAGCATGACCATCCCCCAAACGTTGCACTTCTCACTCATTATGTTTGTATATACCCATCCCTTCCTCCCCCCCCACCTGCCCGACACCTGACAAATGAGTTTTTAAAAATTTGAAATTTGGGAAAATTATAATTAAAATCCTAGGGTAAAAATATAATAGCAACTATAAAAAATACACTGTTTTAAAAATGTGTATATAGAAAACACTGTCATCCTTTGTAGTCTTACCATAGAGTTTGTGAATTATTTTGTACATCTGATACTTCTTTTTAAAACTACTGAACAGAATTAATATGAAAAAGGCTTGAAGTTTGGGATAAATTTAATGCATTGTAAATCCATAGAGTGATGTGGCTGCTATATGCAAATATAAATTTAAACTTTTCTAATGGATATATGGTATCTAAAATGTGGCCTACATAGATTTGTTTTATTTTTCTTAAGTCTGACCATAACTGTAATATTAGATTCAGTCCCATGCACCACACATCGAAGGATATTGATCGACTTTAATGCATTCAGAAAAAAAGAGAAAGGGTGATAAAAATGAAAAGCAATTAAAGGAACAGGAGACAGTTACAATCAAGAAAAGAGGATTGCCAGCAATATGTTACTTACCTCCAAAATTTGAAGGCCTGTCATACGGAAGAGAGATTAGATTTACACTCTGTGGCTCTAAGTAGTAGAACTAAAAATAATGTGGTGACTCCAGCAGAGAACAATATTATAGCTCATTACATGGCAATATTGCCTCTGCTTTCTTATAACGTACTTGGAAAAATGAAAGATGCTTTTACTGAGATTTCTCTGAGTTGCTTGAAATTTCATCTGATATAGATTTCTTTATTTATAGTGAATTCCACTATTAATTATTGCTGCTATACTACACTTAAAACTATGAGATGAGGAGAGGCATCGTGAAGTGGTGGAATGAACATAGTGCTTAAAGTCATGATGACTTGGCTTTGAATTTGATCTTTGCCACTTAAGAGCTCTGAGAACTTAACTAAGCTGTTTATCTTCATGCAAACCCTTTTCTTCAAAAGGGACTAAGGATATATTCTCAACTCTCCTGTTTTTGAATATTGCACACTAGTCTTCTGATCACTAAAAGTTTAAATTTTAGGAGCAGAAGACTAGAGTGATTTCTCACTCTGAAAGTCAACTTCCTGGGTCTGAAATCTGGCTTGGTCATTTAATAATCATGGGTCCTACCAGAAGTCACTTAGCTTTTACAAATCTCAATTTCTTCATCTGTAAAATAGAGATTATTGTGACATTCATTTCATAAGTTTGTTATAGGATTAAATGAATAAATACAAGTAAAGCTCTTAAAACTATAATAGTTTACCCTTCCCCACCCCTCAAAGGCATTATATGTAACCAAAATGTTTGTACGCCATAATATTCTGAAATTAAAAAAAAATAAATAAAAGAGTCAAAATTAAAAAAATATATAATAATGCATGGTAAAACGTAGTAAATATTTGTTCTTATTAGTCTGTTCTTTATAACTCACTTATTATACAACCCATGTGCAATTGTTCTGCAGATTCCACTGTGACCATAACTGTATTTTTTTTCTTCTATTCCTTCTATTATAATTGTTTTTGGGTCATTTTGACCTTTTATAGGGTCTATCACACTAATTTTCTAACTGGCCTACTCCCTTGTGGTTTTCAGCCTTCCAGTCCAGATACCAGATTGCTGTCAAGTTTTCCCAGAAAAAAAAATTTTTTTTTGAGACAAAGTCTCATTCTGTCACCCAGGATGGAATGCAGTGGCATCATCATAACTCTCTGCAACCTCAACCTCCTAGGCTCAAGCGATCCTCCTGCCTCAGCCAGCCAAGTAGCTGGAACTACAGGCACACACCACCACACTTGACTTATTTTTTCTATTTTTTGTAGAGATGAGGTCTTGTTGTTGCTCAGGCTGATCTTGAACTCCTGGCCTCAAGCAATCCTCCTACCTCAGTCTCCCAAAGTGCTAGGATTAGAGGAGTGAGCCACTGTGCCTGGCTGCAGAAATATTTTTCATCATTGTCTTACCCTTATTTATGTACTTTGAAAACCTCTCTAAAATGAAGCCTCTTTATAATCTGGCAGGAACCTACAACTTCCAGAGATATCTTCAAACATGTGTTCAGAATCTTTCGATCTCAGCTTTCTTTGGTATCCTTTCTAATTTTGTCCTCTAAACTTTCAGCTAGAAGGACTTGACCTGCTTACATTCCGGTAGTCCTTTAAACTTCAGCCTGAAATTTATTCCACATTAGGATCCTCTTAGGCCTTCAGTGATCTCTCCCTACTATGAAATTTTATTGTGCTACTTGTTTATCATATTATTTTCATAATGTATATCTCCTGCATTAAAATTTCTTTTATTGAGATATCTTGTAACTTTTCACAATATTTCCATCAGTTTCACCAAATAAATATATTGACTACTATGTATAGACTTTTTTCACATATTTAAAGTTTCTATGCCCTCACAGTGCCTAGATTTGTCTTGCACATACTACGTTTTCAAATATGAGTAGGTTGGCTGACTTCTCATCAGCCTTCTCATTTAAGTATGGCTCTACTTCTTAGTAACTTTGTGATATTCTATCTCATCCTTAAAATTGTCCCTCTCACAATTGTTACAATAAATAAAACTTAAATTTTATACTAAAGCATAAAATTTGTTATATGTTATGTTATATTGTTATATATATTATATGTTATATATGTTATACAATATATGTTATATTGTACTGTGGTTTTTGAAGTTTAAGTAAATTTTTTGTTTTGTCTGTTTTGCACTAAGGATTGGTAGTTGTAGAAAGAGAAAATTGTACAACAGTAGAAAAACATGGAGTTCTGAATAAAAAAAATAGGTTTTAGTCTTGATTTTGCCATTTCCTAGGCATTTGGATATTAGCAAATAATTAAATCTCCCTTAGCCTCTTTCTCCTTGTATAGAATATGGTGGATAATTTCAATAAAATATAAGCCCCTCCATGGGATAGTTGTGTGTTTCACTTACTTTTATGTTCCAAATATCTAGAACAATATCTGGCACAGAATAAATAATGCATTTGTTGGTTAAACACCTCCTCCAAGAAAACTGTTTGTCAGGATGAAAACTGTTAATATTTGTGAATGTGTTCTGATGAGGGTATCTTTAGTTTTATGCAAAATTTTATGTGAGTTACATAAGGAAAGGGCAATCATTTACCAATGCATTCCTAGTGTTTGGCAGGCATCATTAACTCATGATGTTTCTGAAGGTAGAATTAGTGACTGAGAATAATAATTCCTGTACTTTTATTTGCCATTGAACTTGTATGTCATTGGTTGTCTTAAGTTTTCTCTTGTCATTTTAAGTATGCTGTGATTGATACAGTTTCCGAAACTAAGGAGTATCTGTATGTTAAAGTCAGATGCCACTAAAGCACAATCCAGATTGGTAAAGCTGTGAGTGTGTGATTTTTTAGAGATATATTAAAATATTTAAAGACACACATGGAAAATAGTAAAATTAACCTATTCTTAGCCTGTTATGGTATCTAAATTATTTACTATCCTTCCAATCTGATAAATGTATTGCATCTCTACTGTGAGGACAGAGATGAATATAATGCATTTGCATTCTGTTTATTTTTCTTATGAAAACTTTGTAAGTTAGGCTCATTTAACAAATGTATTCTTAGCCCCTCTATACAAATACAGTAAATAAGATTTAGAGTGGGTAAAATCATATAGTGAAAAAGAAAACAAAGTACAAAGACAAGAACGTAGGCCATTAATTTCTAGCTAATGCCAAACCATGCTATAATTTGGATGTTTTTCCCCCCAAACCTCATGGGGAAATTTGATCCCCAATATTGGAGGTAGGGTCTACTGAAAGATGTTTTGGTCATGGTGATGGATCTCTCATGAAAAGATTAATGCCCTCCCAGGAGGGATGAGTGAATTCTTGCTTTATTAGTTCTCTTAAGAGCTGGTTGTTGAAAAGAGCTTGGTATCTCCCTGCTTGTTTTCTTGCTCACTCTCTAACCATGTGAACTCTGCACACACCAGCTCCTCTTACCTTTCTGCTATGAGTGGAAGCCATTTGATGCCCTCATCAGATGCAGAGATGTTGGCATCATGCTTCTTGTATAGTCTTCAAAACTGTGAGCCAAATAAATCGTTTTTTAAAAATAAATTATGCAGCCTCAGGGATTCCTTCATAGCAACACAAATGGACAAGCCATGATTTTAAAAATGTCATTCGCACTTGTTTTAAGACTGTTTTTTGAGCTATGAAGCTATAACTCATCTGTTTTCTTTATTAATACATCATCATTGCCTATATTTATTGAATGTATCAATAAGTAAGTGAATGCTATATTAGAAGTTCAAATAAGTTGCCAGGGAAAACCAAAATGAATAGATTTCTTTTGACTGAGAGAATCCATGGAAGGTTTTCAGCAAAGATAGAATTCTGCTGGGATTTTTTTTTTTTGAGACAGAGTTTTGCTCTATTGCCCAGGCTAGAGTTCCACGGCATCAGCCTAGCTTACAGCAACCTCAAACTCCTGAGCTCAAGGAGCCTCCTGCCTCAGCCTCCCAAGTAGCTGGGTCTACAGGTATGTGCCACCATGCCCAGCCAATTTTTTCTATTTTTAGTCACCTGGCTAATTTTTTTTCCATTTTTTAGTAGAGATGGGGTCTCACTCTTGCTCAGGCTGGTCTTAAACTCCTGATCTCAAGCGATGCTCCTGCCCCAGCCTCCCAGAGTGCTATGATTATAGGCATTAGCCATTGCACCTGGTCAGAATTCTGCTAAGATTTAGAGGAAGAGTGAGAATCTTGTTACATGAGAAGACAGTATGCTGCAGAGAGGTATTCCATGCAAAGACTGGGAATAATCATGAATCTTATAGTAAAGAAAGGGAGAATCTTCAGCAACTAGAGCTCTGATGATGATGGAAGGGAAAGACAGATTAGAAGGTGTTTAACTAGAGTATATCCTAGTGCCCTCAGAAACTAAGCTTTGGAATTTGGATTTAAGTTTACGTGGTATCATCTGTACATTAATATTATGAGTTTCATAACATGTGGGCAGTACTGGTGGTAGAGAAGATGGAGCCTAAGAGTTTGTTAGAATAATGTTTTTTAAAAATCTCAGTAGAGAGACAACCTTTGTTTGAAATGTAGTAGTGAGAGTGGAAAGAAAAGACTGCATGTGACTATCCTACAGATAGCTTTATTTGAAATGCTATCTTGACCCAGTTTGGAGGTCTTGACTAGAGGTTGGTCAGTTCCCCTTCTTAAGAAGTTTAGCCTTCTCAAGTCTACAGCCAAACTACTTCTCTTATCACTCTCCAACTCCGGGTTACTATGTGCCTGCCTTAATTGACCCAATGACAATTACCAGACAACTAGGCACAGCCGTTACGCCTTGAACCCAAGAAATTAGCCAATCTTTAGGAAGTCTACTAAACATATCTAACACCACCCTGCTTGCCATGCAGAAATTGTCCCTGTAGCTCCAGCTTACTGTTACCCTGTCCCCAGGTGTAATCCCCTGTGTTGCCCAGCCTGAAAGCTCTCTTTCTGAGATGTAACAAAAAAATTGTATCTTTTATGTATCTGAGTGGCATTGTGTTGTGTCCTTCCATCAAAAGAATCTTTTAGTCTTGTAAAACATATCCTGAGTTGGATTTAAGATCATATGGTATCTGAATAAAGATGTAGAGTGAAATATTTGGCAGAGCAGAGGGCATAAAAATCCAAGGGATCATCAAGGAAGAAAATAGACCAAAAACAAATCCAACACCTGAGAAACAAGGTGAGTAGATGAAAAAAAAAAAAGAAAGAAAGAAAGAGAAAAGAAAAGAAATCCAAGTATAGAAGTCTGGGGAGTGCCTATATTTAAGGAATGGACTGAGGAGGAAAATACGCAAGAAGTCAGAGACAGTGGTCTGAGACAATCAGGGAAACTGGGAGAATATAGGGAACAAGCCAAGGATTGGATCATTACGAGGTCTATATCCATAAAGATTTTAAGAGATGCTGAAATTGCTAAGAGATAGAAATGAATGATCAACAAGTAGGCATGCAATAGCAAGGAAGATCAAGAATAAGACTTAAATAATTTAATGGCTATTTAATTGGCAAATTAATCTCTGTGACAACTTCTTCAAGTAGTGAGTGGTTTTCTATGCTGTGTATTCATAGCCCTTGGTGCATAACCTTTAATATGGCACTTAAATGCCATATTGCCATAATTTGTCTGCTTTATGCATTAAAATATAAGCACTCTGAAGAAACAAATCATAGACTTAGCTGTCTGAAACTAAATCTAATATCACCTATAGTCACTGAGACAGAGATGTTACTTGGCAAGTGTTTGTTGAAGAAAACAAATGTTTGTTTTACTTCAGTGCTGACATTTTAGCACTCTTCTTCAGATTCAAGAGGGTATTAACTGCCTGAAGTCCTGGGATTGGAAGGAATCCCTTGAAGATTTCCTGATTTTCCTTATACAGCTATAATAATCTGCAGAAGCTCAGCTCTGCAGCAAGATGAAAATTTGCTCTGCCATGCATGTTTAATGTGTTTTTCCCAATAATTTTCCCAAGAAGAGTTAGAGAAACTAGACGATCTTGTGTCAGAAGTTCAAATCAAAATACTTTCAACTTCATTCCATTCCTGTAGCAAAAGCCCTATCTCCCTTTATAAGGTGTTTTGTGCAAAGATGTTCTATATGTGATACAGAATCATAAGTCATTAGTGTCAGTATGTTAAAATTGTGTGCTTAGGAGAACAGTGCTATGGGGAATAAATTATCCATGGATCAATTAACTTTATTCTTCCTTATGAATACTATGTTCTCTACCCTAAAAAATCATCATATAAGCCTGTTTCTTGTTACAGAAGTAATTAAATAAAAAATGTATATCTGAATATATGTAAAATATATATATTTATATATCTTTAAAAAATAAATATATATCTTTAAAAAATAAAAACATACAGCAAAGTAATACAAAGTAATACAATAGCTATGTTGATTTGCTATTCTGTGTCAAACAATTGGAAAATGAGGCTCTGAGGAAAAAGAGGATGAATGGAAAATGTGTTAACTCATAGGAAGGAGTGCTTGTATTGGTCACAGTGACTGCTTAGTATCATTTTCTCTCAGGGGTGTTGCAAGATAGGGGCATGAGAATTAAATCAATCACTTTTGAAAACTTCAAAATAATATTATAGTAAAAAAACAAAACTTCTAAGATATTTTACAAAGAACTGGTTAGTAATTCTACAATGGTTGCTCTGACTCTGACTGCATGTTAGTGTCACCTGAGAAACATAAAAAATACCAGTGTTCATTGCCCTCTCCCGGAGGTTTTAACTGCTCTGTGTCTGAGTCCACATTTATTATGGAATCATAAAAAACTGAATGATATTTTCCTCATTCTGGGAGAATGAAACATGAGCATATCAGAATAATAAGAACATCCAGATATTACAGCAATATTTTCCTTCTAAACATCCAGATATTCCTGCATTAGACAAGACAAAAATGTGCTTCTGAAAAACAGGAGAAGTAAAAGGAAGGGAACAAAACATGTTCTATTTCCACATGGAAAGTAAGAAGAGAACTTATATCAAAATGAGCAAATATTTGCTTTTATTACCAATGTGGCTGGTATTGACAACACAAAATTCATTGTCCAATTTTATGGAGGTTATTGGAGGGTATTTTTCTGGGTTTTTTTTTTCTTAGAAACTAAAGAATAAATTAGTGCTCTGTGCTGCCTTATATTTATAGATACAAATTTGTTTACTAAAAAAAAGAACATTAATGGAGAATTTAGATCATGTCTAATCGAGAGTAAAGACTAACTATAAATTTAGTCATGGAGCAACAAATAATTTGCAGGAGAGGCATTCAGATGGGCCCCAATTCAAGTTTTAATGTGCAGCCCAGTTTGAGAATGTATCACGTCTGGAAATACGATCCTTTAAATCCAACTTTAAAAAATTATAAAATATAGATTTTATTCACAATAGAAATAAGTATGTACTGAAAGTAAACTGAACAAAAATGTGCAAAGTAAATAAATAAACAAAAAGCTACAAGCAATACATAAGGGACATTGGAGAAGAATGAATAAGTGAAAAGAGATACTATAATTCTGAATGAGAAAAGTCAATATTTAAAGATGGTTGTAAAATTAATTGATAATCTTAACATAATTATAATAAAGCATCCAATAGTTCATTCTATTATTTTATTTTTTTAGGAGGGTGATGGATGTCACAAAAGCAATCGAAATTTATATATATTTATTTATACTTTTCTATTGACTCAACATGTTTAAGATTTTACCAGGCATAAAATAAGATCTTAATAAATGTCTGCTAATTGATATCTTGGTATTTTGGTAGGGAGTCGAAACTTAGTTTTAAATGATACTTTACTGTCAAATAGTATAATAATAGTTTATCAAACAAGTGACATGTAGTATCTTTTAGATCGTATCTCATTGCAAAGTGCTTCTGAGTTTTACTAATTGAAAGTTCAGCCTTCCTATGGCCCTCATTAGACCCAATCTTTAACGTTAGTAACCTTTAAATGCCTGAGGAATAGAAGAGTAAGTTTCGAGGAGCCCTATGTGGATTACATCTGAGAAATATAACACTCTTCGTCTCTTGGGGACACAACACAATCCAATCTAGATCCACTGGGAGTCAAACTTATCTGTTAATCAATTCTAGTTTGGGGCCAAAAGCCCACGTGAGTCAAGTCACTTGTCAAAAACTATTTAAATGAGCAAAATATGCCCTGTTTCTTGTTTTTCATTTTACTTCTTTGAGATTTCCATATTTTTTTCTTGACATTGTATTTTTATATTCCATCTTCCACTGACTTGTGAAATATGATTACATAAAAATATTAAGAATAATTTTCACAGATTTACATGGGATAAATCAGGTGCTGCCTGTAATAATCAAAATTTACAAACATTCTTGCAGTAAAATGATATATATTGCTTTTTCATAATAATAGCATATGTTCAAAGGTTTATCATCTGTTAATGAATTATGATAATTTTTCATAGAAGTAGCTAAAGAAAACTTTAAACACATAATCCAGAAGATGGAGACATTAGAATATCTAAAAACCATATAAAAACTAGTTATATAGAATGGGAACTCATTTCCTCATCTACAAGTAAAAGTTTGAACTATATAAGTCACAGGAATAAGGGGTTTTTTAAGTAAAAATAATTAATTAAGAAAGTGAAATATGTAAAAGAGAGATTTGTTTTTTAATTCAAAAGATATATTTACACGTGTCATGAGAAAAAGTAATCTTCCTGAGTGACATATATTCAAGTAACTAATTCAATGCCTGTCTGGGCAAAAATCTCAATTCCCTAAATCTACTTTTTGAACTGGATTTTGAAAACACTAGCTCTGTAAGAACTCACCCTTTCTCCCCTGCCTCCTGAAAGGAAGGAGGAATGTGTGTTATGTGTGTTTGTGTGTGTGTGTGTATGTGTGTGTGGAAAGAAAGAGAGAAAGAGAGAGAGAACAAATGAAAGAAAAAAAGAAAAATGGAAAGAAGAAAAGATGTTTGTGTCACTTCAAACAAGTTTGTGCTGGTTTAGGTAGTTTATTTCACAGGATTTCTTAGTATCATTAATATGATGCTGTGCATTGCAAATCTGTAAGCACAGTAGAATATGTAGCACTTTCCAGATTTATTTGGCCACAAAAATATTTTTATTGCTAACGATAGAGTTCATTTAGAAAATACTCCCCTGAATGAATTAGAGGTTCTTCTTAGAGCAGAATATAACTTTATAATTTAATTATCCTAGAATCATAGAATCATAGAATTCTATGATGTCATACTTTTCAAATATTAAGCTATATCAGTCCTTAATTGCTTCTGATAATGAAACAGAGGAAATAAACTTTTTAATTCTTAGACTAATACATAGCATCTTGTATTATTTCAATGAGGTCTGAAACTGCAGTCTTGGGCCTAAGAGTTATGGTGTTATCTAATTTATCCCAAGAAGTATTTAATTTACCCCACAGGGATATAATTTTTTTGATTATTATTGTTCAGTCATTCATAATTTCATTCATATCTCTCTTCATTACATTTTCAATGGAAGCTTACTAAAGTTACTTTTTTAAAAAGGAATTAACTGTTGAATTTATAGCAGGATATATGCTACTTTCATTTCTTAATGCTATTCGAATAAAATGGAACAGAGCTGTCACTAGCTAATTTATTTCCATGCCAAACCATATAAACTCTCCAGAGAAACTTGTGTTTAAATAAGGCATGCTTGACCAAGAAAGGTTGTCATGTATTAACTATCTCTGTGGGGAGTTGATGTTAAAAGTATAGTTTGTTCAGTGAAGAGAACAGAAAATAAGCTCTACTATTCTCAGTCAGAAAACCAGTTTCTTGTCTTCTCTGCATGTAAGAATGTTGTCACTTCTAAGAAAGTGGCACTATACACAATTAGCAGTGGGAAGATTTCTGCTTTTCAAATATTCAGGATTTTTTTTTCTATGCTAAGGATAAAAATCATCTTAATGTGCCTTCTCTGCGATTTATTTGTTAGAGAGTGAAAATACACAAACTTTCTTTTTCTTCTATCAAAGAGAAAATCAAATTTCCTCTTAATGTTTCCTTATTTCTTTTCTCAATTTTTTCATGATGCTCTATTTCTCCTGATATTTCATATTTTCTTCTAATACAGAGAGAACATTTACGCTATGGGATTTCAAGGTTATTCCTATGCTATATAATCAGAAGTATTCTCCAGTGTTATAAAAGCAAAACCATTTTTAAAGGGGGAGAAAAAGATAAAAGACAATCTCAATAATAAGGAGGAGACAATTTCAATAACTAGGATTTTTAATCTACAGTTCAAACAAGGTTCTAATTTCTTAATCATTATATAGAAAGACTAATGTAACCAATAGTGAAAACTGTCTAACTCCTCCCTCTTTAAATATCTCTACTCAGCAGTAGTTTCTTTTTCTTTTTCTTTCTTTCTCATTCATATTCTTTAACTCTGAGAGAACACTCAGCAATAGTTTCAACCAGGGATAAAGTACTTTATACCATTTTTCACTGTGACTACCCAGTGTTGATACTGCAAACCATAAAGGCATTTGCAACCTAAATCTTAGTTTATTTTAGAAAATGTTTTATTTTCCCTTGGCAGGACAATTTATTGTTTCTATTGCCTTTCCTGCAGCATTAGGTCAGATTAACTTCTTCAGCTTTCAGAAATCATAGCTTAACATCCATATTCCTTCTCACACACACACTAAGTACAAAATGTGTGGATGTTTTGATTTCTACCTTTTCTGTTGTCAGAGAACAACTATATGATATTAATTCTTTGAAATGTGTTAGGTTTAGGAGTAGCCTAACATATAACTAATATTTATAATAGCTTAATGTATTCTTGAAAATAATTTATAATCTCTACTAGTTGGTTGTAGTAATAGTAATGCAGCAAATTCATTTTGTTTTTCAAATTGTTTATATCTCTGTTAAAATTTTTGATCTACATGATCTCAATTTCCTGAAAGAGTTTAATAAAAATTCCCTGCTATGAATAGTAGGTTTCTTAATATCTCTATATAAGTCTCACATGTTTTGCTTCATCTAACATTTGTGGTCATAGGCCAGTACATTTATTATTTTAGAATATCCTTATCTAATAGTTTATTTTATTACACAATGCTAATATTAATATTTATCTCTATTAATGCCTTCTACCTAAATTCTGTTTTATCTAATATCAATACTGCTAACAATTATTCTTTGTTTAGTATTTAGGTGGTATATATTTTTCATATCTTTATTATTTGACTTTTTTGCTTTCTTTAAAATTATTATTTTTAATTGACATAATTGTACATATTTATAGGGTATGGAGTGATATTTCAATACATGTATACAATGTATAATGATCAAATCAGGATAATTAGCATATTCATCACTTCAAACATTTATCATTTCTTTGTGTTGGAAATATTCAAAATCAACTCTTCTAGCTATTAAAAAATATACAGGGAATTATTGTTAACTATAGTCACCCTGCAGAGCTAAAGAACACTAGAACTTATTCCTGCTGTCTACCTGTAATTTTGTATCCCTTAATCAACCTCTCCTTATATCCCCTTCCCTGTATGCTTCCTAGCCATTAGTAACCACTATTTTACTCTCTACTTCTATGAGATCAACTTTTTCAGCTTCCACATATGAATGAGAATATGTGGTATTTGACTTTCTGTGTCTGGTTTGTTTCATTTAACATAAAGACCTCCAGGCTTATTGTTTCCATGAATGACAGAATTTCACTCTTTTTTATGGCTGAATATGATTACATTGTGTGTGTGTGTGTGTGTGTGTGTATGTGTGTATATATGTGTGTGTGTGTATATATATATATTTTCTTTATTTATCTGTTGTTTGACATTTAGGTTGATTTCATATCATTGCTACTATAAATAATACCGCAATGAACATGGGAGTGCAGATATTTCTTTGACTTACTGGTTTACTTTCTTTTGTATATATATTCAATAGTGGTATTGCTAGAACATATGGTAGTTCTATTTTCAGGTTTTTGAGAAACATCTCTATTGTTTTCTACAATGGCTATACTAATTTACATTCCTATCAACAGTCCACAAGAGTTCCCTTTTCTTTACATCCGTGCCAGCATTTATTATTTTTCTCATTTTGATGATAGCCATTCTAACTAGGGTGTGGTGATAATATCTCATTGTGGTATTGATTTGTATTTCCCTGATAATTAGTGGTGTTGAGAATTTTTTAAATATACTTTTTGGCCATTTGTATGTCTTCTTGTGAGAAATGTGTATTTAGATCATTTGCGCATTTATAATTGGATTATTTGTTTTTTTCCCTGTTGAGTTGCTTGAGTTCCTTATATATTATGGACATTAATCCCTTTTCAGAGAAATAGTCTGAAAATATTTTCTCACATTATACAGGTTGTCTCTTCACTTTGTTGTTTCCTTTGCTGTGCAGGAGCTTTTTACTATGATATAATCTCATTTGTCTATTTTTGCTTTTGTTGCCTATGCTTTTGAGATCTTACTCTTAAAATCTTTGCTCAAATCAAAGTCATGAAGCTTTTCCCTGTCTTTGTTCATATTCATTGTGCAGATTCAGGGCTTATGCTTAAGTCTCTAATCCATTTCGAGTTAATTTTTGTATATGGTGAGAGAAAGGGGTCTAGTTTCATTCTTCTACATATGAATATGTAGTTTTCTCAGCATCATTTATTGAAGAGGGTGTCCTTTCCCCAGTGTATGTTCCTGGTACCTTTTTTGAAAAAATCAGTTGGCTGTAAATGAGTGAGTTTACTTCTAGGTTATCTATTCTGTTCCATTAGTCTATGTGTCTCTTTTTATACTAGTTTATATTGTTTTGATTACTATAGTTTTGTAGTATATTTTGAAGTCAGCTAATGTGATGTCTCCATCTTTGTCCTATTTATTCAAGATTGCTTCAGCTATTTGGGATCTTTTGTGATCCATGAGAATTTTATTTTTGTTTTTCTATGTCTGTGAAAAATAGCATTAAAATTGTGATAGGGATTGCATTGAGTCTGTAGATCCCTTTGAGTAGTATGGATATTTTCATAACATTAATTCTTCCAATCCATGAACACAGCTATTTTTCCATTTATTTCTATCTTATTCAATTTTTTATCAATGTTTTATAGTTTCAATATGCAGGTCTTTAACTTCCTTGGTTGAATTTATTTCTAAGTTTTTGTTTGTTTGTTTTTGTTTTCTTGTAGCTATTAGAAATTATTAGGATTATTTATTGATTTCTTTTTTGGATAGTTTGTTGACAATGTTTAGAAAAGAATCCTTATTCAATAAATGGTACTGGGGAAGTTGGATAGCCACATGTAGAAGACTGCAACAGGATCTGCACATTTCACCTCTCACAAAAGTTAACTCAAAGTGGATAACAGACTTAAACCTAAGGCATGAAACTATAAAAATTCTAGAAAAAAATGTTGTAAAACTCTTATAGACATTGGCCTAGGCAAATAATTTATGAAGAAGACCACAAGGGCCAACACAGCAACAACAAAAATAAATAAATGGGACCTGATCAAATTAAAAAGCTTCTGCACAGCCAAGGATGTGCACAGCTTCTGCACAGCTCTCACTACCATGAGAGCAAACAACCTACAGAATGGGAGAAAATACTCACATGTTACACATCTGATAAAGCATTGATAACTAGAATCTATATAGAACTCAGTAAAATCAGCAAGAAAAGATCAAACAACCCTATCAAAAAGTGGGCAAAGGACATGAACAGAAACTTTTGAAAAGAAGATAGACTAATGGCCAACAAACATATGAAAAAATGATCAACATCCCTAATCATCAGGGAAATGCAAATCAGAACCACAATGAGATATCATTTAACTCCAATGAGAATGGCCTTTATCAAAAAGTCCCAAAACAATAAATGCTGACATGGATGCAGAGAGATAGGAACACTCATACACTGCTAGTGGGGCTGCAAACTAGTACAATGTCTGTGGAAAGTAATATGGAGATACCTCAAAGAGATACAAGTAGGACTACCATTTGATCCATCAATCCCATTACTGGGAATCTACCCAAAGGAACAAAAGACATTTACACTAGAATGTTCATAGCAGCACGATTCACAATTGCAAAGATATGGAAATAACCCAAGTGCCCCTCAATACATGAGTGGATTAATAAAATGTGGTGTATGTATACCATTGATTTCTACTCAGCCACAAAAAACAATGGTGATCTAACACTTCATATATTATCCTTGATAGAATTGGAGCCCATTCTACTAAGTGAAGTATCTCAAGAATGGAAAAACAAGCACCACATGTGCTCACCATCAAATTGTTATTAACTGACCGAAATTTATCTGCACATTTAGTTGTAACGTTCATCAGGTGTCGGGCAGGTGGGAGGGGGGAGGAAGGGATGGATATATTCACACCTAACAGGTGAAGTGCACACTGTCTGGGTGTTGGACATGCTTGAAGACCTGACTCAGCTGGGACAAAGGCAATATATGCAACCTAAACATTTGTACCCTTGTAATATGCTAAAATAAAAAATATAAAAATAAATTTAGCAACTCTTTATAATAAAAACCCTCAACAAAGTAGGCATAGAAAGAACATATCTCAAAATAATAAAAGCCAAATATGACAACCCACAGCCAACATCATACTGAATGGGGAAAAGTGGAAAGCTTTACCCCTGAGAACTAGAACAAGACAAAGACACTCACTATCACCACTTTTTTCAACCTATTACTGGAAGTCCTACCCAAAGCCATCAGGAAAGAGAAGGAAAGAAAATTATTCAAATCAGGAAAGAGGAGGTCATCCTCTCCCTGTTTTCCAATAACATGATCTCATATCTAAAAAATCCTAAAGTCTCCACCAAAAGACTCCTGGAATTGATAAATTAATTTAGTAAAGTGTCAGGTTCCAAAATTAATGTACACAAATTAGTAGCATTTCTGTATACAGTCAAGCTAAGAATTAAATCAAGAACTCAATATCACTTACCATAACTGCAAAAACAAAAACAAACAAAAACCCTAAGAATATACTTAACCAAGGAGGTGAAAGATCTCTACAAGGAGAACTAAAAATCAATGATGAAAGAAATCATCGATGATACCAACAAGAAGAAAACATACCATGCGTAAGAATCGGCATTGTTAAAATGTCTATACTGCCCAAAGAAATTTACATAATTCAAGCAATTCCCACCAAAATATCAACAACATTTTTCACAGATCTAGAAAAAATAATCCTAAATTTCATATGGAATCAAAAAAGAGCTTAAATAGCCAAAGAATCCTAAGCAAAAGGAGCAAATTTTGAGGCATCATATTCCCTTACTTCAAATTATACTAAAAGGCTATAGTAACCAAAACAGCATGGCATTAGTATAAAGATAGACCCATAGACCAATAGAACATAATAGAGAACCCAGAAATAAAGCCATATAGCTACAACAAACTGATTTTCTACAAAGCAGACAAAAATATACACTGGAGAAAGAATGCCCTACTCAATAAATGATGCTGGGAAAATTGGGTAGCCACAAGCAAAAGAAACTGGATCTATATCTCTCATCATATATAAAAGTTAACTCATATTTAAATACATATATGTTAACATACACACACATCATGGAGTACTACTTAACCATAAAAAGGAATGAAATAATGTGCTTTGCAGCAATTTTTTCAGAAATGGAGATCATTATCCAATTATCTCAGGAATGGAAAAACAAATACCACGTTTTCACTTATAAGTAGGAGCTAAATGAAGGCAATATATCATCATATATGCATAATGGACATTGAAAACTAAGAAGGTGAGACAAGGGTGAGGGATAAAAATCTACCTGTTGGGTACAATATACACTATTCTGATGACTGGTACAGTAAAAGCCCTGACTTCAGTATTATGTAATTTATTCAAGTGGCCGGGCATGGTGGCTCATGCCTATAATCCTAGCACTCTGGGAGGCGAGGCAGGAGGATCACTTGAGCCCAGGTGTTTGAGGTTGCTGTGAGCTAGCAATTTTAGAAGAATACACAGCCATTAACAAATATTTTTGAAGGTCCGGGCATGGTGACACACCCCTGTAATCCTAGCACTCTGGGAGGCTGAGGCGGGAGGATCCTTTGAGCTCAGGAGTTCAAGACCAGCCTGAGCTAGAGCAAGACCCTGTCTCTACTAAAAATAGAAAGAAATTAGCTGGACAACCAAAATTATAAAGAAAAAATTAGCTGGGCATGGTGGTGCATGCCTGTAGTCCTAGCTATTCGGGAGGCTGAAGCAGAGGGATTGCTTGAGTCCAGGAATTTGTGGCTGCTGTGAGCTAGACTGGCACCACAGCACTCTAGCCGGGGCAACAGAATTGAGACTCTGTCTCAAAACAAAAAAATTTTTTTGAAGAAATTATTAGGAAATGCTTAAATAAAATAAATGAATATGTATATCACTTAATTGTGTAGTGGTATTCATATATTTACATAAAGAAAAGGAACAACAGAAGGAAATACATCAAAGTGCTCACAGTTGTTTTCTATTGGTGGTTACATTACCAGTGATGGTAAATTACTTTCAGTATATACCAGCCTGTCTTGTAAGAGGAATATATGACTTGCATATTCTAAAACCAACTACAACTTATTAATAGCTATGGAAAAATGACACTGATGTTTAGAATCAAGACCTAAAATATTAATACCTCCAGAACTTGAGGATAGAGCTATAAATATCTAATAATTTCTGAAGGAGAAAAGTAAAATTAAAGATAAAGATGCATAATAGTCCCCATAACAGATTATCCATTCTATCAGATGTTTTGAAACATGTTTGGGAGAATCTAAATTAGCTCATCTAGGATAGCTATTAGTGTTTCAGCACAGGCTATAAATATTTTCATTTAATTAATTATAAGGCTATCAAGTAATAACGTGATGACAGGGGAGTATGGTATGTATGCAATAAAAGATAAATAAATTTATGACATGTGAATGTCATAAACACAATTGCTCAAATATTTATGGGTGGTATAGGAGACATTTTTGTAAAAAAAAAACAAAAAAAACCCTCAATGCCCTTAATTGGTTGTATGGTTTCTAGTGCATAAACATAAAGAGTAAAGAAAAAATAATAGATTTTCTAATATAAGATTATCATAAAGATTTTCTAAAATGAATTGAATTTATTATAATAAAATAAAATTTAACAGGTATTATTTGTGTACCTTTTTTAATTCTTATTAAAGATAGATATAATCTTTTATTCTGTCCGTTATTTATTTATTTTGGGGGGGGCTTTTGACTGTTTTATTTTTTATTATTTTATTTTATTTATTTATTTATTAAATTTTATATTTCAGCATACTATGGAGGTACAAATATTACGGTTAGGTATATTGCCCATGCCCCCCACCCCCTCGAGGCAGAACCTCAAACAGGACCATCCCCCAAACATTGCACATCTCACTCATTATGTTTGTATATACTCATTCCCTCCTCTCCCCTTCCACCCACCCAACACCCAACAAATGTTACTCCTATATGTCCACTTAGGTGTTGATCCGTTAATACCCATTTGCTGGTGAGTACATGTGGTGCTTGTTTTTCCATTCTTGAGATACTTCACTTAGTAGAATGGGTTCCAGCTGTATCCAGGAATATACAAGAAGTGCTATATCATCATTGTTCTTAAAGCTGAATAGTATTCCATGGTATACATATACCACATTTTGTTAATCCACTTATGTATTGATGGGCACCTGAGTTGTTTCCGCAACTTTGCAGTTGTGACTGTGCTGCTATAAACATTCGAGTGCAGGTGTCTTTTTCATAGAGTGACAGTTGTTTTTTGGGTAGATGCCCAGTAATGGGATGGCTGGATCAAATGGTAGATCTACTTGTATCGATTTAAGGTATGACCATATTGCTTTCCACAGAGGCTGAACTAGTTTGTAGTCCCACCAGTAGTGTAGGAGTGTTCCTATCTCTCCGTATCCACACCAACATTTATTGTTTTTTATAAAGGCCATTCTTACTGGAGATAAGTGATATTTCATTGCAGTTTTGATTTGCATCTCCCTGATGATAAGAGATGTTGAGCATTTTTTCATATGTTTGTTGGCCATTATTCTGTCTTCTTTTGAAAAATTTATGTCCATGTCCTTTGCCCACTATTTGATAGGGTTGCTTGATTTTTCCTTGCTGATTTTCCTGAGTTCTAAATAGATTCTACTTATCAGCTCTTTGCCAGTTATGTAGCTTGCGAAAATTTTCTCCCATTCTGTGGGTTATCTGTTCGCTCTGTTGACAGTTTCTTTGGCTGTGAAGAAGCTTTTTAATTTGATAAGGCTCCCATTTATTTATTTTTGTTGCTGCTTCAATTTCCTTTAGGGTATGCTTCATAAATTCTTTGCCTAGGCCAATGTCTAGAAGAGTATTTCCAACGTTTTCCTCCAGGATTCTAATAGTTTCACACCTAAAGTTCAAGTCTGTTACCCAGCGTGAGTTGATTTTGTGGGAGGTGAAAGGTGTGGGTCCTGTTTCAGTCTTCTACATGTGGCTATCCAGTTTTCCCAGCACCATTTATTGAATAAGGATTCTTTTCCCCATTGTATATTTTTGTCTGCTTTGTTGAATATTAGTTAGCTATATGAGAATGGTTTTATATATGGGTTCTCTGTTCTGTTCCACTGGTCAATGTCCCTGTTCTTGTGCTAATAAAAAGCTGTTTTAATTACTATAGCCTTGTAGTATAGTTTGAAGTCAGGTAAATTGATGCCTCCCATTTTGTTTTTATTGCCTAGGATTAATTTTGCTCTACGGAGTCTTCTTTGGTTCCACACGAAGTGTAAAATTATATTTTCTATGTCTATGAAAATGATGATGGTATTTTAATAGGGATTGCATTGACTCTGTAGGTCACTTTGGGTAGTATAGACATTTTAACAATGTTGATTCTGCCGACCCATGAGCATGGTATATTTTTCCACCTGTTTACAGCCTCTGCTATTTCCTTCTTCAGTGTTTCATAGTTCTCCCTGTAGAGGTCTTTTACCTCCTTAGTTAAATATATTCCTTGGTGCTTTATTTTCTTTGTTGCTATTTTGAAGGGAATTGAGTCTATGATTTAGTTCCCACTTTTACTGTTGTTGGCGTATATGAATGCCTCTGATTTCTGTGTATTGATTTTGTATCCTGAGTCTTTACCAAATTCATTGATCAATTCAAGGAGTCTCTTGGTTGAATCCTTGGGGTTTTCTAGGTATAATATCATGTCATCAGCAAGGAATAAGAGTTTGATCTCCTCTGCTCCCATTTGGACAACCTTAATTCTGCTCTCTTGTCTGATTGCTATAGCAAGGACTTCCAGCACTAGGTTGAATAGAAGTGGAGATAGTGGGCAACCTT
>VBSM01002616.1:12106656-12137548 GCA_008086735.1 Cheirogaleus medius | reverse complement strand
TTGCCGCTGGTCTCCAAGCTGCTGGCTCGGGAGGTCTCTTCTCTCAATTCTCCTTCGCAACCTCCTCCTGTGGAGTCTCCTGTAGTCTCCGGTGTCCCTCCTTCTGACCCTCATCCAATGTATGGTCGTCTGCTTGCTTCTTTATTCTAATATCTTCTAGAAGCTGTCTTTTCTGCAGAGACACTCTGTCTGGCGGTGTTTCTCATCTGCCATCTTGCTCTATCACCCCTATTCTGTCCTTTAAACAAGATTAGATTTATATACCAGATTTAAATGACAAGAAGTTTGAAAAAAAATGTTAGTGAAGAAGAAGTATATAACGTCATCTTTATTTTTCATCTTAACTTTTTAAAGTCTTATTTTTCAATTTTTAAATCAATTATATAAAATCAATGTATTTATTTATAAAGTTAGTATAATATATTATTTGATTAAATGTTTAAAAGAGCTTTTTCATATTGATTGTGAGTAGAGTTTAAATAAGATGAAGAGCAATGTTGACTGGCAAGTTTAAGGATAATTTTGTTACAGAGGTGTCTCAAACTTGCTTTTTAAACTGGGCAAGAAAGAGATAGGTACAAAGGATGTACAACCACCTGTTTGGTTTTAGAAGGATTTGAGCTACATTAATACTACTGGCCTCACAAGACCCTCATTCACTTCTCCTTGAGGAAAAATTGTTATCTTGGGAGAGGGAAGTATGTGTTTGAAACTCAAGAATAGCTGGGCTCTCCTTGGAGAATGCATGGGCAGAACATGTTGTTTTATATAAATTTGGAAAGAAACATTGCAAGGATAAATAAATATTATTATTATTAAAAATGGCTTTCTATAAGAAAATGAGGCAACCGAATAGAAAAAGGGCTGCAATTAAAGCTTAGCTTCTCTAACTGTAACTTGTCCATAATTTTTAATTTGGAATTCTTTAATGTACATGTTTAAAAAATATATTAAGTCAAAGAAAAAAAATCAATCATTACAATATGATGACAATGTTAATGACATATGATGACATAACTGCACAAAGGAAAAATATGTTTCAAAATACTTTAAAACACAGTATTTAAATTATACTTGCATTAGAATGTGCCCTAAGAACAAAAATAATGCTAAAGAAATCTTAAAGTCTATTCAGATGGTTAGTATTACTTTTATTGGTCACACTGGTATATATAGTTTTTGAACTATGGTGTGTACATTGTAAGCTACATCAAACAAAGTAATTATGTGGTAACTTTAATTAAGATAAAATAAGCAAAACAATCAATTAAGTAAAACCCCTAAAATCTTACATATGAAATGGTAGGAACTCATGGTTTTTTTTGTTCAATACAATAGCATTTCTTTGGTCTGTAAGTTTGAGTCCAAGAAACAATAAAATCTCGGTGGCAATGAGTTCATCTACTACCCAGCTGATAATCTCTGAGTACCATTTCTCATAAAAAACAAAAATGTTCTTGGGGAAAAAGTAATTGATACAGGTCTGATGGAAGAAAAATTGTGCCAATATCATGCTGTTTTGGTTACTATAGTCTTGTAGTTATGTGCACATATGGAAATAACATTCATCAGCAATCAAGCAGGTGGGAGGAGGTGGAGGGGATGAGTAAATTCACACCTAACGGGTATAATACATATTATCTGGGGGATGGGCACACTTTTAACTTTGACCCTTACTGTACAAAAGCAGTTTATGTAATCAAAACGTTTATACCCCTATAAGATTCTGAAATAAAAAAAAACAAAATGTAGAATATTAACTTATGATATCTTACTGTGACAAAATGAAAGGATGATGTAAAAATTGAAGTCATATCAAAGGACACAAGAGACAGTTTGCAGATTGTCGATGAAGGGAGAATTTTGACTTAAAAAGAATATTTAATGTTTAATATTTAATATCAAATATATAGGAATCTAGAATTCATACTGCTAATTAAATACATTTTAGGCACCAGTTAGTACACCAACTCATTATTCTGAAAGGTGGTAATAAAGAGAAAGTAAGGAACACTCGTTTTGTTCTGTTTTATTTTTGAGTAGCCAATAGTTAATGAAGAAACTCTTCTTTATTAAAAAATCAGTTAATAAGGTAAAGTCTTTATAAAAATTCACAGGTAATAAACACAGAAGTGATAGAATTTTTAAATTACTATTTTGCAATCTCTAATGAAATAATGGATCTCAGCAATAATCAATAGTAAATGCTAAAAGCACTTGGTGAAAGGCTGATGGGGAAGTTTATAAAAGAGTAATAAATCTGTTACATTAGATTTCTATTGCTGTCATAATAAATTACTACAAAGTGAGTGGCTTAAAACAACACAAATTTATTAAATATTGTCTTACGGTTCTGTGGGTCAGAAGTTCAAGCATTGTGTTGCTCATCTGGTTCTCTTACCCAAATTTCACAAGGCAGAAATCAAGTTGTCAGTAGGATTGCGTTTCTTTCTGGAGGCTGTGGTGATGAATCCACTTGCAATGTTACTCAAGCTATTGGCAGAATTCAGTTCTATGGTACTGTAGAACACAGGTCTTATTGAATTGCTTGCTTCTGGCTGGGGGTAGTTCTTTGTACCTGGAGGCAGCCTATATACTTTGGCTCCTGGTCCCCTTCCTCCATCTTTTTAGTCAGCAATAGCAGGTCTAGTCTTTTCTAGTCTCATGCGATGACTATCTCTGATCTTTTTTTTTTTTTTTTTTCTGTCTCATCACTGTTATTTTCTCTCCTCTCCGACTTCAGCCTAAGAAATGTCTCTGTTTTTAAGGGCTCAAGTGATTATATTGGATCCACCCAGATCACCTAGATTACTGTTTGATTGTATAATTAGGTATTAGAAATCTCAGGTGGGCATCTTTACAATTCTGCTCAGCACAGATGACAACGCTTGAACCCACTAATTAATCCCAATTATAGTTTTGATTAAAGTCAAGTGGAGATGGGGTGACATATGAAAAAAATTACCAAAATGTTAACTGGTGAAGCCTGGTTACAGGTCCATGGGGTTTTATTATGCTATTATAAAATTCCATCTTCTTTCATTTATATGCTTTCATAATAAAAAAGAATAAATAAACACACAACCACATAAGGGTTTCCAAAGATTAGTACTCAACTGCACTCAAGAATATGTCCATAGATTATTTCTCATCTAGCCTTTTAGCTTCTTCTCTGTGTCCCAGACTTATAAAATTACCAGTTCTCTTGGCACGGAGTCTTAGTTGATGACTGCAACTGGCAAAACCAAATCCAGCCTTGAAAGTATGAAGACAAGAATCCCCCCGCCCAATATCTATATAGCCATTGCTGGTTATAGTCACCCTTTGTAAGTGAATCTATAAATGGAAATGCCTCGTTTTACCATGAGGCCTCCATTACCACTGCTGTGGTTATAGCTTGCTGAAGAACCTGGCCACCTCCCTGTGAATAAATTTGCTGCAGCTGGGAAGAAACAGATGCCCTGTGTTGTGTGGCTTCCTGACCTGTTTCTATTTTGCCAGAAAGATCTTATTTCCTTTCCTGTAGTGATTTTGACTGCTCCAGGCCTCAAAGTTTAATCAATTTTAAATACATTTCATTTCTACCATAAATAAGCCGCTGGTTTACATACAATAGAGAGAAGGTAACTTTAAAAATAAATAAAACAAAAAACTAAGTAATGTTATTCAAATTTATCTAAATGTCTGCATTGTTTGGATTTTAAAACTATGTTAGTTCCCACTGCAGGATAAAACTCTTCTCAGAATGATGAATGGGGACAAAATTAATGTCCATTTTATCTGCCAGTTTGTGGTCTTTTTCATATCCTCAATTATACTCAATTATGATTATAAAAATATCATGCTTGTTTCTTTTATGAAAGACTGGATTATTCAGTCTTATCTGTGGTCACCTTGCCTCCTGAGAATACACATTAATCATACTTGAATATTATCAAGATATAAGGAAGCTCTAGCCATAATACTTTGCATCTTTTCAAGAGTCTATGTATTGCTCACATGCTTTTCTGCTTTCCTCTGAGTGTCTTTCCCATTCTTTTCTCGGCAAATGAACCCATAGTCTCTATATGTTCTTCAGGAAATCAGTCATGAAGATCTTGCAAATTAGAATGATCCTTATTGGTAAATTTATGGACTTTGCATCAAGTAACCTCATGTGTTACCAAGGTAGTCTAAAAATAACTTTCAGTGGGGTAAGTTTTTTGATCATAGTTCAATCAACTGTCAAGCTTGGGTAAAATGTGGTGGAGAACTCCCACTGAATAAAGGCCGTGTATGAGTAATTACATCTGTCAGATTTTGGACCTAGTAGATGCCCTGAATGACATGCCCAGTATACCCTGAAGCAAAAGAGTTAAACTGAGTGATAAATATAGTAGTCAGAATGAAGGACAAAAGAAAATGAATTAGAAACACTTGGAGGCCATAATGAGCAAAAAAACCATTTTGAAATCCATTGTTTAAATCCTGATGGAGGAAACAGTAAATGGAGGAAGAAATAGTAATTAGAGTTCTAGTGAAGGTTTGGTTTATTCATTAATTTTTTTTGGTGTGTCTTTACCACCAAGATCAAGGCAGGACTGTGTATATTTGAAGATATGACTTGAAGGCTACATGGAAAAAAGATTGATGGTTTTGGAAAAGGAGGGAATGTATGATTCATTTAGAGTTAGGAACAAATAGTAGAATGTTAGCCTATTTAAGATGGAAATGAGAACAGACTATTGAAGCTGTGTGAAAATACACACCTCTTTGATCTAACAGAAGTACTGTATTACAGCAAACTTTTGAAGAAATGTCACATGTAAACACCTATTCTGGAGGAATAGAATTGACATTGAAGTAATAGTATCTGTGTTTATTCAACAGGATGGGGAAAGGAAGATTATTTTCAGTTCAAATAGTACCTTATTGGTTTGGTTCTTATTCTCTTAGCTTGATAAGATAATGTGTATTGACTCAAAAGGAGCATTTGACTTTATATTAAAGTAGCTACTAATCATGTAAGTAAAAGGTATTTGAAATTTAATTTTTTTGGGAATTTATATAGTATACCATGACCTTGCATCATAAAACTAGTTTGCTAAGATTGCTACAATTAAAATATAATCTAAGGCTATCATAGGTTTCCTCTGTGAACTAATTCTGGGAGCCTGGTTTTCAAGAGGTCAAGGAAGTACAAGTCATCATATTAGCTCTGTGCAGATAGGGGCACAGAAGGGACCAAACAGGTGAGAGGATGCTTGTGACAGTCTTTTATAAAGCTCAACACTTTGTGAAGAAGAAAAAGAAACCATCTGTGCTGTCATTCTTGCTGACCTTCTGCTTTGAACAAGAAAGATGAACTGAATACTGAGAATAGGTCAATGAATATACTTGATAATTAATTATGAAATATCTGATTTCAACTCAAAAGTGTGGTTTATTGTATCTCAAACAAAAAGCAGTACAATTAATCAAAGTATGCACCTAAACTACTTGACACAGTTTTGCTATCTTAATGGTAGCTTTTTTATGCCAGCAGCGAAGAAACCTGGAGAGTGAATGGCAATGAAATCTTGAAAGGTGGTTTCCATGGCTTGTTGAGAATGGAATATTTTTCCTTGCAAGAAGTGGTTCAAAGCCTGGAAAAAGTAGTAGTCAGTTAGTGCAAGGTCTGGTGAATATGGTGGATGACAGAGTTTCCAAGTCCAGCTTCTGTAATTTGAGCAGCATTGTTTGTGCAACATGGTCCAGCATTGTCTTGCAAGAGGATTGGTCTGTCTCTGTTGACTAATCTTGGCTGTGTAATCACAAGCATCCACATCACTTTGTCCAATCGGTTGCAGTAGAAATCTGCTGTAATTGATTGATCAGGTTTAATGAAGCTGTACTGGATAATACCAGCGCTGGACCACCAGACACCATTAGCTTTTCATGATGAATATTCAGTTTTGGACGTTGTTTTGGCACTTCATCTTTATCCAACCATTGTGCTGAATGCTAGAGATTGTCAAAAAGAATCAATTTTTCATCACATGTAACAATACAGTATAGAAATGGTTTGCCTTTCTGTCATGAAAGCAAAGGAAAACAAGCTTCAAGATGACTTCTCTGCTGGTGTTCGTTTAATTCATATGTGGAACCCATGTATCCAGCTTCTTTACCTTGTCTATTTGTTTCAAATAGTCCAATAATGCTGGAATAGTAACGTCAAACCTTGCTGCTAATTCACACATAGGTTGAGATGGATTCACTTCCACTACAACTTTCAGTTCATCATAATCCACCTTGGTCTCAGGTCACCCACGTGGCTCATTTTCAAGATTAAAATCACCAGAATGAAAGTTCTCAAACCATCAATGTACTTTGCATTCACTAGTCACATCCTTCCCAAACACTTTGTTGATATTTTGAACTGAGTTACATTGGTTCCATGACAGAACTCATATTCGAAAATAACATGAATTTTTGACTTATCCATGGTTTCACAAAAATTGCTCTAAAAAAAGTGAAAGGTAATCACAAGCCAACACATGCATTGGAAACACTGAGAATGTACCTTCACAATAAAAACAAAACAAAAAGTATGAAAGATGTCAGAGATATCAACTGTCAAACTTAGTACTTAAGAAAATAGAACACTTCATACTTAACCTAAATAAAACAGTATTTGCATCATAGCTATTGAAAATCAAACTAAGGATAAGTATTATTTTCTCTGTCTGTCACACTTATTATCCATGTTTTTGTGGCTAATTATCATTATGATTAAGAAGCTATTTTGTGAGAAAATACTAAGCACTAATTCTGATTTATATTTGAATCCAGTCTATTTTAGTCCATTAAAATTACATTTCTGATGTTAGTGAACTATTTATTAAGTAATCTGGCTTTTATTTTTAATATCTGAGTAATTCTTAATAACCAATTAGAGAAAGTAATTTTGATTTTTACATGTCATTTAGAAAAAAGAGAGGACAGTTTTAATGTTAATTAAGCCCTTACAGATTTTTATTTGGTTTGACTAAGATTGTGACAGAATAATATTTTCTTTTGTAACTACTAGTCTTCCTATTCTATACTATTTGATTGATTTAACTTTTCAGATCCTTAAGACATTCATTTCTTTCTTCCTATCATATTCTGTTCTAGCGAAGAGAACTAATACTATTCAGAGCCTCAAAAGTCTACATAAATAAATATACCTTACCAATCACAATAGATCTGTTCTTCTCTGAGTGCCTAGGATTTAGCGTCAAATCATCTACTTGACCAATCTGTATTGCCATGTGATGTTTTCTATCTTATGTTGAACTATGCATCTGTCATTTGCTTTGTTTAACTTACATATCTACCCAATTTCCTACTTAGGTTGCCTGCTTCATCTCTAATATATACCATGTTCTTATTAAATATATGCTTTTATTTTCTAGCTGATTCTATTACCCATAGGATAAAATTCAAACTCCTTAGTATAGCATGACAGGTCTTTTACAATTGAACTGAAACTAGTATCTAGATCCTCATCCCCTCTGAGTCCTTCTCATAACCTAGGTGACAGCTGAAGCTATAGTCTTGCAGTTCCTTATACAATAGCCCTTTGCCTAGAATGTACACCATCTCATCTCTACATTTTTCCAAGGCCAATCTTCAAAAACCAGCCCAGTTTAGGCCACATGCCTCTTTTATGTAAATCCTTCCATATTTTCCACAATGACTCCCCCAGCACCCTCATTCTGTTAAAGCATCCCCTCAAATAATTTCCTCAGCAAAGGGGAATGAAAAATAAACTTCTTGACTCTGTAAATCTGAAAGATATCCATATTGTTCTTATTTGATTGCTATAAAAAAGATATGTAGATAATTATGAAAATATTATTTTAGAGGTAGTTTTTTTTTCAAATTTACATATAGATTTAGTGTGATTCCAATTAAATTCTAAAATGTAGAAAGAATAATGAGGTATAATATATATTCTCCTGTAACATATGTATATTCCAAAACTTCTATTATATTTTTAATTTTAATACATTATAAAATATTTTATTGTAAAGGAAGAAACACAGCTCTATCCAGGAAAATACAAGAGGTGCTATATCACTCTTGTTTCTTATAGCTGAATAGTACTCCATGGTGTACATATACCACATTTTATTAATCCAGAAAAATAAGCACCACATGTACTCACCAGCAAATTGGTTTCACTGATCAACATCTAAGTAGACATATAGGAATAACATCGGGTGTCGGGCAGGTGTGGGGGGGAGGGGATGGGTATATACATACACAATGAGTGCAATGCGCACCACCTAGGGGATGAACACGCTTGAAGCTCTGACTAGAGGGGGGAGTAGGCGAAGGGCAATATACGTAACCTTACTGTTTGTACCCCCATAATATGCTGAAATAAAAAAAAAAAAAACATAATTTTTAAATAAAGTTATTCGCTCATATATCTGCCTCCACCTCGTAGACTGGAAGATACTTGCTAACAAAAATTGTGTCCTGGGGCTGATCGATGTGGTGACTTCGCGCTCTCCTGGGCTTTGAGCCGCGTGCCAGGCGAGGGACGGGCCATTCCTGGGGAATGGGGTCACTCTTCTCGTTCTGCTCGGGGCGTCCTGCCTCTGCTCTCCGCCCCCGGGCGTTGGGTGGGAGGCGACGGTGCAAGAACTTGGCCCGACTTCGCTACCTGCCCTCTGCCTCATGGCTTTGGCGGGGATCGTTCGTCCTCTTGACGCAGAGGGCAGCCCTCGCTTGCCCCTTGTGGTTGTGGCCTTGCGGGTTATCCCTCCCTGCTGCGAGGGGGTGGGTGGGGGTTCATCCCGGCGCGCCGGTGCTGGGTCTGCGAGACCCTTTGTGGTGCTCCTGGAGCGTACCGGATTGTTCCCCAAGGTGCCTGAAACCGAGAGGTGGTTGCCGTCCTCATTCCTGGCGCCCCCCTCTGGTGGCCGCTGCAGAGTCTGCTGCGTGTGTGTCTCCGAGCAGTTTGGTTTTATTTTTATTTTTTTTGATTATGTCCTATGATTTTTTCTAACTATAAAGCATCATTACAAGTAAATGACTCAATAAACCTCAAGTAAAGAGAATTAGTATTATTTTTGACATACGAACTCAATATCATCTCATGGTCATATTCTCTTAGTGAAGGTAAATAAGTTAACAATGGAGAAACATCTAGGAGCTTAACTCATAAGTTGTGAGTCATGACTGAAAATTTAGAAGTAGTTTCATCTCAGATTCTGAGCATAATCTTATTTTACTCTTTGCAGTCTATAGCAATATTGTTTTTGTTTTGTTTTGTTTTTTGAGACAGAGTCTCACTGCGTAGCCCCAGGTTGGAGTACAGTGGCATCATCACAGTTCATTACATCCTCAAACTCCTGGGCTCAAGCGATTCTCTTGCCTCAACCTCCTGAGTAGCTGGGATTGTGTGTGCATTCCAGAGCACCTGGCTAATTTTTCTATTTTTTGTAGAGAAAGGGTCTTGCTCTTGCTCAGGCTGGTCTTGAACTCCTGAGCTCAAGTGATCCTCCCACATCAGCCTCTCAGAGTGCTAGGATTACAGGTGTGAACAACTGAGCCTGTGGCAATATCTTTTCTCAGTAACTAACATGTGTTTATCTCCCGAGACTTTGAAACAAGAGGTGTCTCTTTTATGGGTGTTTTAAATAAAGTAATTAAAAATACATTACCTAGCCCTTAAGAAGAGGAAAATATCCCATATCTTGAGATTACTGATGAAGAGCAAATAGTGAGAGGAAGTAGGTTCTGACATTTGACCACACATAGAGATAAAAAGTCAAAGTGAAATGCCCATAGAGGAACCAAGATTTAGGTGGGGAGAGATAAGAAACAGGGTCAAGATTTGGCCATTTCAAGTTTTCAATTAGGAAAAAATATAAATATGTAGCATATACACATGGGGAGACTCTGAGCAAAATTATCAAAAACTATTTATGTATGTTCAAACTTATATTTTTCCAGCATGGAATTTCATGGGGAGGTGTCAAAGATTAAGCCAAATTTAGAACCCCAAATGATTGCTATAATAGAGAGGCAGAGTAGAAACTAATGAATAGTTCCCATTCATTCAAAATATATACTTCAATTCTTAGTAAAATAAAATATAAATATGAGGTTTTCCCAGACATTTATAGAGCATTTAATGTGCACTCATAGGCATTACTTGAATGTAATTCTTTTAAACTTGGCTTCCAATTGTATAAAGCAAATCCATTATACACACATGAATATTAAGGTACATTAAATTTTAATTAATCTGAATAAGCTATAGTATCCATGTTCTAACTATATTGTTAGAACATTCAATATGAAATTATTAAATATGTTCATATATATTAAATTAGGAGTTAACAAAACTTCAGCTTCTTTTCTTATCAATTTAATATTTTTTGCTATATTATGCTACCACTCAATAAATTAAATCTTATTTATATAACTGAAATGTATACACCCACAAAGAAAAGTTATGCTGAGAAAAACATTTATAGTTTCTGTTTGTACTTTATCTTTTCTAGTTTGTAAATCAGATATCTAACGATAAAAAATTTTGATATTGTTAACTATTGAGCATTACCTATTTGTGTTTTATTTACTGATTGCCAAAAGTGAATCAGGATTTTAAAAAGATGCAGTATAGAGCTTTTTAATATTTATCCCCTCTTGATGAGACAAGGAAAATGCCTCAGTATCCACTCATTGCCTTTAATATAATGTCTGAGTCTTTATGATCATGGTAAATCTCTTTGCTCTAGATCTTAGAGTTGAAAGTGCAAATGACTAGACTAAGGGGACTCAAGTCCCAAGCCTATCTGGAGTACAGATTCGTTATTAAGTCAAAGGGAGTGAAGAATGAGAGTTAAGGTAAGACAGATAGAGTAGGACCAGATTGTGCAGAGCCTTAAATTCAATGTCTTTTTGTGTCCTATAGACAACAGAGAACCATTAGAGTTTTAGTAGGAAGTAGCATGAGAAACAGAAATTTATGAAGATTAACTTGGTAATAGGGTCTGGAACTATACAAGGAGATTACAAAATGTACTCCTCCTTGTCGCTGACAGAATCTTCTACTATCAATGTATCTGACGTTAAGTCATTAGCTTGGAGATCACACAGAGGAAGAGCATTAGAAGAAATGAAGACTACCAAATGATTTAATTGGGGTTTTAAAATATTTATACTCATGTCATCTTTAGATATTGCTGCAATATAAATTTCCCCATTGGCTGATTTGTCAGACCAATATATATAAGTCACTTATTCACAGAGATTTGCAGAGGTATGCTAACATCTGAAATACTCTTAACAAAAAAGTATATTTGCTCTCAGTTCTGCATATAGGGAGCCAAGTAAACTCAGTTTATTACTACTTCATCAAAAAGGTAGGATATATAAATACAATGTGCAAAATTAAAAAGCAATGGACAGGCAAAGTTAAAAGGCAATACTTTGGGAAAAGCATTCTCAATATTAATATTTAACAACATTAATATTGTCATATACCAGTAAACGAAAAACAAATCACTCCAATTTTTAAATGGTCAATTAATATCAGGAGTCATTTCACAGAAAAAGAAATACTAACTGGCCAATAAAATATGAAAAGAAATTCAACCTCACGAAGAAACACTATATTTCAAATTAGTAGCTTGAATTATTTTTTTCTCAAAAAAATGGGAACAGACGGATAAGGTATACACTGATGATTTTTAGAGGGTTTGAGTATTCACATTTAGTATTGGTTCTCAGTGTATCTGGTATATTATTTTGAAGCATACTGTGTTAGTTCCATAACAAATAATTCCAATCCCAGGAATCTAATCTGGAGAAGAATTATCACAAAGATGTTTGCTGTAGCCTTTGGTAATAGTGAAAACTTCTAATACTGAAATGTGATGCAGCAGTTAAAAGAGTGAGATAGAACTATAGATTGGCATGGAAAAATCTTCACACTGAGTGAAAGGCTGATGGTAGAATACATTCAGTGTGATTCCATTTCTGCTCTCAAGGATCCAAAGCAAAAACTGTGTGTGTGTGTCTACAAATATAAAACTGAATGTACATATACATATAATTGTGTGTTCATATATGTACACATATACACATACATCACGTATTAATGTACATATAATGAGCATAAAGAGTTTTGGAAGAAATATGCTAAAATGATAACAGTAACAGTCACTACTGTCAAGAAGGAATGTGGTGTATAGGTAATAGCAAGGGGTCCTCTCACTAGTCTTGTATTGTTTGAAGTTTTCAGAAGAATGATTCAAGTGTAAAATTAAAAATTTTCAAGATCATATAGTCCTACAAAAGACTTGACAAGAAGACTTGTAGGACTATATGATCTTGAAAGTATCTGAAACTTCCAGATTGATTACTCTATGAATTCACGTCTATTATATGTGATTTTTAAAAACATTTATAAATTTTGAAAAATGTAAATATTTGGCTGGATGTAAGAATAAATTGTATTTCTGTAACTCCTGAAACATTGAGAAAGAGTAGTGTTCTCTGTAGCCAATAATTAATATGTCAAGAGTTACATTTTAAATACTGCATGATTCTATTTATATGACATATCTAAAATCATAAACCTCATAGAAGCAGAGAACATAATAGTGCTTTCCAGGGGTTGGGGGGTGGGGAAAATGGGGAATGGTTATTCAAAGGGTATAAAGTTTCAGTTACACTAGATAAATTCTAGAGATCTGTTTACAACACAGCACTTCTAGTTAACAATATGGTACTATACATTTCAAGTTTGTTAAGAAGGTATACCTCATATTAGGTTTCCTTATTACAAAAAGAAAACAAAACAAAAACAAAAGGACAAAAGGAAACTCTGGGAGGTATTAAATATGTCTATTACCTTGAGTGTGGTGATGGGATAGTGGATGTTTGCATCTTTCCAAATCCATCACATTGTATATATTAAACATATGCAATTCTTTATATATCAGTTATACCACCTCAATAAAGCTGTTGAAAACAAATTTAAATATATTTTTCAGTATAAAATGTGCTTTCATAAGTCTTCTTTGCCGTTCCTAACTTTTTTAAAGTTGTAAATGTAGTCATAGATAGAGATGCTGTATGTACATCTCAATGAATGAACTGTGGTGAATGACCTTTACCACACAGCTGGACTGCACCACTGCATGTATCTAATGTGGTATGCAGGTGTTCTTGGAGAAGCTTCAAGTTCAGGTGACTATTTGCTCCTGAACTTTCTTGACTTAGGGAACATATCGGTGGAACATCTAGTCTTTCTGATATTACTTTTCGCTTTCATGAGGCCAATATTTGTAGATTTAGTTATTGGTTTTAAATTCTTAGTCCAATATATGATGATGAATGCATCCTAGTCTAGCTTGGCCCTTTGCCAATCATGTGACAATGGAAAAATCCCTTTACCTCTCTGTACATGAGCTTTTCCAACAGTAAAAACAGAGTTTTTTACCTGACTCATAGGAACTTGGGTGGATTGTATGAGATAACATAATTAAAGCATCTCACAATTGTGCCTTATTAATTTTAATAATTTAATCAATAAATTATCCATTTTATTACCCTACTTCTTTCTTGCTACTTATATTTTCTGTCACATCCCTCATATGTCTTAACTTTTAATTGAAAAAGACTTTCATTTTCATAAACATTTCAAACTAATCAGAGCACTTCTTTCCATTCGTGTTACAGATTAACAATATACAGCATGCCATATTTGCTCTTTGGCTTCTCAAAGCTGTGTTGTCATGGCTACCCCTTTGCCATCCAAGACAATTTTGTTGGGGCTGTTTCCATAAATGGACCTGACTAGAAAGTCTGCATAATCTTATTTCTATATATTTAGGATTTTTAAAGTAACAAAATATGCTAACATAATGTAATTAAAGATTTGTGGACTATCTCTGAAATATACATATATACATTTTATCTGCTTTATGCCATCTAGTTTTTTTTGTCTTCTTTCCCTTAAAATCTATGAAGCTCATTCAAGAAACTTAACTCACAAGAATAACTGAAATTTCCAAAAAATGTCAGAAAAACGCAAATGTCATTTCTTATAACATTACTTTCCTAAAATTACACATATTGCATAATCAACGGTTCATTTCTCAGCTTAATAATTACACTTCCCTTATTTCTGTAACTCCAATTTTAAGCCATCTAATTTATTTTATCATTAGCTTTTCCCCTTTTACTGAATGGAAATATATATATTTCTCTCTTTTACATACTTATTTCATTTTATTTTAAAATACAGTCAGCAGAGGTTCTCCTCTTTAGGAATTTTAAGTGCTGAACAGTATCCATCTTTTTCCTTTTCCTTCTGATGCTCCCCATTCTAAATCCCATTGTCAAACTGTGAAAAGAACTATCAAATGTGTCCCTAATGATAGCAAGTTTTCCTCCTTTCTATTTTCTTTCTGTGACTGCAGTATTTTTGTTGGGTGGAATTGAATATGTTAGCCTCAACTGACAACATTAAGTCCCTATGCAAGTGTCATTACTTGATGTACAGGTACAGTCAGCACAATGGACTGTGGAAAGGTTCAGAATATAATTTGTTCTTTGCAGGTATTGTCATTAAATTCATAGATATACAGTGGCAAGGCAATATTTCAGCCAAGATTGGAGGCACTGTATTATCAGCCATTCCTTTAAAATGGAGTGGCACTAAGTTCTGTCCAGTAAAGCAATTCCTCCAACAAATCTACTCCAGTCACAGGATATTTCTAGGCATAACATTTATGTGGAAACTTATCATGAGGACCCTGCTGTGTTTTTGGACGATTGGTTTTCCAAACCACTGGAGAGACTGATAAGCAAATACAGCTATAGTAGAAACTCAAGTTTAACTTCTATGAGATGGGATTTAAAGTAATTACTCAAGCTCACATTGACCTAATATTATTCTGAATTCCTAATTCATTCTGAGAAGAGAGATATTTTCTGTATTTTCCTGGATTTCCCTCACAACTCATAAAATAGGGGCTAATAATAATCTTCAGCCCTTTTCTAGTAATAACAATAACAATAATGGCAATAATATTTAAACTAAGTGTTTATGATGGGCCACATATTGTTCTACATCCATATATTAATCCATCTAATCCTCACAACAGTCCTAGGAAGTAGGTACCTTATTATTCTTTTTCTGCAGATGAGAAACTGGGGCACAGATGGTTTAATAGTGAGTTCAAGGTCATAGAGATAAAAAGAAAGAGCCAGAAGTGAGACACTGAAATTCTAACCAAGGCATTATGGCTATACGGTCCGGTTCTTAAGCACTACTATGCTATACTGAAGAATTGGAGAACATTATTTTTTGCCAATGATTCCACCAACTTGTTCTCTGTTTCCCATAACAGGATCCTTGTTTACTCCTGTTTACATGTGCCAGAGTACCTGAGCCAGGGCTTGGTGCCCATGTCCTGTGGGTATTCATCGGTCAAGTTGTAAGCAACAGGAGCTAAGTCTTGCTAATGTAAGCAGAATAGCATCTTACAGAGAAGATAATGTATAGTTCACAGTATTGCCAAAAATGTTTTTGAGAACTAAGTTAAAAAAACAAAACAAACAAACAAACAAACAAACAAAAAACAAACAGAAGAACAAGCACATGGTTCCCCAACCCATTATTATCAAGCTTTTTGTTGAGAGACTTGCTTTAGGCAATGAAATGTAAGTAGAAAATTTTAATGCTACTTCTGAGAAGATGCTTTAAAAGACATTGCATGATTCTACCATCTCTCTTTTCTCTCATACATAGCTCAGCATATCCCACATAGAGGCTGTTCCTAAGGTCTGAGTCCTAAGAAATAAACGCTTATTGTTTTTAACCCCTGAAATTTTGGTTTGTTTTAAACACAATAATCTAGCTTAATCTGACTCATATAAGGGGCACTCAGTAGCAAACATTGCCATATCCAAAAGTATGTGATTGTCAGTTCAGTGAGGATACTGTTTCTTTCTCCAAGGAAAATGAGTTTGATAGCTGGAACTGCTGCCACCATTGGCACTCGACACTGAATCCCAGTCCTGGCACCACAGGCCAGCATTGCTCCACAAACAGGATTTGCTATTGCTATAGTCATGGCCATTATGGATTTTACACTGCTCAATTCTCTTTAGTTCCTGATTCAGTGTCTGGAAGAGGGGCATCTAATTATTGGAGTCTAGGTCTAATACATGTGCCTTAATCAGAAGTCTGTCTAGAAAAGCAAATATCTAGGTTATTCAGGTTTTTTTTTTTTTATTTCAGCTTATTACGGGGGGGACAAATTTTAAAGTTTCAAATGATGCCTTTGCCCCCTCGCCCTCACAAGTCTGAGCTTCAAGTGTGACCATCCCCCAGACGGTGCACATCTCACTATGTATGTATATACCCGCCCCCTCCTCCCCCCTCCCACCTGCCCTATACCCAATTAGTGTAATTCCTATGTGCCCACTTAGGTGCTGATCAGTCAATACCAATTTGCTGGTGAGTATATGTGGTGCTTGTTTTTCTATGCTCATGCAGAGGAATTGTTCAAATAACAGAGGGAGAATCTCATCAAAGGCATTAGAACCTCTAAGATGTCAAACATCCCAATTAAGGCGGGTTGGGTTCTCTTTCTCTACCTGTCTCTCTTTCAACCTGTCCCCCCGTCTTTCAATCTCCTCAATCTCTTGCTCTCTTTATGTATCTTTCTTTTTATCCTCTCTCCCCCTAACTCTATCTCTTTCATTCAACTGAGTTCTAAAAACGCTATGATCCTCCATAAATATTTGTGGATTACAAATAGAGAAGTAGGAGGAAGACCAAAATTCAGCCATCAATGAAAGTTATATCAGTCCAGATTTACCATTTATAAACCTGAGACAAATATCTTAATTTGAAACCTATACCTATTTCTCACTTTATTCAAAACTTATATGAAGGGAGGAGTAATGATAATTAGTCCATCTCAAAACCCAGTACACTTACTGTATGAACAATGAAGTCAAAGGATTCTGGCTTTCTTTCTCAGGAAAGGATACACATAGGCAGCCCTACTTAGAATTTCTACTTCATACAATGGTGCTTGGATCTGCAATGCAGAAATTAGATTTCCTCTGTTTATTTATATATGGCCATTTTTATCAGGGACATATTTACATAAGTAAAATTTAAACAAGACATATATCTGTGTGTATAAAATGCCAGTATATTAACTAAAAGATAATCCTTCTAGGAATCAGTGTAGTCTCTCTCTTATCACTATTCCTTAAGGAAAAATTGGTGATCAAAGATTTCTTGATGTGATTTATCCATTGGTTGAATAACACAACTTCCAATTGCAACCCAGTCTCTCTTGCTAATGCCAACTATAATGGCTTTCCTTCATTCTCTTGAGTGAAAGATGGCCATGTGTGCCAAATATAACCAATACATTGTCATTGAAAGTCTTGGGGCTATGGGATTCTGAGAAATCTTTTGATTTATTGATAAAAGAGACAATCTGGCATTGCTTCTTACATTGTAGTATTGTCTTTAATATACATGTGGAGCTATGGTCCTCATTCTGTAAACTTGATAGAACAGCACAAGGAAGAAAAATCAATATGATAAGAATGATAGGGCAATAATATAAAAAGATTCCAGTTCCTTGAATACATTAACAATTGGATAAATACCATCTACTTACACCATACTTTTTAATATAACAATAATCATTTTCATGTTTCAAGTCACTATTAGTCAGATATTTTGTCAATTGAAATAAAAAATACCACTAATACACCTGATGAATGTAAAATCATATGAAAGATAATAAAATGTTTTATGAGAAGAAGGAATATTTGACACAGACTTTAGGAAATCCAGTAAGATATCCTATCACATAAAATAGAGGATATTATATTCCTTTAGAGAAAAAAAAAATTGTTCCTGTAGCTTTATTTCAAGTGTATTTCTTTAGTATTTAGTATTTCACGTATTGTGTCTTTTGTCTAAGCTTATTCTGCATAATTTTAGGCTAGTCACCAATTGCATAGAAAAATTCACATTTCTAATTAGATTGTTTTTTTTTTCTGGTAGACATTGTGTCTTTTGTCTTTTGTCTTTTCAATCTTCAAGGGTTGACATACATCCGTCCCTTGATTATAATGGCATCTTAGAGTTACTGCTTTGATGATTGAAGTCTGATTTTGCAGTTAATTAGCTGTTGATCTTATGCAAGTTATTTAAGTAGAGCTTTATGAATCTTTGTCTTAAATTATACCTTGGATATTTAATTTCTGTAAGTATATTCTAAAGCTTCTACTAGTATTACAATATCCTAGGCTCTCCTCACAATAAAAGCATCTTAGAAGAGAAAAGTGGAAAAAAATTGTAACAAATATTGCCAAAATTCATTTATTTAAAAATGTATGTAAAAGTTAGTGTGAGTAACAGTAAAAATACATTATAAAATTTATGCCAAAAACAGTTTTTCTTTTCACTTCCTTCAATATATTCCAAACATACTTAGGTATACAGATATTTAGTCAATGTTAATACTTATTTTCCTTTTAAAAAGGAGGGAATCTGTAATGCATTTTTTCAGAGAATATTATCTTCAATAGATGGCATTTAAATCATAAGATTGCTGGTAATAACATTATGAATGATTACATTATGTAAACTATTCGGTGTAAAGCATGACTTATGCACATCTGAGATATTCAGAAGGACTACCAAGCTGTTTATGAAATTGATCTCTAAATCTTAGTAATGTTAAAAATACATTTCTATTTCTATCTTGAATATTGTCATTTTGGTCAATGGAGAATTTGCAGAGTATTTAGAAATTCAGCCAGCTTAATTTCTTGGTGGTGAAATAAATAGCTGCTCTTTTCTCTTTTAATGTTTATACATATTCAATACTAAATTATTTAAATTCAATTTTAATGCTTGATAATTTAAGCAGACAAATTAGGCTATTCAGAATTAAATCTGATTACATGATTGTTGAAAGGTAATATCATATGCAGCTTGGTACAACCCATAAAATAATTCTTTATGAAGGAATTGAAACTTTAATTACCTATGTATATCATTTCATATTATTTTCTAAATCATTTTACTCTCCTTCACATATAATTCTAACTTAGTTTCAGTCTTATTTGTTTACTATATGTATTTTTTAATGTTTTTAAATTTTAGATTCAAGCCTCTTGTCATATATTAGTATTAATTTTATATAAGCATACATTTATTTTTACCCACCTTATTTTCAAAAGGCATTTAGTATCACCATACTTTTCTTTCATAGAGAAATTGAATAATAATCAGAAACCAGAGGAATCATTTGGAACTCTAATAAAGACTGACTCCATTTTCAATATTTGATTCCTGATAACTTTCAAGCTCCATCCCTCCTCTTCAGCCTTTTGCCTCACATCTGGGCAAAGTTGGTAAGAAATCCTGGTGCCCTTTCTTTCATTCTGGTGGGAGTTCAGAGCATGAAACCTCTGGCCCATGCATAACAACACTCACCACAGCCCTATTCCCTAACCACCATAAAAGCAAAATCATCCTCCTTTTGGACCAGCATGGGAAGCTTCCTTGCTCATGCCAGAAAGCCTCAAGATGTGAATAATATACTTTTTATATTCTCTTGGTGTGTGCATATAGCATCATTAGTCTCAACACCCAAACCAAATTCTGAGTAGGGTTTCCATCCTATCTCTGTGAGTTGGTTACAAAAATTGGCGCTGTGAGCAGTTTGTTTAGACACTGATCACCACCACTACATGTTATTACTCTATTGTTTTGGCCTCTAAGCCGAATTATTCTCTTGAATTTTCTGACTGCTGGCAAGTATGCCCTTTGATCTGTTTCTGTGCTACAGTTGTTGAGTCCTGTTGAGCCTCTTACAGATGTACAAATTTAAGTTAGAAGTTTTAATAATTGGAATTTAAGGACAAGAGTATGGGACTGGGCCTTACTTAAAGTGACACCGAGTCACCTGCCTTGACCTAGACCTATCTTTATGTCTTAGCTGAATCATGTATCTCAATTCTAGTATAAACCACAAGTGATGTTAGGCTCATGGGAATGAATCTTACCATGTGATTGCTCTTTATGTGTCTAAACAGAAGCATAGCCTCTCATTCGACAGAGTGCTTGGAGGAAAAAATTGATATTCTTTGCAATATGTGGCCCATTGGGTGGCTGCCGCTGTGGAGAAAGAATAGTGATCATGTGGCATGGTGAAGTCACACTACTAAAAGCAGATGGCTTTCTAGAGTCCTACAAAATGCTTCTGCTGTTACTGCTGCCTGTGCCTTTGTAGCCACCACTAGAAAAAAATCCTGATCTTCATGGGTCCAGAAGAAAATTCCTATGGCACCCCTGTGGTAGAATCACAGGGTTAATTCAAACCTGATTTGAACTTGGGTCCTTAATCCCTATAAAGCATCCACTGCCATGGAGGAAGTCCATAACTCTGACAATACTGGTTTAAACATCTCTAGAGGAATAAACTTACAGATATGGGCAAAATAGGGAGGATATACCCCTGGAGTAGATACAATAACCAAGGAAGAAAAGGAGGAGGAGGAGGAACAGCAGCAGCAGAGGTAGCAACTATTGTTTGGATACAAAAGGAGGAAACAAAAACAGAGGTCTACAATTTTACCCATTTGGAAATCCAAAATTCACTAAAATAATTTTTACAATAAACCAAAATAATAAAAGAGTACTGGCTAGCCATTGTGCCTCCACAACATAAATTCTGAATTAACTTTAACATCTGCTAAAATGCATCAATTGGCAACATTAATGGCCTTAATTGATACCAGGGCTCAAGTTATCATTATGTCTTGGATTCCACTAAATTTAAATAAGGTACCCTCTTTACTCTTTTGAGAGTTACCAAATATGGAAAAGCATCACTTTAACCACAGAAACTACTACCTTGCCTAAAAATCTCATGGCTATAGCCCCAGGCATGGGCATTCTAACCCAATGAGAAATACTTTAAAATTAAGCTAAGTCTTTGGCACTTACAATCAGCTTGACAAAAACGACATCTTCCATGGACCTCCTCCTGCCTCCTCACCCCAGTTAAAATACTTAATATAATCCAGACTAAATTAAAACAGGCTTTCAAGAATCGAAACTCATGATACAAAACCTATTTTTAAAAGGGTCCATTTTCCCCATGATTTCTCCATAACAGCATAATTTGGGCAGATCTTTAACTTGGAAAGAATGAATACAGAGTTACTGTGGATTATACCAACCTTAATCATGTGTGTCTATTCATTAAGACATTTATAATCCAACTTTATTAAAATCACTGACTTTCCATGGAGTTCCTCAACATCCCAGCTATCTCACATAATCATTGCAGGAATGATCTTAACTCCATCCACCTTTCTCCATGAGCACAAGTTTGACATTGCATTAATGAATCCTACTCACTCAGCACATACAAAAACTCAAAAAGGAGCTTTATGAAAAGGGGATGGGCTGTTGACCCTCACACAGTATAAGGCCCCACCACCTTGGTTAAATTCCTGAAAATCATTTTGTCAGTCAAGGGCTTCTCTATCACTGACACTGTCAAAAACAGCATTGATCTGCTTAATACTAACAATATTAACACAAATCGAATATCTTTTATGCTTTTTGTGTGTTCTGAAAGCAACAATTTCATTTATAAATCTTAATTAAAAACATTTATGCTGTTATTTGCAAATCAGTCTACTTTGACTGCATTCCCCTACAACAATAGGCTCTAGAATCCATCCAAATTGCAATACAACAGGCACTCCTCATAATGTCCCTCAGATACTCAGCCACTGTGGAGGCTTTAGCATCCTCCTCTCATAACTCCTGGGTCTCTGGATCAACCAGGATGACCATAAATTGCCCATGAACTTCTGGAGCAAGAAAATTATCTCCTTGGACACTTTTTCTCTTTGGACTGCACACTATTAGAACAGCAATTGCTGGCTGCATGCTGAACTCACACAGACACTGAGTCCATGACCTTTCATACCCAGAGCGTATTATGCATATTATTCCTTGGGTCATGAAGGCAGATGATGATGATGATGATGATGATTATTTGGAGACAGGGTCTTCTTATGTTGTGGGCTAGAATGCAGTGGCATCACCACAGATCACTGAAACCTCAAACTCCTAGGCTCAGGCGATCCTCCTGCCTCAGCTTCCTGAGGAGCTGGAACTATAGGCATGTGCCACAACGCCCAGCTAATTTTTCTATTTTTTGTAGAGATGGGATCTGACTTTTGTTCAGGCTGATATGGAACTCCTGGCCTAAAGCAATTTTCCTGCCTCAGCCTCCCGAAGTGTTAGGATTATGGGCATGAGCCAACATGCCTGGCCTTGAAAATAAAATTCTGAAAGATTGGTAGAGTCATCAAGGTTTCCTTACTAAATGAAAAATATATTTATACAATAGAGCCTAATTTGGTCCTCTGGCATATCCCAGCTGCAACAGGGGTCGTCTTCCCTACCTGCAGTCTGTTGTCAGATTCCATAATGCTGTAGGAGGTCACTTGCTCTCTCACCCCTGTACCTAGAGAGCCTCTTGAAATCAGTTGAGTGAATAGCAAAAAGAATTTCTATTCTTTAAAGAAGGCAACAACATCATTATATATGTGATGGAGCTTGCTGGAGAGCTGCTGCTTTTCATCTCAACCAGAACATCCCTCATCAAGGATGGAAACCAAGGGATAGCACAACTGGCTAGACTTCAGGCAATGATGTTAGCACAGGAAAAATCTCATCAGCATACTCCTCATCCCCTTCTGAATTCCGGACATTATTGGTAGTGACCAGGAAGTTCATTTCAGATTTTGAAATATACAATATTGAGTATTTTGCAAGAATATTATGGTGCCTCACATTTGGGCAACCTTGTGAGAAAGCCTGAGTGTTCTTTCCTTTGGCACCAGTGGAAAGTTGAAACCATGCAAGCCTCAGCTGGCATGTGGGAATCTGGCTCCAGCCCCACCACTTAATCACCAGGAAAGATGAGCCAGTCTCTTTTTCCCACTCTCTCAAGCCATTTTCAGACTAGCTTGGGAAGTCATCCTGCTCTCCCTAGAAAGACTTATTATATCAGTAATAATGCTTTTTATACCCTCTTAGTGTATAAGCAGGATCATCATTCTTGAAATCTGTACCAAATATGAGGGGGGTAATTTATCCTGCTTCTTTAGAGTGGCTAAAACCGAAACATTGTGTGCCAAATCAGAGGAAAGGAGAAAACTCAGCTTCCTCAAAATATCAAAGGAAAAACCCACAATCGTCATTTGAGCATTACACAAATCACAAAAATTCCCATATTACTAAAACACTAATTGCTGTTATTAGATGATTGTTAAGATATTTAACAACAACAACAATGATGACAAAATAGCACTATTTTCCTTTTACAGAACCACAAAAAAAAATGTTTGGAAGAGAAGAAACAGTTTGCAGGTGAATATTTCTACATTATCAAAGTGGTTGATTTTTATTTTATTGCTTGCTTTGTTTCTAAGTACATTGTATAGAAATTTGGGAGCATTCATTTTTATCTTTCCAATAATTGTAGTGAATACAAATATGGTGCTTGCACAAAATTCATATCTATTAGCAAATTTCTGATCCTTGAAACAAGCATATCTTTTGCATGCCTATCTTTAGAATAATTTGCATCTGCCAGTCAATTGCTAATCAACTATTACCCATTGGAACTGAAAAGCCAAAACAGAAGAGAGAAAAAAAATAAGTAGACTGCATTTTTTTTTAACAATGGAGAAAATACAATAAAGCCTGTAAGGTCAAAATCATGTTTAGTAGTAACTAGGATATTTTGATTCACAAATAAGGGTGAAAATAATGCCAATCCCCCACACAAGAAATTTCAAAGTACAACAATCAACACCATTTCTCAGCTGAACATCCCTTTCCCTAATGTATCCAAGAAAGTATGGGTGCTTAATAGTGTCCCAAAATATAGTCCTGCTGTTTTTTGTCTTACCATGATAAAAAAGAAATTCAGATGAACTAAGAATATTTCTCAGTTCTTCCTAGGAACAGCTTGCTCTGAACTAGACCCTTCTTCAAACAATCATTGAACTTCTTATGCTACAGCCAAATTCTAGACAGCTGAATCCCAAACAAAATTAAAAATTTGCTTGCTGTAGCACTGCTGCCATGCTGTTACATTGCAGCATCACTCGGAACTATAACTACACACACAGGATAAAGTCCTGGGTCAGGCTTCTAATTCCAGCTATTTCCTCCACCTCTAGTGTGAAATGATGCTCAGACTACAGAAGTTCTTCAAGATGAGAAATAATATGATTTCCTTTACTTCAGTATGATACTCAGCCAGTTGGCCCTTCAACTGACTTAAATTCCTAATATTAAAAAGAAACTCTGAATTTACTCACACTACACCACATTTTTCAGGGTAAGTCTGTCTCCTAGGTGGATTAGATGAGGTCTCCAACCTAAAATAAATACCCTTTCTCTGCATAGTGCAGTAGTCGTCCTGTTTGTCCTGTCCCTTTCTCCTTTCAGAGTGATTGGTTTCTTAATTACATGGGTCTACTATCCTTCCCATCACAGTCCACTGCAAGAGATTTTAATGACCTTCAATCTCAGGGAGAAGTGGCAGAATATATAGTGCTTGTCTCTGAGGAGATCTCCTCTTGTGTCCTTTCCAAAATTTCCTCCATTTCACTCAAGGTATTAATATTTCAATCTCATTCAATCAGAAATCTGTACCTCAAAAAAGACAGTACTTACCTCTATAAAGGGACATTTAAATATTACTAATTCAATTGAATTCCACTTTTCAACAATATTATGTGATGCCTCAGAAATAAACAATCAAAGGATATTTATTCATTAAAATTATTAGCATGCATTTTTGGATTTCGAAAATAATAATATTGTTCAGGCAATCATATAATTTATTCAGCTAATAGAAAAAATACACAAGTGTTTTACTTTTATATTTATCTTAATATTTGTGTATATATTCTTTTTTGGTTTTTTTCTTATTTTTTAAGGCTACATAATACTTGTATGTATTTATGGGATATGTGTGATTTTTGGATATAAGAATACAATGTGTAATGATCAAATTGGGGCAATTGGGATGCCTAGAACACCAAACATTTATCATTTCTTTGTGTTGGGAACATTCCAAATCCACTCCTCTCATTATTTTGGAATATACGATAAATTATTTTTAACTATAGTCATAGTATTATGCTAATGGACACTCTGTCTTAATCCTATAACCTAACTGTATTTTTGTAGCCATTAACCAATCCTTCTTTTTACGCCACCTCTTTACTACCCTTGCAAACCTCTGGTAACCATCATTCTACTCTCTAACTCCATAGGAGCAATTCTTTTAGTTCCCACATATGAGTGGTAACATGCAATATTTGTCTTTCTGTGCCTGGCTTATTTCACCTAACGTATTGTCCTCCAGTTACTTCCATGTTGTTGCAAAGAACAAGATTTAATTTTTTATGGCTGTGTAATATTCCATTGTGTATATGGACCACAATTTCTTCATCTATTCATCTGTTGATAGACATTTAGGTTGACTCTGAATCTTGGCTATTGTAAACAGTGCTGCAATAAACATAGGAGTGCAGTTATCTTTTCAATATTCTGATTTCCTTTCTGTTGGGTATATGCCCAGCACTGGGATTGCTGGATCATATGGTAGTTCTATTTCTAGTCTTTTGAGGAACCACCATACTGTTTTCCATAGTGGCTGTACTAATTTACATTCCCATTAACAGTGTACACATGTTACCTTTTTTCCACATCCTCACTGGCATCTATTATTTTTTGTCTTTTTGATAAAAGCCATTTTAACTGAGGTGAGATGATATCTCATTGTGGTTTTGATTTGCATTTTTCTGATAATTAGTGATATTGGGAATCTTTTCACATAGTTATTGGCCATATGCATGTCTTCTTATGAGCAACGTTTAGCCCATTTTTAATTCAATCACTTATTTATTTATTTATTTTTGCTATTGAGTTGTTTGAGATCCTTATGTATTCTAGTAAATAATCTCCTGTCAGTTGAATAGCTTGAAAACATTTTCCTCCGTTCTTTGGATTATCTCTTCATCTTTTTGATCAATTTTTTTCTGTGTAGAAGCTTATTAGCTTGATGTGATTTCATTTGTCCATTTTTTCATTTCTTCCCTGTACTTTTGAGTTCTTATTCAATAAATATTTTCCTAAACCAATGTTCTATGTTTTCTTCTTGTAGTTTTATAGTTTTAAGTCTTACATGTAGGTATTTAATCCATCTTTTCTTGATTTTTGTATATGGTAAGAGAAAGGAGTCCAGTTTCATCCTTTCACATATGGATATACGATTTTCCTAGCACCATTTATTGAAGAGTGTGTTTTTTTCCCCACTGTATGTTGTCAGAATATTTGTCAAAAATCAATTGGTTATAAATATGTGGATTTATTTCTAGGTTTTCTATTCTGTACCATCGGTCTATGTGTCTGTTTTTATACCAATGCCATACTGTTTTGGTTACTATAGTTTTGTAGCATATTTTGAAGTCAGGTAATGTGATGCCTCAATCTTTATTCTTTTTGCTCAGGATTGCATTCACTATTCAGAGTCTTTTGTGGTTCTATATAAATTTGAGGATTTTTTTCTATTTCTGTGAAGAATATCATTGATATCAAAAGATAGAGATTGAATTGAATCTGTAGATTACTTTCGGTAGTATAGTCATGTTAACAATATTGATTCTTTCAATCCCTGATAATGGGATTGTTTTTCATTTTTTGTACCCTCTTCAGTTTCTTTTATCAATGCTTTATACTTTTTACTGTAGAGCTCTTTTACTTTGTTGGTTATGTTTACTGCTAGGTATGTTTTTTGTAGCTATTGTAAATGGAATTGATTTCTTAGTTTCTTTTTCAGATTGTTCACTATTGACATATAGAAATGCTATTGATTTCTATGCTGATTTTGTATCTTACAACTTTATTTAATTTATCAGTTCTAATCATTTTTTGGAGAAGTCTTCAGATTTTTCTAAATATAAGATTATATTGTCAAAATCAGTATTAATAAGGAAGTTTATAGCAATAAATGCCTCCATAAAAAAGTAGAAAGACATCAAATAACCAACCTAATTATTCACCTTATCAAACTAGCAAAGCAAGACCAAACCAAATTCAAAATTAGTGGAAGAAAAATAATTAAGCTGAGAGTAGAAATAAATAAAATTAAGACTAAAACTTATATGAAAGATCAAAAAAACAAAAAAACAATTTTTTGAAAAGGTAAAAAAATTAACAAACCTTTAGCCAAACTAATTAAGGAAAAAAGAGAGAAGATCCAAATAAATAAAATTAGAGATGAAAATTGAGAAGGAGGGAATACTTCCAAACTTATTCTACAAGGCCAATCTTACCCTGATACCAAAATCAAAGACATAACAAAAAAATAAAACTATAGGACAATATTTCTGATGAACATGTATGTAAAAATCCTCAACAAATTTGTACTATTTATGCAAAGTATCCAGAAGTTATAGCAGACAGTACAGATTAAAAATTCTTGGAAACAAATGGAAAAGAGCATTTCTGAAAATAAATTCTTTGGTTTTCAGTACCCTTTTAAAAAATCTGCAACTCTAATATATTTACTTCAGTAAACTCTCTCATTCAAATACCAAAAAAAAAAAACCTATCAGAATAAAATTATGAAAGAAAAAATATTTAGAATATTTTATTTTACTCAGAAAATAAGTTTCATTAGATATAAATTGATAATTTTATAGGGAAAATAAAAAATACATACAAACACTATTAGCAAGCCAAATTAAACAACACATTAAAAAGATCATTCATTATCATTCTGATCACGTGAGATTCATTCAAGGAATGTAAGGAGGGTTCAATATATGCAATTCAATAAACATGATGTATCATATGAAGAGAATGAAGGACAAAACCATATGTGATCACTTAAATAGACTCCTAAAAAGCATTCAAAAGAATTTAACATGATAAAAATTCTCAACAAATGGGGTATAGAAGACACATATCTTAGCACAGTAAAGGCCATATGTGACAAACCCACAGCTAGTATCATACTGAACAACAAAAAATCCCTGAAAACTTTTCCTGTAAGACCTGAAATAAGACAAGGATGTCCACTCTTACCACTTTTACTCAACACACCACTGGAAGTCCTAGCCAGAGTACTTAGAGAAGAGAAAAAAATGAAGAGCAACCAAATTAGAAAGGGAAAGGTCAAATTATCCTTGTTTATAGATGATGTGGATATATTCTTCAGGAATTTGACAAATTTGTTTGCAAAATTGCTAGACATGCTAGTTTACATAAAACTTGTCTAGATTCTAAGCTAAGAAGTAAAATTAATTTTCAACAAACCAATATTAAAAACTATGATACATGAGGAAAATAGAATTTGCCTTTTTTAGTGAAAATAAATACAGTTTTAAACATCTACATCATCTACACTGGTGAAGGCAATCAATAAATTTGTATTCAATGAAAAATATATTCAATTCATTTTTTCCGGTTTATATGACATTAGCTGGCTTTATACTATTTTCTACTATTTACTTATATGTAGCAGACTGCATAAAATACTAAATTATTTTAGTAGTCATATTTTTCCAAGATTCCTGATTGAAGAAAACAAAAAGAAAAAAATTGACTTCTTAGTTAAACATAGAATTTATATCATTAGTAGAAATAGCATGCAGTTTAGAGCACAGTTTTTTCCCATCTATTGATGATATATAAGAAACTAGTGCATTCTTAGCACTCTGGCAATTTAAGATTTTTACTGATAATCACATCCACAAAGAACATTGCCATTAGATAGTTTTTTAACTTTCTTTGGATACTGCAAGGTAAAGTATTTAATGAGAAACAAATACTTAATGAAATATTTTAAAATATGGCTATATTTATTAAGTCACCCATGTCTAATGTATATTCTATATTAATTTTTACTTTTGTGAGAAAAAAATTGTACTTATGATATGGAATAAAGTGTCATACATTCTGGCTTATCTTTTTGGTAACGTTCTTAGTACTATAAATATTATATGCTCTTTTCCATTTGTTTCCAAGAATTTTTAATCTGTACTGTCTGCTATAACTTCTGGATACTTTGCATAAATAGTACAAATTGGCAATATTCTTTTTTTTTAAGTATAGAACATTTTCAGCACTTGCTCTTATTTCATTTTTATTGAGGTATGATTGACAAATAAAAGTTGTACACATACATGATGTATAACATGTTTTGCTATACATATACATTGTGAAATGAATATCTTAAGCTAATTAACATATCATCACCTCACATAGTTACCTTTTTTGTCTATGTGTGGTAAGAACACTTGCAATCTACTCTATTTGGAAATTTCACATGTGTAATACATTATTACTGCTTATAGTCACTGTGTGGTACATTAGGTTTCAAGAACTTATTCATCTTATAACTGCAAGTCTGCACCCTTTGACCAACATCTCCTCATTCCTCCACCCCTCAATCCCTGGTAACCATTCTCCTACTTTCTGTTCTATGAATTCAACATATAGTTAGATTCCACATATAAATGAGATCATACAGTATTTGTCTTTTTGTGTCTGGCTTATTTAGCCTAATATAACGTTCTTCAGGTTCACCCATGTTGTTGCAAATGGCAGAATTACCTTTTTGGTAAGGTTAAATAATATTGTAGTGTGTGTCTCTGTGTGTATATCTTATATTTTCTTTATTCATTCACCTATCAGTGGACATTTAGATTGTTTCCATATCTTGGTTATTGTGAATAATGCTGCAGCGAGCATTGGAATGCAAATATCTCAGCAAGATAATGACTTTATTTCCTTTGTATGTACATGCAGAAGTGGGATTACTGGTTGTATGGTAGTTCTATTCTTAACTTTTTGAGGGACCCCCATACTGCTTTCCATAATGGTTGCACCGATTTATGTTTCCATCAACAATTTACACCAGTTTCTTTTTCTCTACATCCTTCACAACACTTGCTAGCTTTTGATTTTTTGATAATTGCCATCCTAACATGTGTGAGATGATCTTTTATTGTGGTTTTGATTTGCATTTCCCTGTTGATTAGTGATGTTGAGCACCTTTTCATATAGCTGTTGTTCATTTGTATGTTTTCCTTGGAAAATTAGCTATTTATGTCATTTGTCCAGTTTTAGAAGGTTGATTTGGGCTGTTGTGTTGTATGAATTTCTTCTATATTTTGAATATTATTCCCTTATAGTTTTATGGTTTGTGGATATTTTCTTCCATTTGTGAGATTGATTTTTCCATTCCATGAACATATGGTATCTTTCAATTGATTTGTGTCTTCTTCAATTTCTTTTAAAAATGTTTTATAATTTTCAGTATATAGAACTTTCAACTCCCTAATTACATTTATTTCTAAGTATTTTGTTATTTTTAATATTGTAAATGAAATTTTTTTTCTTAATTTCTTTTTTGGCTACTTTGTTTTTGGTGCATAGAAATGCAACTCATTCGCATGTTGCACGTTCATGCATGCAATTGCATGTCGATTTTTTTCTGAACTTGTTTATTAGTTCTAACAGTTTCTTGGTGGAGTCTCTAGGGTTTTCTATATGTAAGATCATGCCATCTGCAAATAGAGACAATTTTACTTCCTCCTTTCCAATTTGAATGCTTTTTTGTTCTTTTGCCTAATTACTTTGGCTAGAACATCCAGTACCATGTTGAGTAGAAGTGTCAAGAATGGGCATTTTTTAAGAAACGGACAGTGAATTAGCACCGTTTATGCTATCCTGGATTAAGCTTAAGCCTGTTAT
>VBSM01002616.1:12071487-12106556 GCA_008086735.1 Cheirogaleus medius | reverse complement strand
AAAAAAAAAAAAGAATGGGCACTTTTTATCTTGTTCCTGATTTTAGAGAAAAAGTTTTCAACTTTTCAGCATTGAATATGATGTTAGCTGTGGGCTGGTGATGTATGGCCTTTATTATATTGACATACATGCTTTCTATTCCTAATTTGCAGGGAGTTTTTATCATGAAAGGATGTTGAATTTTTTCAAATGCTTTTTCTGTATCTATTGAAATTATATATGGTTGTCCTTTGTTTTGCTAATATGATGCATCCCATTTATTGATTTGATTATATTGAATCACCTTTGCATTCCAGGGATAAATACCACTTGATCATAGTTTATGATCCTTAAAAGGTGCTGTTGAATTCAGTTTTTAGTACTTTTTTGAGGATTTTGCATTTATGTTCATTAGGGCCAATCAATACACTAGCTTATTATCTATAGTAAACACGAATAGATGCATTGAAATCACAAACAATTGCACAGATATTTTAAGTTTGTCTTAAGCTTAAATAAAGGTGACAGGGATTTTTGTGAAAAAGGTCATTGCAGTTCATGGACTTCCAAACAGGAATTCTCATAAATATATAGGCCAGGCACGGTGGCTCACGCCTGTAATCCCAGCACTCTGGGAGGCCGAGGTGGGAGGATTGCCTGAGCTCGGGAGTTCAAGACCAGAATGAGCAAGAGTGAGACACTGTCTCTACTAAAAATAGAAAAAATTAGCCAGTCATGGTGGTGCATGCTTGTAGCCCCAGCTACCCAGGAGGCTGAGGCAGGAGGATCCCTTGAACCCAGGAGTTTGAGGTTGCTGTGAGCTAGGCTGACACCACAGCTCTCTAGCCCAGGCAACAGAGTGAAATTCTGTCTCAAAAAAATAATAATAATAAAAATAAAAAATAAATAAATATATTATATGAACACATTTTACCTAATTAATTTATCTTCATAGGATAGGAGAAATATGATAGATGGTAGGAAGTGAGAGTAGTTACTAATAACATTTGCATATACTTTAGTTTCTTATTCTAATTTGAAGGAAAGTTATTATAAGGCCCAAAACAATTGTCATCTCATCTGGAAAGCATAATGTTAAATGACACCAGTAAATATTAGCTATTATCAGATCTGGAAAATTTAATTATGGCTATTTATGTTTTTCTACATTACACTATTAATACTACAATTAAATCCCTTAATATAATTTCCACTTTATTGTCTTTGAGATACTTGATAAAGAGTGCCTTCTTCAACCCCTAGCATCTAGTACGGAACACAACTCATGGTGCATACTACATACTCAGAACATATTTTTAGAATTAATGTGTAATCCTATTTGAATTTTAAGACTACCACCAGGAACTGTAGGACTCATGTCATTTCTTGTAAATTTTGCCATTACATACGGTTTAAGAAAACTTTAAATGTGTTCTAAAGGAAAGATAATATTGTTGATAAGTTTAATTTTAACTTTGAAGACATAATTAAAAATATAAATAAAAGTTAGGCTATAAGCATTTGCAAGGCTGTTACAATAATGATTTGGTGTGACAGCTGTTAAAACTCTTGTCTTTCTTCTCATAAATATTTCTCAGACAAATTTAAAGAGAAATTAGCTGCTGGTGCTTCATGAACCCTTAAAAGTAAAATTAACATGAGTTATGTAGGCAAAAACAGAAGAAAAAGCCTGTTACTCGTTCCCTGAGTTTTCATCTGCCCAAAGACAGAATATCATTAATAATTCATGGTATTATAATCATAAATTGATGGTAATAACTAACATTTACTTTGCTCATACTTATTCCCATTTTCCAGTGGATTAATTATAGTCTACTTCTTATTTTGAGGAGAAAAACGTAGCAGTACTTTCTTAGCCAATGTTACATAGTAATTAGCTAGGCTGGGATTTGAATTCAGTTCTGTGAATATTCAATGCTCGTGGTATTACATCTGTACTACTACAGATCAATTCTGACTTACACTGAATAATTACATCTGATTTTTCTTTTTTATTTATTTATTTATTTATTTTTAATTTTTTTTTTTTATTCCATCTTGTAATGGGGGTACAAATATTGTTTGGGTTACATACATTGCCCCTCCCCCCTCTCCCCCCCACATGCCTGCGCTTCAAGCGAGTCTAATCCCCAGGTGGTGCGGATGGCACACATTATGTAACTCTACACTACCTGATTTTTCAACATTATCAAATTTTGGAAATATTGGATCTGTTACTATTCAAAGATCTTACCATTCCTCATTTCCATTCCCTTATTCACATGAAGGCTTGGATTTCAATTTCTAGAAGAACTTTACTAAGCATCTAATGCCCATCTCAGTTTTATAAGACCATTTATGATTTTTCACAATTGGTTGTGACATATTTGCATCTGATTATGCAAAATGAAATTTTATTCTCTCCTAGTGCAGAAAATGTCCTATTTCTCCTTTAGCTATTTGCTTATTGGTATGTGCCAACAAAAATACAAGCTTTGAGTCTATATGAATTATGTCTTATCCATCTTTGTATACATTGGGATATCTGCCACAATAAAATAATAAAATCATTTATTTGTAGAGCTTTATCCAGTTTGTAAAATATTTTTTAAAAATTCCTGATAATATAAAAATAATTATCTCAAAATTATAGCTTTTTAAGCTAAAATGACCTGCCTCTAAAATGGCTTATGTATAGAATGTATTCATCAGGTGGGGAATTGGACTTATATTCTATAGCTTGATCCTAATGACACCTTCAAGCAGAACAGGCATTTAGGAAACGTATTTTTTACCAGACTATTAATACCCTAGACACCAAAATATGAGTGCCTCAGAAATGCTTAAATTTCTTATTACACTACTTATGTAGATCGCCCACTAATTGCTTTTGTCAATCACCGGGAGTAGTGGTTTTCAAATGGTTACTGTGGAGTTCAAGAACCTTGTATGATGCACAGAGTAGAGGGACACCACAAGAGAAGGCTTCAGGACCCCACACTAATTAATAGAGGTTTTATTTTATTTGTTAAGTATATTAAAGGGCTTGGCAAAAGATTTATTTAATAAAAGAGGAAGGGAGGGAGAGAGAGGGAGAAAAAGAAAGAAGAAGGAGGAGAAGGAGGCGAAGGCCGCAGCGGCAAAGAGGAAAGAAGAAAGTAAGGTAGGTAGGGAGGAAAGAAAAATGCACTAATTTAAGGAATTAGATGCATGAAGAAGAGCAAAAACTCTCATAAGATTTTTGACAAATGTTGACTGTGAAATTAAACCTACTTCATACATTATAGGTAAACATGTAAACAGGGAGACCAAAAATGTTCCATGTAGAAAATATGTATATACTTATACTTCCCTTTTTACTAATATATAAAATGATCGTAGGGAACACATTTTTAACTAGCAATTTTTTCCAAGCAAAATATGCTAAGGAAAGGACTAAATTGAGGATGCTAAGAGCAAACTTTATTGCCATTTTTGACGCTTAATCACTATCAGGAAAAGAAAATGATATGTACTGCATCATTTTTTTCTACTTGTTAAAATCTATGCTCTGACAATGTATCAGAAATTCAACAAAGAAAGAAAATAAAATACCCTGACCTTTAGAACGTTCTCTCATTTTTGTGTGACAAAACATTTTCTTTGGTTACTTCATCAGAACTTTGTATTCCTTAGGTTTGTCTTATACAGATTTAGCATTTTAGTCATTTATAGTGAGGCTGTGTCTCTCATGGTTATAGATAGGAATAGGCACATTCAACCTGCACTTGGAGGTAGAAGTTGGAAGGATAAAACAAGAAGGGTGAACTGTATTATTACCAGATACAGAGATACAGAGATACACAGACCCATGAAAATTTTGTTTGCATGACCCTCAAAGAGAAGATGGCCAAGAAACTTTTAAAATGCTTACCAAGATGTAACACAGCATTGTAGTCAGGAACTTGTATTCTGGAGTAGGATTGAGTTTTTAAATTCTGGTTCTATATCTTACTAACTTACTAACTATTCAATGCTTCAGTTTTAGCATTTGTAAAATAGATTTATTGTTGACTGAATGAGACAGGTCATGTCAAAAGCTTAGAATGACATCTGAACACATATCAAATGCTCAGAAAAGGTTTGTTGATATCATTATTATGGGCTGCAACAGTACAAAAAAAAGTGAACATTAACATGTTAGTACCCACTGTTCTTGATGGCAAAATTTAACAATTTTCACTGAGCACTTGTGAAACACCAACACAGATAGGGGATAAAAGAAAATAGCATCATATAAAGCTTTCATATGAATTAGAATCCTAGATGTTTATCACCTTGGGCAATTTAAAATCAGTTTCTTGTTGTGTAAAATGAGAAAAAAATAATAGAGTTTCAGGGATGCTTGAATGAGAAAATTCATGTGAAGATTTTATCATAGGATACTAATAAAGAAATGTTGAAGTCTCCAACCATTAATAGATTTGGCTGTTTTTCACTTCCATTCTGTTACGGTTTACCTTTCCTATTTTGAAACTTTGTTTTTAGGTGCATACATGTTTAGGATTATTATGTCTTCTTGGAGACTGACCCCGATATCATTATGTATGCATCCTGGATAATTTTCCTTCTCCTGAAGATTCCTTTGACTGAAATTGTTACAGTTTTCCCAGCTTTCTTTTGGTTAGTGTTAGCTTGTTATATCTGTGTTCTTTTACTTTTAAACATATCTGAGTTTTGTTTTTAGATGTTGTTAGAAATCATAGAATTGTGTAATTTTTTTTTCACTCTGGTACTATCTGCTTTCAATTTGTGCATTTAGACCAGTGATCCTCAAACTTTTTGGCACCAGAGACTGGTTTCATGGAAGACAATTTTTCCACAGACTTGGGGATGGGGATGGGTGTGGTTTCTAGATAATTCAAGTGCATTACATTTATTGTGCAGTCAAACCTCTCTGCTAATGATAATCTGTATTTGCAGCCACTCCCTAGCACTAGCATCACCACCTCAGCTCCACTTCAGATAACCAGGCATTAGATTCTCATAAGGAACGTGTAACCTAGATCCCTGGCATGCACAGTTTATAGTAGGGTTTGTGCTCCTAGGAGAATCTAATGCTGCTGCTGATATGACAGGAGGCAGAACTCAGGCAGTGATGTGAGGTATGGGGAGTGGCTATAAAAAGAGATGAAGCTTTACTCACTCACCTGCAGCTCACTTCCTGCTGTGCAGCCCAGTTCCTAACAGGCCATGGACTGGACCCATGATGGTGCATGAGCCCCAGGGGTTGGGGACCACAGATTTAGACCATTTACCTTTAAAGTTATTATTGATATAGTTGGATTTATATATATTTTGGTGGCAAATGTTCTTTATTCAATAAACTTGGTTTTGTTTAATTTGCTGCCTTCTTTGGTTTTAATTGAGCATTTTATGATTCCATTTTCTCTCTTCTCTTAGCATATGAATTATACTTTTACTTTTTTGTGTGTATTTTACCAGATTTTGCTTTCTACATTATAATTAATCTCAGTTCACCTTCAAATAACATTCTATCACTTGTAATGCAGTTATCTTACAGCAAAGTTATCCCAATTATTCCCTTTTATAATTCATAATATTGCTATCATTCCAATCACTTATACATATGCTATAATCGTCTAATACATTGTTATAATTATAACTTAAATAGTTTCCTTTTAGATCAACTTAGAATAATAATATATTATTTTTTATCTTTATTTTTTACTCTCTCACACTCTTCCTTTCTTTATGTAGATTTGGGTTTCTGACCTATATAATTATATTTCCTTGAAGAACTTCTTTTAATATTTTCACAGAACATGTGTGCTGGCAACAAATTTTATTTTTCCTTGCTTAAGTCTTTGTTTAACCTTCATTATGAAAGAATAATTTTGCTGGATATAAAAATCAAGGTTAGTATTTTATTCTTTCTTTAATACAGAACATTAAACATTTTATTCCATTCTATTTTCTTCCTGCTTGGAGTTTCTAATTAGAAGTCTTCTGTAATTATCGTCCTCTTTCCTCTACACATAAATTCTTTGTTTTCATTTGTTCATTTTCTTCTGGCTCCTTTCAAGATTGTTTCTTTGTCTTTGGTTTCCTGCACTTGAATATGTAGATTTGGGGGTATTTGTTCTGCTGGTATTCTCTGAATTCCCTGGATCTATAGTTTGAGGTTTGTCACTAATTCTGAAAAATTCTTAGTGATTATTACTTCAAGTATTCCATTCTGTTTTAACATTCTTTTCCATTTGACATTCCAATTACTTATGTTTATGTAATTGTCCCACAATTATAGGATATTCTGTTCTGCTTATTGCTGTTAGTGTTATTATTTTCTCTTTGCATTGCAGTTTGGCATGTTTCTACAAATCAAGCTCACTATTTTTTTGCTTGACCATGTCAAATCATTTTATTGATGTGATCATGAAAGGAATTCTTCGTTTTTGTCTAAGGGTTTTGATTTTTTATTCTTAGTATGTAGAAATGAAACCTTTTGAGTGTTGATTTTATATCCTGATACTTTGCTGAATTAGCTTATTACATCTAATAGCATGGTTTACAGTTATCACATTCTTATTTTTCCATTGATAGTTAAGAAATTTAAAGGGAAAGGTGATTTGTTAGAGTTTTGCTCTTTAAGGGAAGTATTTTCAAAATGAAAACCAAAACTTAAATGGCTAGGTTTGTTCAGATTCTATCTTTTGAAATTCTAGGCAAAAAATTAATAATAACTCAAAACCCATCACTCAGAGCTCATTCAAAAATTGAAGTGGTTAGCAGAAATATTTTCTAGGTAAGAAGAAGCCTTAGATACTGAAGTTAGTATTTCCAAAACTACCTGGGAAAACTGAAGTGTCTGGGAAGGAGGGATCACAATTCCTCTATCTACTTCTGTCATGCTCTCTGTAGAATATTACATCTTTTTTAGACTTGACCACACTTCTGCATCCTTGAATAGTTGTATGCTACCATCTCCCAGTTCATGCTAGAATTTATTGACCTGTGTGACAGGAAGACCATTAGAGTTGGTGAACAAGCTATAGCCTCACTGTAGCTGGTTAGGTTATTATTGCATCTTCTTCCTGTAATGTATTGTGGCACTTACTTGGTGTATGTTGGAGCAAGCTCATACTGGTCATACTGGCTGGCAAGATCTGATTGTAAAACTTTGAAAAATATGAGTCAGTTATATAACATTATTAAAAATTAAATTATATAAATTTGCAATTAAACAAATGATGTTAAAATTATAAGTAAATGAAAACATAAAAATCATTATTTTCTAATTATTTTACCACATTTTTACTATTACCTATGTTTTTAAGTTCATTGGCATTTTTTGTACTTGTGTGGTGGAAATACTATATAATGGTGTATTGCTGTACATCTGTTTCCAAGGTCATGTCACGCTGGTACCATGGAATGGGCTATGGGATGGAAGAATACTACACTACACAGATTGACAAAGCCTATATAAATCCAAGATTCATTAGAGAGTCAGCTGCTGAACGTTTACCAGTATGCCACTGCCCGCATCTTTTTATATCTTTCAATATTTTACTAGAGCTCAATATTTTCTATTTTATAGAATTGACCTCTTTGCATATTAGGATGAGTAATACTATAATCTGGAAATTTCATTATGAAATGTTACTTCCCTCATCATTTTGAATAATGCATCGCAAACAACTGCTCCAAATTTCCAAGACCGGTACTAATTTTTAATGTGTGAAGTGCCCATTGTTTTTAAGTGAATAGAACAAATGCTATTCAGTGAGAACTGTAAATACAAGAGAGATCAATTGTATTATAAAATAAGAGGACAAGAAAATAAGCAAAAAAATAAAAATTGCCTTGTTTAATCCTCATCACAATCTTATGTCTTTAGTATTAGCCTTATTTTAAAGAGAAAGAAATAAAAGTTTAGAGCAGAGTAGCAATTAAATTAAGCCTGTGTGGCTCAATAAGTAAATTGCAGAGCGGGATTTCTAGTCTTCAAAATCTTAAGCTGATATTCTTTCTGCAATAATATTCTTTTCCTCAAATTCACATTCTATTTGGCATTCTATTTCCCATCATCTACTATAGTTTCTCTTGATTCATGATAAAAAGAAGCACTTATATCCTGTGTGTCAGACATCTTTACAGAAAAATCTAATGTAATATGCCTTCTATCTCTCAATGTTAAAAAAAATTTGCTATTTTCTTATTTTAATTTTTTCTCTCATATTAGATGCATTATGAATCAAATTAATCTGTTTGTTAAAATGTTTAAGATATCTTTGCTTCCATTCAACTTTTTTTCTTAAAAATCACCAAAATTTACCTGAAATACTGAAGCCTCACTGGAGGAGAGACAATTAATATAACCACAGGTCACTCTTTCAGCAGCTTTTGATAAAGAATTTAATGAACTATCATTAGAGGTTCTTTGTAAATCACAGGGAGAATGTTCCCCTTAGTGATCATTCCTTAATCACACTTTTTTGATTTGCATATGTGTGTGTAGTGTGTGTGTGAGAGAGAAAATGTAATGCCTACATTTGAGGGGTCTTCTTATATATATTTTTCTGTTTCTTTTTTTCTCTTTATGTATATTATCCTTTTTACATCATTTTTATTCAACATTATAAACTTGTTACCTCAAATTTAATGTTTATAAAGCTTTTCTCGTTAACTAATCTATCTTTATAGTTTCCTGTCAGACCTAAACTTAAGAAAGGCAAAAATGGAAAAATTTGTCAGAAGAAAAAGGTACAAACAAAAGTAGCAAGTATCCAAAGAAAATTTATAATATCCAATATGCAGGAAATAATTACATATAATCTTTTAATAAAACATATACAAACTAACACATGTACATGTACATCACATAGTAAGTGATAAGGATATTTGGAGCCTATAATTTTTTCCAAAAACAAAAAAAATTTTTCAAAAGTAGTTTACAAATATATCAAAAAGCACAAACAAAGAGTTAAAAATATATTTGTGATAAAGGGAACTCTTACTTGGGCACAGAATAACTCTAGTATTTAACAGAGAGAAAACTCAAATTCTAGTTTTATTGCCCTTTTTCTGTGCCTATCATACATATTTAACAATTTGAGTAAAGGAATCACAAGCCATTTTTTTTCTTTATAAATAAACCAATCATGTTTAGCAAAATTTGTCAATAATTTAATACATTCACTGCTTCTAACTCATTATTTGCAGTTATTATAAACTCAGGAACACAAAATTCACATACTTCATATCTTTGACATTTACTATACATTCTAAAGTATTTTTTTCATTATTTTATTTTTATTTTGGTGCAAGGGGATGCTTCTTACTTAAAAAATTCCCTTTCATCTTTCTTTTTTTCTAGATAAACAATAAATATCCATTACCCTGTATTCAGTCACAATTTGTATTTCTCTTTATATTGAATATAGTTTCCTTTTGTGACTCAGGTAAAGGAATCTTCACACACACAGCTATCTTCACACACATTTTTTTTACATTTCTTCTAAATAAACACATATGTAGCGTGATCTGAACATATTTGTATGTCTCTATTAGCTGAAGGACATAAGAGCACAGATTACATTGTCCATGCATATAATTTATCAATTAATTTTAGCTTAAGGTCTTATAAGAATCTTGAAATCATTACTTAAATTAACATAGTTCCTTTTATACTTTTGAATTGAACAAGGTAAGAATTTTATAAGAATGAACCCCATTAAAAGACATACTTTATTATAATTTCATTTAGATAAACACAATATTTTGTTGTTTACAAACATGCTCTGGAAACAATATAAATTTGCTTTATACATAAAATCAATATATGAAATTTAGAGTCCAAATCATGATAAAATAATTCTTAGTCTTATACAAAGTAGAATATTGTTTGAACTATGATAAAATTAGGAAAACAACATAAAGAGTTGTTTTATAACCAATATTAGTAATACTACATTTTACAAAGAGCCCTCTTTCATTTCTATTCTTCAGAAATATTGCGTGAACTTATATTCTTACAAAAATTATAAACCTCTATATTAGTTTATTCTAGTTTTGGATTTCTTTCTGGTTCAATCTTGGTAGGTTGTATGTGTATAGGAATTTATCCATTTCTTGTAGATTTTCCAATTTATTGGCATAAAATTGCTCTTAGTAATTTCCAATGATCCTTTGGATTTCTGCAGTATCAGTTATAATATCTCCTTTTTTGCCACTGATTTTATTTACTTGGTTCTCTTCTCTTTTTTTCTTAGTCTGGCCTGCAAGGTTTCCACTGAGAAGTGTGCTGTCAGACATATTGGAGTTCCTTTATATGTTGTTTTTTCTTTTTTCTTGTTTCCCTTAGGACCTTTTCTGTATCTGTGACATTTGAGGACATGATTATTAAATGCCTTGAGGTAGTATTGTTTGGGTTAAATCTGCTTGGTATTCTATGTATGACATTCTTGCATCTGGATATTGATATCTTTCTCTAGGTTTGGAAAGTTCTCTGTTATTTCTTTGAATGAACTTTGTACCAAAGTCTTTATCTCTATCTCCTCTTTAAGGCCCATAACTCTTAGATTTGTTCTTCTGAGTCTATGTTCTAGATCTTGTAGGCAAGCTTCATTCTTTTTTCCTTTTTCTCTTCTGACTATATATTTTCAAATAGCCTGTATACAAGCTCACTAGTTCTTTCTTCTGCTTGGTCAATTCTGCTGTTAAGAGACATTCTGCTGGGCTCTGCCTCGAGGGGGGAGGGGCATGGGTAATATACATAACCGTAATATTTGTACCCCCATAATATGCTGAAATAAAAAAAAAAGACATTCTGCTAATGCATTTCTAAGTTGTCATTTGTCAATTGTCAGTTTGCCAATTGAATTCTTAAGCTCTAAATTTCTACCTTTTTTTTTATTATTTCAATCTCTTTGTTAAATTGCTCCAATATGTTTCTGAATTCCTTCGCTGTACTTTCTTAAAGATCATTGAGCTTCTTTAAGACAGCTATTTTGAATCTTTTGAAAGGTCACCCATCTCCATCACTCCAGGAGTGGTCACTGGTACCTTATTTAGTTTGTTTAGTGACATCATGTTTTCTTGGATATTCTTGATGCTTATCGATGTTTGTCAGTTTGGCATTAGGTATTTGTTTTAACCTTCACAGTCTGGGCTTGCTTGATCCCATTTTTCTGGAGAAGGCATTCCAGCTATTTAAAGGGAATTGAGTGATGCCATCTGTCTTTGGTCACTGCAGCCATATCAGCACTGGGGTTGCCCTAAGCCCAGTATTGCTGAGACTCCTGCGGACTTTCGGTGGTACCACCTTGGTGGACTTGGGTAAGGTATTATATGTGAGAAATTCCCTGGATTACAAGGCAAAGTCTCTCACTCTCTTCCCTAACTTTGTGCTGGGCTGATGGATTTGAGGGAAGAGTGATATGGGAACTTCCTTGTGGCCTCTTGCACCAGATCACACCCAAAGCCAGCCCAGTCTCACCCAAAACCCATGGTTACTGTTGCCTGGCTACCTCTGATGTTTATTCAAAGCCCAAGGACTCTTTAGTCAGAAGATGGTGAATCTTCTGGAGGAAGGACTGGGTCCTTCCCTTCAGGGAAGCATGTTTCCTTCTACCCAGGGTGGGTCCAGAAATGCCACTCAGGAACTAAGTCCTGTACTCAGGGGCTTCAGGAGTCTACTTGATACTTTGTTTTACTGTGGCTGAGCTGGTACTCAAGTTGCAAAACAAAGTCTTCTGAACTCTTCCTATTCCTTTCCCTAAGTGGAAGAAGACTCTTCCTAAGTTAAAGAAGACTCTTCCTAAGCCTGGAGTTGGCAGAGGGGTGAGACAGGAACAAGTTTGGCTGCTGCTACTGGTGTTTGACTGGGTCATATGCACCCAGAGTACTCTGGCTCTGAGCCAGCACAGCTGCAGGGATTGCCCAAGGACTACAGCCTTTGTCGCATGACTGCTTTATAAATTTAGTCTAGGCCCCAGGCTTTTTTGTCAGCTGGTGATGAGGCTTTCTGGAACTCTGGTTTCAGGGTGGAGGATTTTCCTCTGTCTGTGCTGGTCTATTAATAAATACTCCCTCTGTGGGCACTGGCAGAATTTTGCCCTGTGCCAGGGCTGCCCTGAGTTTCGATGCGAAGTCCTACAATCACTTCACTCTCCCTCCCCTGGGCACACAGCTTCTCTCTCCACTGCTAGGGGATGGGGCAGGGTGGCATAGGCAATGCATGACTGTCTTTTCTGCCCTCTTCTGTTCATCTTTCCTTGATATAATTTTAAAAGCAGGTAGTATGATTGCTAACCTGATTTTTGGTTCTTCTGAAGGTGCTTATTTGCATGGATAATTGCTGAATATGATGTTTATGCAGAGGGATGATTGCTGGAGGTTTCTATTCAGCCATCTTGCTCTGCTCCCTCTCCTAATTCACTGAATTTTAAAACATTTTTAGTTTAAATTCAAAGCTACTTGGGGTGGAGTGAGGGAGAGATAGGATCCTTAGAAGAGTCAAAACATGTAAAACACTGTGAGTTAAACATTTTAAAAAATTCTTGAATTTTATTTTAAAGTTATATAAATACTTAATATATACAAATTAAAACACAAGTTTCAATAAATTTTAAGAGACTTTATAATTTGATTCATTTGAAGCATTTACTTGTTTTATGGAACCTTTCAAATGAACAATCTTGTTCATATCAATAGTTTCTCTAAATGTCACTGCAATTCCAAATTCCTTTAGTGAAATTATGCCAGTTAGAGAGATTTGCATATGAGTTAATATTATAACATAAGACATGAAGGACACAAGTCTTCAGTCTGGAGGGAATACAGATTTAAGAGACTCTGTGAGAACTGCAATCTTCAGTAAGGACTATACTGTGAAACCATGGATCTTCTGAACATGGCCAAAGAGAGTTGTCACCAACTTGTGGCCCAAAGAAACTTCTATTTCTGGCAGAAGGAATAAAATCTTTCTCTGGAACACAAAAATAATACTGAGACATGTCCTTATAAGGGTTTGTTTATTTGTTTATTTGTTTGTTTATTGAGACAGGGTCTCACTGTGTCATCCAGACTGGAGTGCAGTAGCATAGTCATAGCTCACTGCACCTTCAAATTCCTGGCCTCAGGTGACCCTCCTGCCTCAGCCTCCCAAGTAGCTAGGACTACAGGTGTGCGACACCACACCCAGATTCCTTATAAGGTTTTGAAAAGGTCAACTGACATAAAATTTGTCCAAACGACACTGGTATGACATGACATTATGAAACTGTCTGTTTCTGCTCCAGCCTGGAGGACAATTTACCTTCCTAGCCTTTATCTGGCTCCTGCCCTTTGAATTTCATTTTATAAACCAAGTCTCAGCACACTACAACCACAACCAGGAGACTAAATCCAGATAAACACCCATTTGTGTAAATAAAGTTTTACTGGAACACAGTTTCATTCATTAATTTAAATATTGTCTATGGATGCGATGCTTTCATGATACAATAGAGTTGAGCAGTTGCAACAGACCATCTGGTACACAGTCTAAAATATTTACTATCTGGCTCTTTACACAAAATATTTGCTGAAACTTTTTAGAGACATAAAGCCTTATGTAAAATAGGCAGAAAGGATGTCTACTGGCAAAGGAATATTTTGGAAAATCCTCACAAAGGAAAATGTGTACAAATTTAACCAAGTGACCAAGAAGTGTGGGGCACTCTTTTGTCATGAAGAGGAAGAAAACCTAATACTGAGGACTCTATGAAATAATTGGAGCTCAGACTCAGCATAAAACTTACTTCACAGTCACAGGCAGAGTGGCCTTGTGCAGGGAGACTCCAGGTGTGTCAGCTATGCACACTGTGATGGAATTGGGGTTCTTGCCAGTGTCAATAAGGAACTTGACAAATCTTGCTGGAGATTCTGCTTATTGAGCTTCACCAGCATAAGACCCTCAGAGACACTCCAGTGTTAGGTTTATTAGCTTACTGTAGGAAAGGAAAATGCAAACCATGGGGAAACATGAAAATTCTCAACATGGACAGTCAGGGAAGGTTATTTATAGCATTTGGGGTACTGAAATTAGTCATGAGATGGTCTTTACAAGAGTTGATTTGATTTTGTAAAATCAGAAACTGCTAGATCAGTTGTGCTATCATTAAAATATATGTGTCTCTGCAGAGTTACTCATAGGTCAGTTTGTTTGTGTTTTCGCTTGGAACATAGAGTTTGAATAAACTGGTGTTAAAGGGATTTCAGCTTAGGTAATTTGTCTTGAATGCCATGCTCTGGTACAATTTACCTGTGAGACCTAATACAGTTTTGAAAATATGGTTTCTGTTTCAAGGCTCAGTATAAGAATATGCACTGGAATTATAACCACATTCAGGGTGGTGGGAAGAAGATGCACTTGAGAATGGATGGGTCCAGCTCCCATTTACATTTTTCTTAAATTGGTTTCTTTTAGTCTATATTTTTTATAAGATGCTGTTGCCCACCTTGGTCTACCAATATCTATTGATAGGAGTTGAGAGTGTAGTTACCAAACAGGAAATGATCCTGCCAAGATTTCTCCCTCCTTCTACTTTAAATTTCAGGATGATTCTCAATGTTCCTTTTAGTATGTCACCTCCACGTGAGCATTTCTTATATCCTACTGGCTTTATTTTTTTCATAGCTCTTATCATCATCTGATATAATATGTATTTAATTTATTTCATTAAGTATTGGTGTATGTCTATTGCTGTAGGCAGAATTCTAAAGATGCCCTTCTCCCAAGATTTCTGTCTGCTGGGTACTCAATCAAACACTCATCTAGGGACTGCTGTGAAGGGATTTTGCAGGTGTAATAAGAATCCCAAGTTAGCTAGCCTTAAGATAACAGAGATTATCTACCCAGGTGGAACTGACTTAGTCAGATGAGCCTTTTAAAAATAGAGTTTCCTCTGGCTGGTAGCAGAAAGGATCGTCACAGGTATGTGAAACATGAGAAAAATTTGATGTGCCATTACTGGCTTTGGACATGGGATAGGTCCCATGCAGGAGCAAGCACAAGTTTGAGAATGACCTTTAGCTGACAGTCAACCAGGAAATGAGGACTTCAGTCCTACAACTGCAAGGACATGAATTCTGCAAACTATTAATACTCAAATGATCTGGGAAGCAGATTCCTTTTCAGAGACTCCAGATAAAAGCCTAGCCCTGCCAGCAGCTTGGTTTCATCCTTATGAGAACCTAAACAGAGGACCCAGACAAAACCAGTCAGACTTCTGACCTACAGAACTGAGACAATAAGTGGGTGCTGTCTTAAGCTGTTATGTGAGTAAGGATTTTTCCACATTTAGTTTACTAGTCTATCTTTAGTGCCTAGAATTGTGCCTGGAACATAAGAAGCATTTCAGAAATAATTCTAATTAACCTGTTAAGCTAATAACTATGAATAGTGTGAGACTGTTTAATCTTATACACTCACTGTTGATGTTTAACTGTAAATTCAGTTTCATAAAAGTAAAAGATTAAAGGCTAAAACTTGGAGAATCTATCTCAAAATTTTCCATAATCTCTGATAAAACGTTATTAAAATTATAAAAAGCATCAATGACATTCTTACAAGTGTTTAATTTTTTAAAATGAATTGATTACCAGATACTAAATACTTAATTTAATGCATGTTTTAGTGCACTTTATGTGACACAAATTAATTTGCAATAGAGGCAGGAAACCTATCTCTAAGGTAATTAGTCATGGTCAAGTTTTAATTATCTTCTTAAATAGGAAAACAACAGGCTTATAAAGATATCTACTATGATATTCTTGAGTGGTACTCTCTTTTATTTGTTAATAATTCTTTCCACTAAAATAAAAACATTATATGACATAGATTTTAACACAAGACTTTTGAAATAATAATACTCATTTTGGAATACTTCCAAACTTGCCTACACAGTACATTCCTCCCAAACACTGCAAAATGCTTTTATCTCTATTTTCTATGTGAAGAAAGTAAGCCTCAGAGATATTTGATAACTTGCTCAAGGTCAGAAAACTTCAATCGGTAAGTCTAAGGTTTCAACACAGGTGGCTGCATAACTGAAGGTCCATGAGTGTTCCATTCTATCACACTGTCAATCAGTGATGCTTTTGTTGATTAAGTGAATACATAATTATTATGAATACATATGAATGCACAACCATATTTAAATATCTGCACAGTGTTTACAATAGGGCTTTATTGAATATGAGCAAGATATGATCATCATTTTCCTAGACAACAATTTTATCTTGGGAACTTTATTAGAAGGATTAGGTTGAGTGAATCACAAAGGCAAGAGTCAAATTAGCAAAACGTGCAAAAGTGACTTTGATCTATGAAAGAACTTAACCTTCAATTGACCCATTATCAATTAACTGACATTTCTCTCCCTTTGTCTTTCCCTTTCTTTCCTTTCCTTTTCTTCTTTCTCTCTTTCTCCTTCCTTCCTTCTTTCCTTCCTTCCTTCTTTTTTCTTTCTTTCTTTCTCTCTTTCTCTCATCTTTCAACATATATTTATTGTGAGTACACTGTGTGCTTAGCATTGGTCTCTAGGCTAAATTAAACATGAGAGTTGTCCCACTATATTTTGGGAGCTTTGTGAGAAGGATTTGAGGAGATATGCTGAGGGGAAGCCGAGGCTGTAAGATGAGTGTTAGCCTTAAGGAGGGAAGTTTAGAGGAATAAAGAAAGCAAAAGTGTCTGACTATTCCAGACTGAAAGAAAGTAAAAGGGAGTACTTGCTTTTTTCCTTTTCTTTTCTTTTCTTTTTTTATTTATTTTTATTTTTTGAGGAACTGAAAGAAGTGTACTGCTGTTGGATAATAGATTACATTGGAGGGGAAAGGAGAACATGGAGAGAAAGATTACAAAAGGATGAGATTTGTGTTTGCAATGCCTTCAAGGTCACATTAATAAAGTCAAAATTTATGTGGTGGCACTGAAGGGAATATAATAAGTAGGTTTTTTATCTGTTCATTAACTTATTCAACAATATTCATGGAAGGCTTGCTTTGTGTACGATGTGCCAGGTGCTGGCACATGAGTGAGAAGCTACAGATAGCAGTGGAATTCATCACTGTCAGGTGGCCTTTCCCTCATGGAGCTTATTATCTGGATTGATGGTTTTGAAAGGTCATTCTAGTATAACATCAATAAATTGTAGCAAAGAAAGACCAGAGAAAGGGATCTGGGGTAAGAAGCAAATAGAGATGATTGTCTGAGCTAAGGACTCAGGATCTAGCAAAAAGAATCATTGGTGATAGACATGGGGATGTATTGGATGGAGGTGGCATTGAAATCCAACTTCTTTGTGTAAAGATAGGACAAAATGGAGAGCAGATTCTGTCTACTCTTATCACTGTATTTCCAGTACTTGCCAAGTAATTTAACTTTGAATTGAAGATCTGTACCTTTCTAGGACATTGATTCCAAGCATTCTTGATTTTTAAAAATGACTATATCTGTTTTACTCACTAATCAGGGCTGAATTTGGTGAATTAAGGCCCTTTTATATGTTATTTTAAATTCAAAAACAAATACTATTCTCTGGATAATGAATCCTTGACCTTTTGGACACTTTCAGCATTATAGGGATACAGTCACATTCAATTAAATAGTACATTACATGACAATGAAGAGTTAGTCAATCCTTTTCTCCCACAAATATCTATTAATCTACTCAAAAATTTACAGTATGATCTCCACCCCAATTGATAAACCACTGCAGTAACTATTTTGACATTTATTTTTTGTACTGTGCTGTTAGTTCTTATATACACAAATTTGCTATATAATATTTCATATATAAATGTTGGCTTACCATAGTATTTCAAACAAAAATGTTAAATATTTGTTATTTGAATTTTCTCCCCTACCTTTAAAAAGAAAAGCAAACAAATGGACTCTTTTTTGTTTCACTTAGTCTTTGAAGGTATATTAGTTTATAAAATTCATGCTTTTAAAATTACATTTTTAGTTTTTAGAAAATTAAATATCTTCAATAATTAAATAATTTTCTAAATATTACATGTAAAATATAATTATAATTTACAAAACAGTTCATTCTTTCACCATATCCTTAAAAAAATAGGCCTTTTATTCATAACCCCTATTTTAAGGCCACCCATTTTCTCAGAAAAGATGGTAATTGGGGATTTGAAAGGTTCTGACTTTATATTTTGGATCTGACAGATTCTATGTTTAAGCCCCTAACAATTTTTAAGTGTCTCAATGGTTAATTTTTTTAATTAGCCACCTGATGGCTTATTTGTATATTTTACAGAAGTCACACGGATGGACTTGAAGATATTCTTGTTTAACTTTTCTTCTGCTAAGTTTATTTGTTTAATTTGGCTATCTATTCTTTTATCTCAAGTATTACACATTCAAGCTTCAGTAGCATTGTATTATAAATTATGTAAAATAAAATTTTAGAGAGAACAATTTTAGAGAGAACCATGGAGAATTACTTTTTCAAATTGTTATAGTTTTTAATAGCCTTGAACTTGTGTAAAAAATTAAATTGTATGACAGAAATGTTTAATTCATCTTAGACATCCTTGGGCTGCTCCCATTTCTAAATCAATAAATACTGTCTTTATTAAAAGTTCCAACGTTATTTGCCTAGTCTGCTTTATTCCATTTTTCTTTTCTTCCTATTCTTAGCAATGAATTTAGCACCATAATTGCATAAATGAAAAGTTTAGAATAAAAATTCCCAATTAAAATACCCATTTTGTGCATTTTATGTTAGAAAATTCAATATTTAGAAGTGGTTATGGCCTCAATATGCAAACAATATAAACTATTAATAATAGGTACCTTAAATGAGCAAACATTTTAAATTACTAATAAAAACAAATAAGCATTTAGAACTATTTCTATTTAAGTAAGCTCTCAAAAAAGCAGGACCTCAGTATTGGAATTTTTACAAATATTTTGCCTTTAACAGTTTGAAGGCAAAGTTCTAAATGTGGCCAAAGCTCTACATTGGAAAATATGTGAATGCATTATGAATACTAAAAGGTAGAGAGGAAATAAAGGCTTTTTTCTGGACAATACTTTTATCTGTTCCTCTGTTATTATTTCTATGGTAAAATATTCCTTGTGGAATGTTTCTACATAGTTCAGCCAGATTTTTCACTATAATTTGCAAGAAGGTATCTTATAATGAAACCTATAATTTGTGCTGTGGTTTATGTCAAAGTCATACATTTTTCTATTACTTACAAGACCTTTAAACATTAATCATGCATTTTATTTTCCCATTCAAATTCACTTCTGCTTTTACTATCAGAACATGATAGGTCAGTGGCTCTTCTCCAAAGAGTTTAACAACTGTGGATTTAAAGTATCAGTTCATGTTTTTGCTTATAAAATTTTAAATATATCCTTTTGCCTTTATGGAAGTGGACTATAAAATTGTCTGATAAACAAGTTAAGAAGTTAATTTCACCCTTATGTGTAAAAACATATGGAGAAAAGGTTTTATTAACTATTCAAAGATTACTATTACTTTTCTCTCTATTGCAGACTCTTTCATATAGAGGCTGCTGTTACACTAATGAAGACCGCCTTTTCATGCAATGTTTATATTTAATGACAAGACCAATAGTTCCAATGTATTACATGACTGCTAATTATTCATCATTTTTTTGTTTTCTCTCAGTAAATATTTTTTCAGAAGGCCTTAATGAAGACCTTTTCATAGGTTTTGATTTGAGGTAAGTAAAGACGTGAATGTGAATACATGGAAATATTTATGTAAAACATAAAAACATTACCTAAACACCCCCAAAGAGGAACACTAGCCCCTTAGAAATGGACATGACCCCAAATAAGACCACTAAAATGACAGAAGAAGAATTTTGAACATGGATTGTAAGAAAATTCAATGACTTGCAAGAAAAAATGGATAACTAATACAAAGAAACCACAAAAAGATTCCAGGCTCTGGAAAAAAAATTCACTAAAGAAATTGAAATAATAAAGAAAAATCAAACCAAACTCCTGGAAATGAAGAATCTATTCAGGGAACTACAAAACATGGTGGAAAGCCTCAAGAACAGGGTAGATCAAACAGAAGAAAGAATCTCAGAAATTGAAGATAACATCTTCCAATTAAATAAGTCAGTCACAGAGATAGACCAGAGAAATAAGAAAAAAGAGCAAAGCCTACAAGAGATGTGGGATTATGTACAGAAACCCAATGTGAGGGTTATAGGGATTCCAGAAGGGGAAGAGGAAAACACACAAGGGTTAGATAAGCTATTTGAAGATATAATAGAGAAAATTTCCCAGACCTTGCTAAAAATCTAGATATACAAGTACAAGAAACTCAAAGGACCCCTGGGAGATTCAATGCAAACAGGAAGACACCACAACATGCAGTCATTGGAATGACCCAAATATCAACTAAAGAGGCTCTTCTATGAGCTGTAAGGATGAATGAAACAAGTAACATACACAGGAAAGCCAATCCAAATAACACCAGTCTTCTCTACTAAAACCTTACAAGCATGGAGAGACTGGGGCCCCATTCTCACTCTTCTGAAACAGAATAATGCCCAGCCTAGACTCTTGTTCCCTGTAAAACTAAGTTTTGTATATGAAGGAGAAATAAAGACATTCTCAGATAAGCAAAGACTGAGGAAATTCGCCAAGACAAGACCAGCCTTCCAAGAAGTACTCAAAACAGTGTTACCCATGGATCAGCACAATAAACACTCATGAATGTAAATCCACTCAAAAACTAAATATCAAAGGCCAGATACCACAATGGCTCAAGAGAGAAAACAAAGCAACAAAGTTCAACCCATCAGAATGAACAGAAATCTGCCCCACCTATCAGGTCTCTCAATAAATGTTAATGGCTTGAAATCCCCACTCAAGAGACCTGGCTGAATGGATAAAAAAATACAAGCCTTCAGAAAACACATCTAACCTGCAAGGATGCATTTAGACTAAAGTTAAAGGGGTGGAAAACAATATTTCAAACAAACAGAATCTAAAAGAAGGCTGGTGTGGCAGCTTGATTTCAGATAACTTAGTTTTTAAATCAACAAAAGTAATAAAAGACAAAGAGGGTCACTATATAATGGTGAAGGGCACAGTTCGACAAAAAGATATAACAATTATAAATATGTATGTGCCCAACTTAGGTGCACCCAGATTCATAAAGCAAACTCTACTTGATCTAAACAAATGGATAAATGACAACACTATAATAGCCAGAGACTTTAACACCCCACTGACAGCACAGGACAGATCCTCCAAACAGAAAATTACAAAGAAATAATGGACTTAAACAGGTCTCTAGAACAAATGGGCCTGTCTGACATTTACAGGACATTCTACCCAAGAACCACTGAATATACATTCTTCTCATCAGCTCATGGGACATTTCTAAGACTGACCATATCTTAGGACACAAAGCATGTCTCAAAAAATTTTTTTAAAATAGAAATTATACCATGTATAATTATACCATGTATAATCTTTTCAGACCACAGTGGAATAAAAATAGAAATCAACCCTAACAAGAACTCTCATTTCTACACAAAGTGGTGGAAACTAAACAACCTCTGCTGAAAGATCACTTCATAAACAAGGAAATCAAGATGGAAATCAAAAGATTCTTTGAACTAAATGACAAAGGAGACACAAGTTATCAAAACCTGTGGGACACAGCTAAAGCAGTCCTAAGAGGAAAATTTATTTCCATAAATGCCTATATCCAAAAGGCAAAAAGATCACAAATAGAAAACCTAATGAATAGACTCAAAGAGCTGGAAAAAGGAGAACAGACCTACACCAAACAGAGCAGAAGAAGTGAAATCATTATGATCAAATCAGAACTAAATTAAATTGACAACAGGTAAACTATACAGAAGATTAATACAACAAAAATTTGGTTCTTTTAAAAAATAAACAAGATTGACACACCTCTGGCTAGACTAATGAAAAGCAGAAAAGAAAAATCTCTAAAAAGCTCCATCAGGAACAATAAAGGAGAAATTACAATGGATGCCACAGAGATACATGACATAATTTATGAATACTACAAAAACCTTTATGCACACAAACTGGAAAATGTGAAGGAAATGGACAAATTCTTAGAAACACACAGCCTCCCTAGGGCCAACCAGGAAGAAATATAATTCCTGAACAGATCAATATCAAGTACTGAAATTGAAACAGCAATAAAAAAAACCTTCCTAAAAAGAAAAGTCCCGGACCAGGTGGTTTCACACCCGAATTTTACCACACCTACAAAGAAGATCTGGTACCTATCCTGAAGAAATTATTCCACAACATCAAGAAGGATGGATCCTCCCCAACACACTTTATGAAGCAAACATAACCCTGATACCAAAACCAGGAAAGGAGGCAACAAAAAAAGAAAACTACAGACCAATATCCCTTATGAATATAGATGCAAAAATGCTCAACAAAATTCTAGCTAATCGAATCCAGGTGCTTATCAAGAAAATAATCCATCACAACCAAGTGGGCTTCATCCCAGGGATGGAGGGATGGCTCAACATACGTAAATCTATAAATGTAATTCACCATATAAACAGAAGCAAAAACAAAGACCATGTGATCCTCTCAATAGACGTAGAAAAAGTATTTGACAAAATTCAACACCCTTTTATGATAAGAACACTTAACAAAATAGGCATAAACAGGGCTTCCCTAAAAATGATACAAGCCATATATGACAAACCCACAGCCAACATTATACTGAATGGGGAAAAATTGAAAGCTTTCCCACTTCGAACTGGAACAAGGCAATGTTGCCCACTATGTCCACTTGTATTCAACATAGTGTTGGAAGTCCTTGTTATAGCAATCAGACAAGAGAGCAGAATTAAAGGCATCCAAATGGGAGCAGAAGAGATCAAACTCTTACTCTTTGCTGATGACATGACATTATACCTAGAAACTCCAAGTATTCAACCAAGTGATTCCTTGAATTGATATATGAATTTAGTAAAGTCTCAGGATACAAAATCAATACACACAAATCAGAGGCATTTATATATGCCAACCACAGTTAAAATGAGAATCAAATCAAAGACTTAATTCCATTCAAAAGAGCAACAAAGAAAATAAACTACCTAGGAATATATTTAACTAAGGAGGTAAAAGACCTCTACAGGGAGAACTATGAAACACTGAAGAAGGAAATAGCAGAAGATGTAAACAGTTGGAAGAGCACACCACACTCATGGGTTAGCAGAAACAATATTGTTAAAATGTCTATACTACCCAAAGTGACCTACAGAGTCAATGCAATCCCTATTAAAATACCATCATCATTTTTCACAGACAGAGAAAAAATAATTTTACGCTTCATATGGAACCAGAGAAGACCATATAGCAAAAGCAATACTAGGCAATAAAAACAAAATGGGAGGTATCAATTTACCAGACTTCAAACTATACTACAAGGCTATGGTAATTAAACATCTTGTGACTGGCACAAGAACAGGGACATTGACCAGTGGAATAGAACAGAGAACCCAGATATAAAACCATCCTCATACAGCCATCTAATCACCGACAAAACAGACAAAAACATACACTGGGGAAAGGAATCCTTATTCAATAAATGATGCTAGGAAAACTGGATAGTCACATGTAGAAGACTGAAACAGGACCCACACCTTTCACCTCTCACAAAAATCAACTCATGCTGGATAACAGACTTGAACCTTAGGTGTGAAACTATTAGAATTCTAGAGGAAAACATTGGAAATACACTTCTAGACATTGGCCTAGGCAAAGAATTTATGAAGAAGACCCCAAAGGCAATCACAGCAGCAACAGAAATAAATAAATGGGACCTGATCAAACTAAAAAGCTTCTGCACAGCCAAAGAAACTGTCACAAAAGCAGACAACCCACAGAATGGGAGAAAAATTTTGCAAGCTACACATCCAATAAAGCGCTGATAACTAGAATCTATTTAGAACTCAGGAAAATCAGCAAGGAAAAATCAAACAACCCTATCAAAAAGTGGGCAAGGACATGAACAGAAACTTCTCTAAAGAAGACAGAATAATGGCCAACAAACATATGAAAAAAATGCTCAACATCTCTAATCATCGGGGAAATGCAAATCAAAACCACAGTAAGATATCACTTATCTCCAGTGAGAATGGCATTTAATAACAAGTCCCAAACAATAAATGTTGGCATGGATGTGGAGAGATAGGAATACTCCTACATTGCTGGTGGGACTGCAAACTAGTTCATCCTCTGTGGAAAGCAATATGGAGATAACTTAAAGCGATACAAGTAGATCTACCATTTGATCCAGCCATCCCATTACTGGGCATATATCCAAAAGAACAAAAGTCACTCTATGAAAAAAACACCTGCACTCTAATGTTTATAGCAGCACAGTTCACAATTGCAAAGTTGTGGAAACAACCCTGGTGCCCGTCAATACATGAGTGGATTAACAAAATGTGGTATATGTGTACTGGAGTACTATTCAGCTATACGAAACAACGGTGATACAGCACCTCTTGTATATTCCTGGATAGAGCTGGAACCCATTCTATTAAGTGAAGTACCCCAAGAATGGAAAAATAAGCACCACATGTACTCACCAGCAAATTGGTATAACTGCTCAACACATAAGTGGACATATAGGAATAACATCTATCGGGTGTCAGGCAGGTGGGTGAGAGGGAATGGGTATATACATACATAATGAGTGCAATGAGCACCAACTGGGGGATGGACAAGCCTGAAGCTCTGACTCTGGGGGTGGGCAAGGGAAATATATGTAACCTTAACATTTGTACCCCCATAATATGCTGGAAAAAATAAAAAAAGGAAAAAAAATAAAAATAAATAAATTTTAGACTTTCAAAAAAAAAAATTAAATAAATAAATAAATCACACACACACACACACACACACACACACACACAAAACCATTAGCTTATATATTTCCTTGAAGATTCCTGATGGAACCACTCTTAATTTTTAAACACATATGATAATATTTCATGCAAAAAATCAGTCAACATGACGCACTAGCATTAATTATTAAAAATGGTGGGAAGACCAATAACTTATTTAGACATTCTGGCAAGGTACACATTTTGTCACATTTATGCTAGAATGTCCAGACCATTATATTTAGTCTGACTGATACACGAGGATTCTTGAAACACGTAAAGTCACAGTTACTTGTCATGTTGATCCTTCCTAGAAAAATAATGTCATTTAAAATACTGTGATTATTGAATTGCATTGTTCTTTAAATTTTTATCAAGCTGTCTTGGAAACCGAGAGGGTAACTGATCTAATAATAAATAGTATACAATTTTTTCTAAAATGAGAACAAGAAGAAGAGAGATTCCAAATTTTTAGTTTGGAGTAGTGTTTACTCCTTTCCTCCAAAGTTTAATAGTTTTCTCACTCCTAAATGTTGACTTCAAGTGTTACCACCTGTATTGTATTATTTTCCTGTGGCAAAATATTTATGAACTTGCCCAGCTTCTGGGAATGAGCCTTAGCATGCAGAATATATTATTGATTAGAGAAGATACAGCTACTGATTATCATCTGGATTTGCAAACAACAGATATCATGCAAATAAAATACTTTCCAAACAGCACATGTATCAAGAGCCTTATATTTGTTTGTATATTTAAACAATCCATTTTCATTTTCTAAAATCACTTCTCAAGGTAATGTTCCTAAAAAGTAAATATATCTTCATGCCAAAAAAAAAAAAAAAAACACGAAAGACTTTTGCAATGTTGGAATCCTCCCAAATGATGATTTCTCCAGCATTGCAAAAGAGTGGCATATCCATTCAGTGTGGTATTATAAAGCTATTAAAATAATTATTTTGAAAATGATTTAAACAGTGACATTTTTAATAAGTTTTGAAACAGAATAGAAAATTGTAGAGCACACCAGTTAGAATTATTTTTTCTCCCCTCCTCCTAGAATTATTTAAAATATGTATATTCATTAGCATAGATAGAAAGTGAACATGAGAGAAATGAAATAGTTGAAAGTTAGGCTGGCAAAACTATAAGTGAATATTTTAATTATTTCTGATATTTGGTTATGTTGGGTTTCACTTATTTTGTTTGTCTTGTTTTTACCCAGCTTTACTTTGCATAGCAGTTAAACTATGGATTCAGGAGCCAGATAATTTGGGTTCAGATTCCAACTTGATTACTCACCGGTTGTGTCGCCTTGGCAAATACAAATCTTTGCCTCATTTTCATCTGTAAAATGGGTATGAAAACACTCTTTGAGCACCATTTTCATAGGATTGTTATACAAATTAAATGATGTCATTCCTACTAGAATATCTAAAAGTGTGTTTCAACTATATTAAAGGTTTGTTATTGTTATTTTCATGTATTCTAATATTAATGTGATATTTTATAAAAATATGTTTGCATTTACCAGTGCCTAAATCTTAACCTCTATCCATATGCTCTGCAACTGAAAGACATTACTAGAAGTATACTTTAAAAGATGAATTGGTAAGTACAAGGTGGCGTTTAAGGAGAAGGGAAATGAAGGTGTGGTGACTAGTTAATAACATACTGTCATACTGGAATGAGGTCATATTGGAATATTCACTCATCCCATCTGTCTGAGAACAGAAGCACCCATCTGTTATCATTTGGTCATTTTGTTCCCTGTCATATTTTAATTATTATGTCCATATATCATATCACAATGTTCTTATAGTGAGATATTTGTGGTGCTTTATGTGTCTTTTGATGGAAAGAGATATCAATTCTTAATTTAGAGATTTCATTACTGCAAAGTTAGTCTCTTCACTGTCACTGGAAGCATTGGTTTTCATTATAGTTATATGAAAGTCATAGAAATTTCAAATCATTCTGCTTACCTTTTACAACACTTCCCTCAACTCACGCTACTCAGCCACCCATGCCGCTGTCTTGTTTGTGGACAAACTAAGCTTCTTCCATCACAGAACTTTACCCTTCCTATCCCCTACTTACTAGCTTGCCAGAGGGCCAAGGCCTTTCATTTACATCTTCTTAACTACCAACATATTAGAAAGGGTTCCTGTAACTACACATATTAAAATAGTATCACAATGCCATCATTCCATATTGCCTAATTAATTTCTCAACATATTTTTATGTAAATATATATCTATTTCATTATCTTTATATCTATTGTATTGTGTATTTTGTTTCCCTTTTCTAGAATACAATTCTACTGGAGCATTAACTTTGTCTGTTTGTTCATTCTTATATGACCTGCCCCTAGAATATAAAATAGTTAGTCAATATATGTTTAAATGGCTGAATGAATATGGCAAATTTCATTTAAAATCAAGGTGAAATTTCTATTCAAATGATCTTGAAACTATATAATTTGTAACTAGGTAAACTGGCACTTTAATATGTTGCAGTAGCATTAGTAGCACTTTCAAATATTTACAGTCTATTCCCAAGAGAAAATTGAGTAAATCAGTAAATTACAGAGCAACTGAAGAGGGGCAATGAAACCATCAAAATAAAAATTGTTTTGAAAGCTGAAGAATATCTTTTTCCCTATTTTAAAGAGAATGAGTAAATTTAAAAATATAAAGGAATTGACATTTTATTTAATCTAAATCTTAATTTAAATACTTTTGTGAATATTTTATGACCAGAGATATGTTTCCTGAGTTGAAAGACAAAATAATTATAATTTGCTTTATGCCACAACAATAGAAATTCTCATTTTGTGTTTCAGCTAAATTGTGTGCATTGGGCAAACAAACTGAAAAACACTAATGCCAAAATGGCTACTCCTAAATACTCATATTTTATTGTCTTTATTTTGTGTTAAAAAAATGTAAAATTTCTCTCTGAGAGAATGTGTCATAGATAGCAAAGCTTTTGGGACCGTACTCTTATATTAAAGAGGCCACTTGAATTTCAATAAGAAATATTAATAATTGTGTCATAACCAGAGAATCTCAAGTATACATATACAATTATAAACATTATTCCACTGATAATTCACAACATTCTCAACTCAAAATAAAGCTTTTGTTCTTAATATTCCCTTTTTGCCCTATTTCCTACAGAGAATTCCTGTTTCAATCACTAAAGCATTCCACAGTGCTTATAATTTTAAATAATTGAGTAACTTTTAATGATGAATGAAAATAAAAATAACCTCAAATCAATAAATCCTCAGAAACACGTTGGAGACCCTGTTAGGAGAGGTGTCACATGTAGTGATTTCTATAAAGACAAGATATTGAAGCTTGACAAGATTGACTTTGGAGCCAGACTATCCAGATTCAAATCTTGGCTCTACAATTCATTGTGTGTGTGTAATCCTTGGAAAGTTACTTAATTTCCTGTGTCTGAATTTCTTTATAAATAAGATGGAGATTAATAATAATGCTTAGACATTGAGGTTGTTTAAGAATTAACTGAAAGAATATCTGGCCCATTATAAGCATATACAAAGTTATTTTAAATTATTTTGTAGTTGCTATTATTCCCACGGTATTTGCCAGTTATATTTGGAAAACTATATTGTTTTGATTATTTATGTTAGCCAGTTCATTTCTATTTAATGGTAACACATATCTTACATAAGCATAAATACATTTTTAAAGACCATCAGTGTGGGAATCAAGAGTTATCCCTACCCTGCTGGTGACTTATATTAATAGTTCGTATTTGTTAATAGCTTTTTCCCCTTTTATTTTGCATCTATGTGTGTCTTTCAAATTGGTTTTACATTGTTGTCAATTTTTCTTTGAATATCAGAGCAAAAGTTAATGTTGTAATATGACTTTGCTATCAATACCTTGCTGTATTATTTTATATCTTTGGTACTGTGAGAAAATCTGATGTATAATCAACAATTGTCATAAATATTTTAAGATGAATTTTCCTAGAGCACTTCTTTTTGCTTCACTTATTATAATCCCATTGCTTATTATAATTCCTTTGGCTAAGGTATGCCCTCACTCCTTGCTCCTGGTAACACAAGTCCTATAAATATTTAGCATTCTAATGCACGCAGGCCTAAATTTATAAGCCCAAAGAATCTTCAAATCACTACAATTTGTAAGAAGTTTTAGCAATATTGCTGGAAATGATATTAATATATAACATTTAATTAAGTTGCTATATAATAAAAATAAACATTGTGAATAATAAAAAAAAATATTTAGCATTCTGGCTTTTAGCAGGAAGGTTAGATGACTCAGCTCTATTAAAACATTACTTAGCACTTGCTCTGCCCTTAGGCTTTTTCCTTAGGACTCTTCTAAAATATTTTTTAACAATGAAAAATAAAAGCAAAACATTTGAAGGCAAAACTAGAAAAAGCTGAAGTTAATCATCCTATAAATAGCTTGCACAACATCTTATTTTTATTTTTCAAGTTTCTTTCTCTATTAAAATGTTTGCACCCAGAGGGTTAAGCTGTATACTTACAATGATAGCACGTTCATGGAGCTTGATATTTACTTTCACAAGCCTGAATAAAAGGAAATATATTAAAGATGAAGTAAAAATAATTTAAGTATGATAATACTAAGACCTTAAATGTTATAATAATGTAAATATTTATGTTTGACTCTGCAGAGATTGTTCAATATAATCAGATTGTATAATTTAGCATTAGACCTATAGGAATTTCCTCATATGAAAAAAAAAACCCTCACTAATAATAATAATTGTTCGCATCAATCAGAATTCTTACATATAAGCAATAAAAATTAAACCTGGCTATAATGAACACAAAAGAGTATATTAAAAGATCATTGATAGCAAATAGAATCATTGAAGAGCCTAGGAGATGAGGCTCAGAAGACATAAAGACAGAATCACATCCGATATCAAGACACAAACAAGTACAGTCTGCTGTTAAAGGCTGAGGACTAAATGCTACCACTTGTACCCTTGCCCTAACCTTTCTGATTTGTTCCTTGGAGCCTGCCACTGTCACTGATGCAGGCTGCTGATGTCACTGCCATGCTAAGGCAGGTGCTGCTGCCTGTAGAAACTAAGTGATATTATCACTGTTAAAGCTACTTCCAGAAATGACTTTACTTAGCAACTTCCTTCATGATCAGGGCAGCTGTATGTGTTTGGCTGATCCTAGGACAAATGTCTATGCCCTAGCCGCAAGCACACCAAGAAAATAAGCATTTGGCATGTTCTGCTTCTTGGCACTATTTTCTCCCAAATCAGTAAGAGACATGGCCACCAATCTACAAGATGCCACCTACTCTGTCCACTTATATATCCTTTTTGTAGTATCTTCCTCTTAAGTCTGGTTGGCCCTGTAACTAATTCTTTTTTTTTAAATTGTATCAATAGGCCTTAATATTTATTGAAATCTCAGAAAAATTTTAAATAAATCAATAGAAAACAATTAAGAGAACCCCATAAGATTCATTTTAAAAGTAAGTTTCAATAATTAAAATCTGACATAATGCCTGTTAAAAATATTCTTGACCAACAGGATGTGGTAGAGGTGAGGTCAAAAATTCCTTATGTCTTTCACTTGGGTCTTTTGGGACATTCACTCTTCAGTTGCTCACTAGCTACCACATAGTGATGAACATGGGAGGCCATGTGTGGACACTCTGGTTGACAGCCTCAGTTGAACTTCGGAGGGAGCCATTTTAGATATCCTGCCCAGTTAGACTTTAAGATTTTGTAGTCCCAGCAGACCTAAGACTGCGTCACTACATTTTGAGATTGTTTGTTATATGGCTATTAGATATAAAGAAAAGAAGAGAATTCTGCAAATGTGAGACAGAAAGAGAGAGAGGAAAAGAGAGAGAAAGAGAAGGAAGAAGAAGGAGGAGGAGGAGGAGAAAGAAGAGATATAATGATAAATGATTAGTACAAATTTACGAATTCTACTTGGTCTCGGTTTCATTTGACCCATCAGATGTAAACATAATATATTAATGACTTTTTAAAACACTAACATTTCTTGAGTGACAGGGACTGTACTAGATGCCTTCTATTAGAACTCTTTATTTTTCTTGACTGTTCATGAACCATCACAAGTTTTTGAAGTATACAACTATATTTTATGAGATAAACAAACAGGCTCAGGGGGTTACATAATTTTCCTCAGATCATACAGCTGACGGTTGCTAAAAACAAGTTATGAACTCAAGTCTTTCTGAATCCAAAGGCAAATTTTAACTTCACCAGATAGCAAAACTTGCCATATTTTCTGTTACTTGATAGCCTGAAATTGGTTCGGTAAAGTTTGCTCACTTATTCCAAATAAAAATATGCAACACACATCAGTTCAGAATTGATTGTTTAGAATTGCCCATATGATTTTGAGAAGACAACAGCAACAGCTGGTAATCTATTATATGTTAGCAACTATGTATCCAGTTTCATGAACAAGGCTACCCTTGAAGTTCTCTACACTATATTTACTTTGAAATATGCTTGATTCCTTGGTGCTTTTGTCAATATATGCCTTCAGACCCATTGTGAAGACACGCAAACCACCCACTGATCCACAGGCTGTGCCCGCTAACTTAAGGATTTAAATACAAACATAACATTGAATTATGGGGTAAGGGCAGACAGGGCAAGATTATTCACGGTCACTATTTATTTATAAAAAAGATAATTATTTGGTATTTTTAACTGGCATGTAAAATTGAATGATTATGGGGTCATGCAATGAGATTCTTACTAAAATAAATTAGTGTATTTATAGTGAATCTTTGTTTTGATATTGCACGTACCAAATGTTATAACAGGACAGTTATAACAATGAATATGTACAAGCACATTATTTCCTAATGGCATACTAAACTACAGTTGAAACAGGCATCTATCAGCATGCATTACAGCTAAATATCAATTAAATAAACCCTGATATATTTCCTGATTTGTCTTCTTGAATTACTCAGTTTGTCATAAACTATAGGAGTCAGAAACAGTGCTAAAACAAGAATTTTGAAAGTATTGGTATTTACAAAATTTGTATGGATAGTTAATAAAGACACCTTATAGTCAAAAGGAATGAAAAATTATATAGGTTTTTGGAGCTAGCTTAACATTTACTTTTTTATGAAATGTGCATATTTTAAGTTACAAAAGTGGGTAATTTTTCCAGAAAGAAAGAATATATTTTCAATCTTAACTCATAAGGAATATATTATGACTACCAGTTAAAATAAAAGTATTATTAATGAAGTTGAACATAATTCACTCATTATTCTGAATAACTTTGATACTGGCACAAAAATGTATTCTTCAGTTTCTCCACACTTCCAAACAACATCTTTGTATCCCACTTCTCTGTCTAGTTATTGCTTTACTTCGTTTTGATTAGCACTACCTTCCTGAAACACTTTCTTCTGTTGGAACACCACTGTCTCTTTTATTCTCTTCTTTCTTACTGATTGCTGCCCCACAGTTTCTTTTGGTATTTTCTCCCCACCTCCCAGCCTTCTAAAACTAAGAGTGCTCTAAGAAAAGATGCTAAACAACATGAGTGCTGGCTCCCTGCTCTGAGACAGACTCTAAAACTCATCTGCTACTTACTACCTCTTAAGCTCATAGAGACTGACCAGGACTATGCCTGGCCTTCCCTCATGCACATTACTCCACAGAGAAGCCAACTTCTCCTCATGAAACAAAATACCAAGACATGTGCAGAGTACCTCTATTATAAAAGATAAAATATATACTGTATTACAAATGGTATTGGTAGCAGAGATGTCAATATAGAAAGGTCTAGAATTTTTCTATTAACCTAATAATCATACTAAGTTACATGAAAAAATATATTATCATGAAAACATTAAAAAAACAGTAATAATATTAGATATGGAAAAATATGAGACTTAAAACACAGACTTCAATACATGGAATAGATACAGCTGAGGGACGATTTGGAAAATAATAAAGTCGGAACCAGAAACCTCATAGAATAAAGAAAACATGTGTCTGTCCATTTGTGTGGCTGTAAAAGAATACCTGAGGCTGGGTAATTTATAAGGAAAAGAAGTTTATTTGGCTCATGATTCTCCGATGTCTGGAAAAGTTCAAAATTACATCTGGTGAGGGCTGCAGGCTGCTTCCACCTACACAGTGGAAGGTAAAAGGGAGCAGGTGTGTGCAGAGATCACATGTGAGAGGGAGGAAGAAGCAGGCGGAGGTGCCAGGCTCTTTCTAACAATCAGCTTTTGCGGGAACTAACAGAGACAGAGAATTTATGCATTACAGTGAGATTATCCCACATGACCCAAACACCTCCCACTAGGCCCCACCTCCCAACACTGCCACACTGGGGATTAAATTTCAACATGAGATTTGGAGGGCTCAAACAAACCATAGTGAAGGAGCTCAGGAAACTTCACCCCAAAATATGACTCCTCTGTATAAAGAGTATTTTGAATCGCAGGCCCCTCATGATCAACAAAACACTGGAAGATTTTCCTCTATCTTCCTAAATTGGACTCCCCCATCCAAAGATCATAAACTAGGTCTGGGATCAGACTGCATATGATAATTAATTAGCACAGATACAATTAGAGGCCTCAAATGTCTGACTGGGTCAGGAAAAGCTAACAGTAAATGGGAATACTACAGGAGATGTGAAACCCAGCTTTCAGGAATTCACGGAGATTTCTGTGTTCCATCCCTTTGTTCCTTTTCTTTGTGTGATTGGGTAAGGAAAAATCATTGCCTAAGTTGATCATGTATATCAGAGACTCAAAGTCAAGATTTCAGGTGAAAAATATGATCCTCAATTTCTGAAGAACTAAGCACTCTACTTTCTGGCTTTATGCCTACCTATACATATGTAAGGAATAGGCCCTGAAAGCGGCAAATACAGAAATGGCAGCATCTTACCAAAAGCAAAATTGTTGCCTAGCTAGTAATTGCTTAAACAGTAAGATAGGTAACTAAAAGACTGATAGTCTGAATACAAAAGTAGTAATATTTAAGAGCCGGCAAATAAAAATTCTTTATTTTTTGGCCTGGTGACATTTACTGATCACATGCTGTGTGCCAAGGCCTGTGTGTTTCGCATGAGTTCTGTCACCTCAGGACACAGGCACCGTTACCCCCATTCACAGATGAGGAGACCACCGGGAGCAGTCTGCCCAGTGCTGGAGCATGTGACCACCATGCTACATCAATTCCGCAGTGCAACCGATACAAGACTGCCATGAGATGGCTCAAGGCCTGGTTTTGTCACCAATCCACTATTCCTTGACCTCTGTGGGCTCAGGTCTAGTGACCTGTGTAGCAAGGGGCAGGCGAGTCACCCTCCAGTTTGGAAAGTCTACAGCTCTGGAGCTTTCAAGGCTTGGGGTGGAGCTGAGGGTGGGCTCCAGCCTGGAGCATCCACCAAGCACCTGGACACTTGCCCTTCACCTGGAGGACACGCATTCCACCTGGCCTGGAGCCCTCCTGCCCCTGACCAGGTCTGGGGATCCTGGGGAACTGATGGCCACCACACTGCCACAGAACCGTGCGCTCGACGCGCTCCATACCTGCCTGCCGCCTCAGTCACACTAACTTGTTTGTACACTCGCACTACCTTCCGCTCGGGTGCCTCCCGTTCGCAGGCTCACTCGCTCTCGCGCCTGCTCACTGGCACCCCTTCCCTGTCCCAGCCACCTGCCTCCACGCACTCCCGTGCACACTCCCCTCGTCCTCACTCCCACCACACCGGCTCACACGGGTCTCGCCCACGCTCGCCCTCACACACTTGCTGTCTCACACTCCCTTTCCCACACACTCACTCGGACACCCTTGCCGCCTCACACCCTCGCCCTCCAATACGCCCGCCCTCTCCCATAAGCTCTCGTACCCTCACACGCCCACCCTCTCGCCCACATCGCCCTCACACGCTCACACACACCTCCACCCTCACGTACATTTGCCTCCTCACACTCTCATCCTCACTCACCTTCACACTCGCCCTCACACGCTCACACTCGCCCTCACACTCTCAATAGCCCTCACACGCTCACACTCGCCCTCCCACGCTCACTCACACTCACACACTC
>VBSM01002616.1:12053456-12066176 GCA_008086735.1 Cheirogaleus medius | reverse complement strand
ATTAGAGATGTTGAGCATTTTTTTATATGTTTTCAGGCCATTATTCTGTCTTCTCTGGAGAAGTTTTTGTTCATTTCCATTGCCCATTTATTGATGTGGATGTTTGATTTTTTCTTATTAATTCTTTTGAGTTCCAGATAGATTCTTATTATTAGACCTTTATCAGAAGTGTAGAGAGCAAATATTTTCTCCCATTCTGTGGGTTGTCTATTTGCTCTAATGATAGTTTCCTTGGCTGTGCAGAAACTTTTTAATTTGATCAGATCCCATTTGTTTATTTTTGATGCTGCGGTGATTGCCTTGTGGGTCTTCCTCAAAAATTCTTTGCCTGTACCAATGTCTGATAGGGTTTTCCCAACATCTTCTTCTAGGATTCTTAAGGTTTCATGCCTTAGGTTTAAATCTGTTATCCATCTTGAGTGAATTTTTACTTCTACGTTTCTCCTTTTATATGCTAGCAGTATATGTGGATGCAAAGGTCAGTTATAATTACTTATGACTATATGTCATGGGCTTGGGGTTCTAGCTTTTTCCAAGTATGGACATAACTTAAAGGTTATGTTACAGAAGTTCCTTTCTCCTTTATGTGTGATGGGGAAAGTTATCGTCTATGGTGTTTTTCTACCTTCTGATTGGTCGTCACTGTTCTATGTTCTAATTAACCCATTCTATAAGACTGAAATAACTGTTTTTCCCTGGTTATTTTTCTGTAAGTATTTCCTTCTTATTGTTTTTCTTTAACAGTTTCCTCTTTCTTGTTTTTCTGCCTCTGTCATTCCATTAACTCTTATTTTTTTGTCCCTAACATTCCATTACCTCTTGTTTTTCTGTCCCTAACAAGATGATGGAATTATATTTCCAGAGTTTGAAGGTAAAAAACTTAGAATTTTATATTCAGCAAATTGTTATTTCAATAGAGGGCATGAAATATATTCTTGGCTATGTAAGTCTTCAGAAAAGTTGCTACACAAAAACCACATTGAACACATTGTATAAGAAGTATATAAATAATAGCAGATACAGATTAAGGAGATACTTAAAGAAAATATGAACTGATATCTTAGTAATATAGTCATTGTTTTAAACATGTATCTTTGTATTTATTTGTTTAGATTTATCTATTTATCTATCTAATCCATGTATCTCATCCATCCCATCTATTATCTATCTATTATCTGCCATAACCCATTTTCAGGAATCTATAATAGTAATGATGAAGTTGGGAGACATGTGGTAAAGTTCTTTTATTCTTAGGCTGAAAACAAAGACATTTTTTAAAAGGAAGGATTAAACAAAACCAAAAACATCACAAACTAATATAAAAAATTATGTTATTGAAGCAAATCTAAACAATTAATGTAAATGGACTAAACTGGCCAGTTAAAAGACAAAGATTGACAAATTGAATAAAAGTTGCTTGGAGTGTCCAGGGCTTTTTGTTTTTCTACCTACAATCATTTGTTTGTGATGATGTCATTTAGTCTCTGGGCTTGAAATACCATTTAAATATTGATGACTCCCAGATATATCTTTCCAACTTGGACTTCTTCCCAGAGCTCTGGACTCTCATACACAATAACCTGTTCAACAACAACAGCAACACCATACAATCCTTTATTAAAATGAGGTTAATGGGATTATAATCCGTGGGTGGTCAGTGAGAGTTTCCATGAGAAAGTGACGTTTGTAGTCAAATGTAAAGAATGAATACAGGAGAAAAATTGAAGTAGAGTGAGTAGGAGCAGGGAGCTTTCAGGGGAAGCTTTCAGATTCAGAAAAGGCTCTGAGTCAAGAAGGAGCCTAGTACATTTGAGGAAATGAAAAAATGCCATTGTGACCATACCTGAACACCCCAGAAAAGTGTTGCAGTTAAGGTTTTATAGATGTGTAGGGCTAGGATCCTCGAGAGTCTTTAAAACCTTGTTAAAGATTTTTATCTTTATTCTAATAATAATGAAAGGTCATAGAAAATAGTAAGCAGGGTTGCTAAATGATTATATTTTTATTTGGAACAGATCCTTAAGAAAATATGTTGAATCTTACTTGTCTCCAGCATCTAGCATGACATATGGTATAGAGTAGATGTTCAACAATTTTCTTTAAATGTATGTGAGATAATTCAGAGCTACATCAATTGTTAATGATTAAGTTTTTAAGAATTTTATTATTATTTTCTAATACTGGAAAGTAGCTTTTTCATCAGCTCTGTAAAATTGTATTAATTCATGTAAACACCCTCTTCTTTTTATGTTATTTTAGATATAGTGTAAGTTAGCAGTGACCCATAGTTTTCAGGAGTCATGATTTATCCATTTAATATAAGCTTGGAAAGGTAGAACAGATTAACTGGGGGTTGTGAATATCTAATGAGTGTTTAAAAGTCTTTGCTTCACATTATATGCCTATATAAAATTTCAAAACCCATTTTTGACTCAGTTTCAGTTCAGCACAATGGGCTACTAATTGAAATTAAAAAGAAAAAAATATTTTCACACATGGCTGGCTAAACAAATCTGCTGTGGTTTTCTATAAGTATAGCTTGCTGTTGTCTGCTATTTAATTAACCAGTTCACAAATAAAATGTCCTCAGTTTAATTTCCATTTCATAGCTCAATACTGTAAACTATTCACTGCGTAATTAAAAGTCCTGAATTCTCCCAGGAATGACATTACCAGTAAGCAACTAACCCATGAAATAGAGAAGTCTGACTGCTACTCTGCTAAATTGTGTGTGTTAATAAAGCTGCACAGTGTTCTTTCCTTAATCTGATTGAGCTGAGAAAACCCCAGCTGGCATCCAAGCTACCTGCTTTTCAAACTCTCTAAGCATCTGAGCTCCAGAAGAGCTTCATTAAAGTTAATATAGTAATTGTATTGTATTTTATTGAATTTCATTGAATTTTTTTGTGAAAAAACTAACTCTCAGATAACACAAACTCACTCTAATGCCAACAAGTATAATTGTTCTCAAGTTTCATGTTTGTCATTTATCTTGAACATCCAGAGTAAAAATAAATATAAGGTTTTAAAAGAAAAAAATAGAAAAATCATTTAGAAAAAAATAGTTTTACATATATGATGTTTAAAACTAAAGTCTATTTCTTACCTTGATAGTTATTATTCAAAGAATCAATGGTTTGAACACTTAACTAAGGTAACTGTACACTGCTGACCTAGTTATTTCAGTGCTGTGCAAAGAGTCTGACTACTACATGGTGAATATATTCACCAATTGCTTCACCAGTCACATTGAAGAGAGGATAAACATAGAATTAATAGTGCATTGCCACAGTGTTTGTATAATTATTCTGTGTATCCAGGCTGTCCCACTGAAAGTCAAATATTTTCAGAAACCTAGCCTATTATTGTTACTTTGATATTCTTGATGCAATGCATTAAAAATGTTTTATGGTTTGGATCAAATCTAGGTTTTATGAATGATGCTCTTTCACCTAAAGTATCCCAATATATGATCATTTTGTAGATAAATAGAAAACATAGAAAAGTTTGGCCCTATTTTATTTTCAGAAGGATTGCACATTCCTTTAATTGTCACATCCAAACTGATCTCACACCTGAAAAATTATCACTTGAATAGCACACATTTATTCAAAGTGTTAGGGTGAATGTTATGTGCAGAATGCTAGTAGCTGCAAATGAAGGAGAGAATGAGAGTTGTGCTGTATTTCATAGATGTTTTCTCAGCAGGTGACAATGAGGAGCCAGTGCTATTGATTTTGATGCTGACTTGCATGTTGCATTATGTAAAGAAATTCAATATCAGAATTGATTTAGGTTAAATAACTGAATATGCATACTAGACCATCACAATCAATTGTCAAATTCATAGAAGGCTAAAACGAGCACATACAGATTTCTAAGAATTTGGTTTAGGAATGATATATTAAAATAGCTCTAAAAGTTTCAGGAGAAATGCTCTGTTATATCCTTTGATAACTCATTCTGGTAATAATGTTTTAGAGAAATATTTCCCCACATTCTCATGTTCTTGTTTTTATATTGACTTGAGGGGAAATGAAGAACTATTGTCCAAAGTTAGGCCATGTGTGGTGGCTCACGCCTGTAATCCTAGCACTCTTGGAGGCTGAGGCGGGAGGATCGCTCAAGGTCAGGAGTTTGAAACCAGCCTGAGCAAGAGCGAGACCCTGTCTCTACTAAAAATAAAAAGAAATTAATTGGCCAGCTAAAAATATATAGAAAAAATTGGGCGGGCATGGTGGCGCATGCTTGTAGTCCCAGCTACTCAGGAGGCTGAGCTGAGGCAGAAGGATTGCCTGAGCCCAGAAGTTTGAGGTTGCTGTGAGCTAGGCTGATGCCACGGCACTCTAGCCCAGGCAACAGAGTGAGACTCTGTCTCAAAAAAAAAACAAAAAAACACAAAGTTAGCATCCCTTCCAATAGGTGAGTTAGGAGTAAGTCTTTTCCTCTCTATGCTAAATTAGGAGCCAAACTGAGGCCAAATTTTCATATAGGAACTGTTTTATTAAACATGCCTTTGTTATTGTTGTTAATGTCTAAATTGTGATTTAGAAGGCCATGACACTTATAAAAATGGGCTTATAATACTATCAGTTTAGCATGTGCTTCATACATGTAGATTAGCATCCTTTGCAGACTTTTGAATGTGTGTCCCACAGATTACATAGTCTCAGTTTTCTAAGTCTACTTCTTTTTTGTAAAAAATACTATAGTATTGAAACTGGTGGAACTAGCTTCTTTCACTTAACCAAATGCAGATGAATTTCATTCCAGTTTTTACCTGGGTCAATTGTTCATTCATTTCTTTTATTCTGAGAAGTATACCACTGAATGGGTATAATATATATGGTTTATCCATTCACCTACCTATTAAAGACCATTTAAATTGACTTCAAGTTTTGTTGATATGAATAAGACTACTATGAAATTTTTCAGATAGATGGTTGGATGTATAGATAGATTTTGATTTGGGGGAAAAGTGGAGAAAATAAGTTTTCAATCCATTTTGGTAAATACCTAAGTTGAGATTGATGGATTTTATGGTAATATGACAGACAGTATGATTTACTGCCCAGTAGATTTCCAAAATGGTTGTACCATTATGCATTACCACCAGAAGTGGATAAGAGTTCCAATTGTTCCACATCCTCACCAGCTCTTAGTATTTTTTTTTTTTTTTTGGCTATTCAAATAGGCATGTAATAGTATCTCATTGTGTCTTTAATGTGCATTTCTATAGTGACTAATGGTGTTGAATATCTTTTCATATGTATATTTACCATCTATATTTTTTCTTTTGATGAATTGTCTTTATAGAGGTTTTTTCTTACTTTTAAAAAGTCTGGTTATTTTCTCATTGTGAATTTTAAGGATTCTTGATGTACTGTAAAGAAAAAAACCCAGCCCTTTATCATATGTGTGATATGCAACTACTTTCTCCCAAACCATAGCTTTTAATTCTCCTAATAATGTCTCTTTAAGAGCAAAAGTTTTGATATTGATGATGTGCCATTTGTCGATTTTTTATAGATCATGTTTTTGGTGTGGTATCTAAAAAATATTTGCTAATCCCAAACTCCTATGTGTAGGCTACATTCTAAAACTAATATATCTATTTTCTAACATTTAATAAATGAAATAAAGAAGCAGGTCTAGAAGGAAAAAATGATGATTTCAATGATGAGCATATGTTAATGAGTTTAGGACTTATAAGCAGATATGTTAAATAGGAAATTGGACTTCAAAATAAATTTCTAAGTTAGATAGTTTTGAGTAATAATTCACATAGGTGGATATTGAAGCTATGAGTGTTTGGGTGGTCACCTAGAGAAAGTAAACAGATTAAAAAAAGTGGATAATCTAGGACAAGGATCTGGTATACAAAGTGAGAGCAAAAGATGATGAGTCTATTACTGAAAAAGAAGAAATAATAAATAATGAGTGGGTGGTAAAACAGGGATACATGGTTTTCTGGAAGAAAAGAGGGAATATTTTAAATATTAGTTAAGAAATATAAGTAAAAGGTAATAAATTCTTCAAAGCTATTAGATGAGATAAATATAGAAGAGATATACATTTCAAACCATAAACTTAATTGTGTAAGAAATGTTGATTTTGTTTGTTCTATTAAGAATTTTTAATATTAAGCTTTTTATCTTTCTGGCAGCTGGAAAACCCTATATAGGTCACTCTTATCATCCACTTTGCAAGACTGTGCCAAGATACAGTCATCTTAGTGGACAGCTTTTGGAGAAGAAAAGCCAAATTTTCTCTTTCTAATGTTTTCATATTTCTTGACAATGGCACTGAGGTTATATGAGGCATAACCATAAATATTTATATAGAATGAAAGAATATACACTTTCCTCTCTCTTATGTCCCAACTCAGTAAAACCTCTCACCATCTTCTCTCTACTATTGCCATGGTTCAATGTTTTTATCATGTCTGCACCAGTCTTTTACAAAAGCATATTAACATGCTTTTTATTTCTAGTCTCTCTGTTTCAATCTATTAATATTTCCATCTCTTTGGTAGGATTATTTATAAGTGCAGATCTGCTTTCTCATCTAATTGAAGAACTTTGATGAGTTCCCAGAGCCTAAATAAGTGATTTTAGTCTCCTTTGTAGATAGATCCAATTTTCTATTCTAGCCTCATCTTGTACCATAGTCTCTCAATGATCCCTAGATTCCTATAACTTTGAATTATTACTTATGTTTTCTAAAATAGTTAATGCTTTATTATTATATCTTGTTGTGTTTTTTTGGTGGGGGGGGGCAGAGTCTTGCTCTGTTGCCCAGGCTAGAGTGCCGTGGCATCAGCCTAGCTCACAGCAACCTCCAACTCCTTGGCTCAGGAAATCCTCCTGTCTCAGCCTCCTGAGTAGCTGGGGCTGCAGGTGTGACACCACACCCGGCTAATTTTTTCTGTTTTTAGTAGAGACAGGGCCTCGCTCTTGCTCAGGCTGGTCTGGAACTCCTGAGCTCAAGTGATCCTCCCGTCTTATCCTCCCAGAGTGTTAGGCGTGAGCCACTGTGCCCGGCCTATTGTCAAATATCTTCAACCCTCTATAAATGCCACTCATTTTGCCTTGCATTTTATAGACTTGAGAGTTAGGTAGACATGGATTTGAATATTGGATTCAGCGTGCCCTCTCTCTCTCTCTCTCTATATATATATATATATATATATGTATATATATCAAATTAGAAACTTTTTGTTGCTAATTCTTTAATGATCATTATATTCTATATCAAAGTTAATTCAGAAAATCTCAGTTATATAGTCACATATACTCAACTTATAAACACGTGCATGAAGAATAATTTTGGAATTGTTCAAGTTTACTTTGAGCACAATCCATTTTTTCAGCCATTGTGATACTATATCTTAATGCATTTAAATGGTGATGTGGAAAATAAAACTATGACAGCATGGTGATTTAAACCACAAAGAAGTAGAATTTGAGTTACTTTAATTCTTTCATTCTATATGCTCACTTGAATCTAAAAATTACTTGAAATGTGTTGGGAATGGAATTTTTATCTATGCCAAATATATTCTTTATGTTTAAGATTTTCCTATTTGAATACCTTTTCTCTATGTGAAAGAAACTTTTCAATTAATAAAATTAAGTTTGTTAATTTCAAAATGAAAATTAACAAAAATGTTCTTTCATTAACTATGGGTGAAGACAGATTGGCAAATCTGGATGTACAATCAATTGAAAATGTATATACACAGAACAATTTTAGATAAAACCACTGACAAATTTTGGCAAAGGCCATTGACACATGGCCTCCAGAGGTCTTGAGAAAATGTGCCTGCAGTAGCTGGGTTACAGCTTGGTTTTATACATTCACTGGGCCAATAATTACATGTTAGATCCTAAGTCAAATCCTCCTTAAAATGAAGGTTTGAAAACAGAAATATAATATTCCTGTTTATTACTCTGATTGTTTTAAATATTGGTATATGTGTTATTAAAAACATTAATGTAATTAAAATATTAAGACTTTTTTCTTTTTTGTAATAGTACATTTTCTATTCTCTATTTTATTTATTATTACTAGCGTGCTTATATTTGTAAGTATAATAAAAGAAAATTTTCACTTCTGTGTTTGATTTTTGGCCACTGTTATTGTTTCATTTCATATAGATTAGTATTTGAAAAAATTTCATCACATAGAGGAGCATTTATTTAGCTTTAGTAACAGTTTTTTAGGTCCCTAAATTTGGGTTTGCTGCCTATAGCACTGATTGTGTAAGGTTTTTCTTTTTTAATTCAATTTTCTTTTTTTCTCAGTATTAATGGTTTGTTTCTTCACCTCTCTTCTAAAGAAAAAAATTTTCCAACTATGTTTCATGTTATACTGACTATTTACTCTGCCACTTCTTACTTTGAAACATTTAACATTTGTGTTAATTATGTGGGACAGTACTTAGCTTTATGGCTAAATTTTGTAGTTCTTTCTGATTTATATATAAGAATATTGTCTAATCTTACTAAGCACACAGACATAACTTCACAAATAAAAAACTATGTGTCAGGCAGGTGGGAGGGGAAGGGAGGGATGGGTATATTCACACTTAGTGGGTGTGGTATGCACTGTCTGCGGGATGGACACATTCAAAGCTCTGACTCAGGTGGGGCAAAGGCAATATATGTAACCTAAACATTTGTACCACTGTAACATGCTGAAATTTTTTAAAAAACTATGCTTTCCTTTTTTTCCTAAAAAATAAACACAATATTTTTTCCTAATTAAAGAAAACTAAACACAACAAAACAATCTTTACATTTTCAAGGTGTCAACAGCCCATCTTACAGGTGCAATTTTGACAAAAATACGTGGTTATATTAAATAAATGTAATTTGAAGGTGTTTGTTCATAAATATTTGCTTGTAGTATTAACAGAAAGAAACTCCAAACTCTGTAAAATAATTTAAAGAGATTTATTCTCAGCCAAATGTGTGTGACCAGCCCTGAGCACATGCCCTCCGGAGGTCCTGAGAAAATGTGCCTGCAGTAGCTGGGTTACAGCTTGGTTTTCTACATTCACTGAGCCAAGAATTACATGTTAGATCCTAAGTCAACATGTGGAGGATAACATTTGTTTGGCTCAAAAACATGGAGCATCTTATGGGGGGCTTATAGGTTTTGGTAAGTTTAAAGATTCTTTGATTTATAACTGGTGACCTTAAAATAAGGACGTCTGTTAATCAGAGACAAGCCACTGGACATTTACTGAAACTCAAGTGTTCTGTTAAGTAAATTGATGGCCTGTGGGAGGGCATGGTTTAAGCTTTGTGTTGCATAGCATTAGTCCTGTTGATAATTAGTATCTTATTGTTACAAAGAATATTTCCAAAAGGGAGGGGGCATGACCAGGCCTGTTGGATATTCCTTCTCATGGCTGGCAACTCAGTTTTAAGGTTTTTCTGGGGTTCCCTTGTCCAAGAGGGGGTACCTTCAGCCTTCTGGGGGACTTAAGATTTTATTTTAGTTCATGGTATCTAATAACTGAACTAAATATAACATTTTCATGTTGTGGAGAAAATGTCTGTTCATTTAAAAGGGAAAGAAATAGCATATAAAGACAGAGTATCTAGATAGTAAACTCGGAACACATAAAAATTGTACCAAACTATCTGTACTTGGATCTAATATTTATAACTTGAAAATTTTTTAAAGGGTATTTTTAAGATGGCATAAATAAGACCAAAGAAAGAAAGAAAAATCTGAGCATACACTTTGTTATAAGGAACAGTAGCAGAGTCAGATAAAAAAAATCACATCATGCAATTTTAATGTTATAGTCTGCAGGGTTTCCAACTATGTGCCTCACATCTAGCCAGAGTCTACTCAAATATCATTGGTCTTAACGAGATGTTTTCTATGCCTTGGATCCTGGGTTCCACAGTAGTGGACTGTTCCCTCGTAGAAGGAGATATAAATTACCATGTCTCTAGTGTTCTAATCAAAGAGGTATATGGAGCAATTTTAGTGTCTTCCCATTCTTCAAAGGAGTCATGCAACTTTTATTCACCCCACAAACTATTCTTTGGCTTTCCTTACTTTGGTCTCCTAACTCACTAATATCTTAATTAGCTGTGGGCCTCCTCCTTACTTAACCTGAAGCTAGGAGGGCATCTATCCAGATATTTCTAAAACTGATCCGATAGAAAATCATAATGCTGCTTGGTCAAGAACAGTGTGTGGGAATTATTCATAATTTCTCCAGGAATTGAAATCATGAATGCCTCTTGGTGCTGTCAGCCTATCTAGGTAAAAATAGCACTGTGGTATTCTTTTTATATGGTGTCACCATCTTAAGGCTAAGAAAGACTAGACATTTACAAAAGTAATTTTATATTATAAAAGAAAGAATTATTTTAAATGTAATGGTTTAATCCTATTTTGAGTAAATTTAATAAGATATTTAATCTTTTGTATGCTATATGAGATGTTTTAAAAATTGAATTAGAAGAGTCTAAGGTGGTGTGTTAATTTGTGAAGATGTAAACACATAGAACTTGACATAATTCTAGTTGTTTGCCAAAGCAGGAAGAGAGAACACATGATTCTGAAGGAATTCATAGGAACAATAGGAGAGCTAGGAAGGATCAGCTTAGATATGTTTCAGAAGTGAGGTAATGTGGATTGAGAGGATAGGTGAGACACAGAGAGCAGAGACAAAGGGTATTTTGGATTAAGGTGGAAATAAGGGCAGGAGAGAAAACAGCAGGTGGTAAGCAAATACCTTATTAGATATATCAAGCCCCAAACAAATTAATGGATAGGGCAAAAATAAACAGTTTGAGTAGCATGTAGATTTATCCTTAGTAGAGGCAAATTTTTCTTTGTGGATGCAAAGGGAGGTGAATAGTGTGGCAAAGGCAATGGGAGTTTCTAGCAAGAACTGATGTGGGTCTGGTGTTGATCATTTGCCATTCGTCTACTGGTAATAATCATGAAGGTGTCTGAATTGTCTCCTTTCATTCTGGATTGGAAATTTGATCTGATTGGAAATTTAGGCAAGCCTCATTCACTCAAACAACCAAAGCTTTTAGCAAACTATATCCCTTGGGGGATTGGTCTTTCAACCTTCCTTCACTTTGAAATCTTCGAGGCACACTGGTAATGTCAAAACTCTGTAAGGTCTTGCTATACTATATACTGAATGTTTGAGTTCCTTCAAAATTCACAAATTTAAATCCTAACCCTCATTATGAGGGCATTGGTAGGTGATTAGGTTCATCCTCATAAATGGGATTAGTATCTTTATAAAAGATTCCAGAAAGCTCACTCGCTGCTTCTGCTATATGAAGACACAGGGAGAAGATGGCCATGAGGCAGAAAATGGGCCCTCACCAGACACCAAAACTACTGGTACCATGCTCTTGGACTTCCCAGCCACAAGAATTGTAAGAAATAAATTTCTGTTGTTTATAAGCCACTTATTATTTTATAGCAGCCCAGACAGACTTAAAACATGCTGAAAACAAACCCAATGATCCTGCATAACTCAAACTTTCCCAGATTATTTAACCAGTTATTCAGTTATTTACTTTCACTTACACTAATATACTATTTTACACTGTAAACAACACAATGAAAAATGCTATTTGACTCAGTCTGTTTTACAGAATAGCCCTTTAAATGTGTAGAAAGAGTTTTGTTATCCTTATTACATTTTTTTACTCTACAGGTCTCAAGTTCTAATTTTCTTGTGTGAAAAGATTTCTCACTCCTTCATTAGTATAGTGAAAAAAAAACCTAAAGTTACATTTGTGGAATAATATAAAGGAATATGAAATTGGGAGTCATAAAAATGAGTTCACATTATTCTTCTACTATTGACTGGTTAAATCAACAAAGTTTATTATTTAAAATCACTCTGCCATATTGTCCTCTTCTGGAAGAAGAAAGAAAAAGATAGCAATGCTTCTCTCATGCGGTAATTGTGAGAATTAAATAAAATAGGGCAATATATATGAAAGCATTTATTTTTGTTCCTATCTCACAAAGTAATTCAATGTTATTTTCCTTATTATTTTCTCCTTTCATGGAATATATCTGTTTTCATCGTTTCCTACCAATGAGAATTATGAGCTTAATAATAGTTATTTTTAAACTATGCTCAAATATGTATATTAAACAATTCCTTCAGATGAATGATGAGGAAAATCTTAGTAAATACTTTCATTAATTTAGAAAATTCTTAGATATATATAATGAATGTTTCAGAATAGAAAAATTCACATTAAGTATTTTTTAAGAAGTTTGGGTAAACTGCATCAAAACCCTTAAAATATGTTGTTTTCCATCTGACCCAAGTTTTATTTTTTAATTTTATGAATCTCTTTAAGGTAATCAGATAAGTAGATAATAAATATACACAGAAAGTTTATTTAAAGGCTATTTCTAATGATAAACTATAAAACAAGACAACATGTAGCCAATAAAACACTGTTTAATATTTTTAAACAATATATTTTTAGAAAATTCTAGTTGAATGTATATCAAATTTTTTTGTAAATTTTTAATTTTTTATTTCATCATATTATGGGGGTACAAATATTGTTACGGTTACATATATTGCCCTTGCCTCCTCTCTCCCCCCTGCCAAGTCAGAGCTTCTAGAGCATCCATCCTCCAGGTAGTGCGCATCGCACTCATTACGTAAGTATACACCCATCCCCTCCTCCCCCCTCC
>VBSM01002616.1:12032948-12049829 GCA_008086735.1 Cheirogaleus medius | reverse complement strand
ATATACGTAACCTTAACAATATTTGTACCCCCATAATATGATGAAATAAAAAAAGAAAAAAAAACAAGAAAGGTAAGTATTCTATTTGCTGCCGTGGTTAAAATATAAAATAGTTTATACTATCAAAAATAAATATTTACTAAATATAGCTTATGTGGGTTACTAATACCAATAATTTACAAATCTTCAAATGTCTAACATTAAAGATAATATGTTTAAATTTATTTATTTTTCTTTTTAAGAATATTTCCTGATTCTATAATATCACAGTCATAACGCTTGTGTAGAATTTTGTTATTAATATGCCTAATTTAAAAGCCAAGAGTTCTTATGCATAAAATGTGGGAAAACAACATGGATTTTAATTTTTGCCTTATGATGCACAACATATCTCTTCACATAATTATAGTTATATTTAAAGTAAAACTCACAATTCCAAATTGTAGACTAGAAGGAGATTTAATAAGTCATTGGATCCAACCTCCCATATAATTCAAAAATTCCTGTGTATTCTTACACATCTCTCCATTAAGCAAAATTTCATAAGGCAGCATACTCATGTCAAAAGCTTTTATCATGAGCTTTTTCCCTTAAAGGAGATTTAGAGTTTGTGTAGGTTTCAGAATTTCCATATAGGATTTCAGTGCCTGTATTACAAATAGAATGGGGACTTGAATCCACGTATTTCTAGGATATCACATAAGATTCATAAAATCAATTGGCTATTTGTAGCAATGAATAGGGAGAAGCAACTAGAGTTCTGGGTTTTAAAATTCTACCAATATTTCCTTGCAGGCACTACTGCATAAAATAGTTCAAAATTATTATCACTGGTCAGCACTTCAAATATTTAAAGATAAATATAAGACTGCTGGGAACCAGGACTGATAGGATGACCTCCTGAAGAGCTGTTGATTGGTGCTAGAGCTGGGTCATGGGGCTGCTTCCTGGTCCACAGAGGAGACTGCAGATGATAAGCCTGTTACCCAGGCACAGACCAGTGTGGCTCCTGCCCAATCCCACTTCTGGGTATATATCCAAAGGAAATGAAATCAGTATCTTGAAGAGAAAACTGCACACCTATGCTTATTGTAGCATTATTCACAATAGCCAAGATATGAAAACAACCTAAGTGCCCACTGACAGATGAATAATGACATTGTGGTATGCATATGAAATGAAATATTCAGTCTTAAAAAAGAGGAAAATTTTAACATTTACAACAACATTGATAAACCTGGAGGATATTATGCTAAGTGAAATAAGCCAGATACAAAAAGAAAAATACAGTCATATGCCGCATAATTATGTTTCAGTCAATGATGGACTTACATATAAGATGGTGGTCCCATAAGGTTATAATGGAATTGAAAAAGCCCTATTGCCTAATGACGTCTTGATGATCCTGACACTAGGTAGGCATAGGCTTATATGTGTGTTTTTGTCTTAGTTTTTAACAAAAAAGTTTGAAAAGTAAAGACAAAAAAATAAAACTAGAAAAAAGCTTGTAAAATAAGGAGAGAAAGAAAATATTTTTCACAGCTGTAACATGTATTGTGTTTTAAGTTAAATATTGATACAGTAGAGTCAAAAAGTTAAAAAAAGTAAAAAATTTATGAAGTAAAACAACTAAAGTAAGCTAAGGTTCATTATTATTGAAAAAAATAAAAACTTATTATAAATTTATGATAGCCTAAGTGTAAAGTGTAAAGTTATATAATAGTGTCCTAGGCCTTCTCATTTACTCACCACTCACTCATTGAGTACCTAAAGCAACATCTCGTCCTGTAAGCTCCGTTCATGGTAAGTGTCCTATACAGGTGTATCTTTTTTTTTTTTTATCTTTCACACTGTATTTTTAGTGTACTTTTTCTCTGTTTAGATACACAACTTACCATTGTGTTACAATTGCCTACAGTATTCAGTACAGTAACGTTTTGTACAGGTTTGTAGCCTCCTAGCAATAGGCTATACCATATAGCCAAGTGTGTAGTAGGCTGTACTATGTAGGTTTGTGTTAGTACTACACTCTGTGATGTTCATGCAACAACAAACTTGCCTAACATTGCATTTCTCAAAATGTAACCACATCATTAAGCCATACATGATCTCACTTATCTGTGGAATTTTAAAAAGTTGAATTCATAAAAGGAGAAAGTAGAAAGGTGGTTGCCAAGGGGTGAAGACTGGGGAAAATAGGAAGATTTTGGTTAAAGGGTACAATTGTTCAAATATGTGGCATGAATAAGTTCTGGAGACATAATGTAGAGCATATTGATTATAGTTAATAATACTGTATTGTATACTTGGATTTTATTAATAGAGTTGATCTTAAGTGTTATTACCACACAAAAAAATCAAAACTATGTGAGGTGATGGATATGTTAATTAGCTTGATTGTGGTTATCATTTCACAATATAAAAAGGTTGTCTGGAAAGTATCCAGCCATGTAATATGAAAAATAGAGACACTTATTGAAGAAGATACAAAATAACAAGAAGCATTGTACACTGGACAATCACGCCTCAGTCCCTTCAAAGTAGACACCTTGGGATCTCACACAGTTCTCCCTGTGTCTCTTAACCTAACCCAAATATGTTCAACATTCTCAAGTGTTCTGCTTGTTGCAGACATTCCAGAACGTGGATCACTTTCAACAGATTATCGGCCATCTTTGAAGCATTTGTGCCACACTTTTAATTGCACTGCACTCATTGCATTGTCCCCAAAAGCCTTCTCTATCATCCAAATAGTTTCAAAGGGGGAATGCTCAAACTTAACGCAAAATTTGATGCAGATTTGTTGGTATACTTGCTTATCTATAGGTAAACTTTTAGTGGGAAGTATCATGTTTATCAGGCCAGTATTTGGGCTATGTTTAATGTTTTGGGGAGCTGTAGGTGTAAGAGGTTTCGTATTACTGTAACGTCCTTGTTACGTTGTTGGTACATTGTTGATTTTGGGTTTGCCGAAGTGTTCTTCTTTAGAGAGAGAAACTTCCTCAGCTTCTGCTCCAAGTAGATTTTGTCTATGTCTTTCTAGATGTGCCTCTCTCTCATTATTTAGATGTGGCACTTAGTTCTACAACTTTAGTTCCCTGCTGGGTTTAAGAAATAATTGATTTTCAGTATGTTCAGTTTTATTCTAGTTGTAAGGACTGAAGTGATTAATTCCAAGACCTGTATACGTTGGTGCAAGAAGCAAGAAGTCCCATAAGTTGATTTGAAAAGCCTAAAGCCATTCTAATTCTTTTGGCTTTGTTAATTATTTGAACTTTTTCCCTTCAAGTTTAGAAGATATATTCTTTATTTTTGAAATCTAAAAGTTTTACTGTGCTATGTCTCAGAGTTGATTATCTGGAATTAATTTTTTTAGGTGTCCAGTGAGCCTTTTTAGCATTAGATTCAACCCTTTTGTATTTATAGAAAGTATTCTTAGATTGTAATTTTAAATAATAGCTGTAGTCCATTGTTTTATTTTTCTTTGTCGGGAACTCTGGTACTGCAATATTATTTTTTCTTGCATTTTTACTGCTTTCTATATTATTCTCTCTTCCATGTCTACTCCTTTCTTTCTGATCTTTACATGCTTCTTCATGTTATTTTCTTTCTTTTGCTTATTTTCCTTTCTTTCTTTAATGCCCTTTATTAAATTATATCCTTTGGGTCTTTTCTACTTTGGACTCATTGTACTACATTATTTATATCAGATAATTTTTCTTTCACTTATTTCTTTGCTGAATTTATTCAAATCTTTTTTCTCCCTGATTTTTGTTCATTTCTGCTTGTAATTTGTAAATTTCTGAATCAAGGTGATTTCATATCATTAAATGCTTGCTCAAGTACAGTTAAGTTTCTTTGGACTATTGACTTACACTTTTTCTGCTTCATTGATTTTGATTTTTTTTTCAGGGGGAGGATTTCTCTTGGTTGAAATTATGAAATTCCTCAGCTCTGTGAAATGCTATTTCCTGAATTCTTGCAATTACTTTGTATAAACTTTTCTTTCCTATTGTTCATTTTTTATCATTTTGATGCATTTTTATGAGAATCCTGGCTTAATGATGCCCTCTTCTGTCAGTATAGGTACCTCGATTGGTTTAAGTACCACAGATACTTAGGTGGGTGTTTTTTTGGTGGATGTTTTTGTTTGTTTGTTTGTTGATTATTTAGTTTTGGTGGTAGCATAATTGTGAATCTTCAATATTATGGATTTCTTTTGTCTTACAGAACTCTAAAATTTCCCTATGTCTTCTTGTTTCTTTCTCTACCCCAATACCAAAGGGTGCTTCTCCACTTACTTTTGTTTTGTTTCTCCCAGAATGTATGTATTTCAATGCCTAATCTTTACGTTTTATTTGGCTCCTTAAGATATGCTTTTTCCTTTAAAGCATACACACCCCCTTTGAATCAAGGTGTACTTTAAGGTTCATTCCCTGTGGTCTGTGTTGGGAACTGCATGGGTACATTTTTAGTATTTCCAGACAAGCTTTCTAGTGTCAGTTTCTAATAAAACTTGGGCCCTTTTATTAACTTTCCTCTTCTGCCTTCCCCCTTTTTCTTATTTCATGTATTTATCTGTTTGCTTTTTTATTTTTTGGCTACCCTTGTTGGAACATGTGCTTGTGGCAGCATCAAGTTGATGTGGGTACATAAGTTCATGTGTGGGAATTTGGTGTTTTTTCTCTTTTTACTCATAGTTAATTAGAAATTTGGTGTTCATTTTCTTCAAGTTATACTGAGGGCATATTCTCCTTGTAGATATACTTTTTTCTTCTGGTGTTTGGTGTTGTTCTTAGAGGCAATATTAGTATGCAAGTAACAAGGCTTCCATTATTATCTATCTCTATTTAGGATGTTTTTCATTTTTCTATGATTTTCATTAAAATTACATGAATTATATAAAAACTAAAATCTTAATTATTCTATATTCACATACTTTGATGAAATTTTAATTGATACAAATGATTCTAACTTTCTAAAACATAATGGCCAGAAACAAGTGATATCTACTTAACACATTTGAGAAGCAATTTAATATCCGTATAATGTGTCCCCTGATTAAAATATTCTGATGCTGACTGGCAGTGCTTTCAAAACTAGTTTCTAACTCACATTTAAAAATTCCCTCAATCTTTTTAGCTATACATTATTTTTTGCCTTCAATAATAATACTCCCCTTGAGCTTAATATTATCTTCATTATATTTGACTATTATTGTAAAATTGAATTTAGTCTCAAAGGGCAAAATTATCTTATTCTTCAGTTTACTCATAGAATTATTTTTCTGGTACAGAAGATGATTTTAATACACTAGTTGAAATATTTTTGAAAAGCAAGAAGATTGTTTTGAAGAAGGAAACACTAATTTAGATGCATAATGTTCATGCTTTAGCTTTTAAAAAATCTCTTCTTATCTAACAGTTTCAATTTTCCTGTGTATAGCAAACATATTGAATACCCATAAACACAGTAAATGTTTTGATTTTAATTTTTTATGATTTATTTTTAATTTGGTCTGAGGTCTCTCTCATGAGAGTGCCTATAAGCTCTAATCCTGCTCTGACCCAGAGGAAGATTAGGTTCAGGTGTGTGTGTCAGGTGAGACACAATGAGGAATTGAAATCAAAATGCATGAAATGGGAAAAATTTATTACTCACAGGTCCCACAGAGGTTAGGGGTGCTGACCCAAGGCCGATGGGAAATCCAGAGGCATCAGGGAGCTCAACTAGCAGGTGGGGAGTGAGAAAGAGAAAAAGACCCTGTTGGGCTAAGCCTTTATTAAGGTCCATGGGCATTATCCCTTAGGCTTTTCTACAGGAGTTGTGGATTGGCTAGTTTAAAGAAAACACTCCTGAAGAGGGGATTTTATTTGACTCTGGTGCTTACCATTAGTTATTGTCATGGTCAGCAGCTGTGGGGTATGTTGAATTTTGGGTCAGTGAGATAAGAAATATGTGGGCTATATAACAAACAACCACAAGAGGAGGGGAAGTTTTAACTTGTTCAAAACTGACAGAGTACAACAGGGTCTCAAACAACTTATGTCAGGTTTAAGGAGAAATGTCAAAGCAGCAATTATATTAAACAAATTTATGAGAGTAACATATCCAGTTCATCCTTTTATTTCATTTTATATGTCAAAAAAATAAATGGAGAGCAGCCAGTTATTTTAATTTTGTTTAAATTTGATAGTGCATTTACAAGTATTTTATTATTACATTGGGAACATATTTTAAATATAAAAGTGTACTTGCTGAAAGATGTATTTCTTAAAAATCTCATTTAAGTTGATAACAAGGATAACCACACTAGTTTTAATATTCCTAAATTAGACACTGCTTCATTTTTTATGGTTTATAATTTTTAGCATTGTGTTTCCATGAGAATCTTTACCAAATCAATTAAGTACCTTCTCTCATTCATGTTGCTTACTTGGAAATATACAGTGTTTTTTTCTGTAAGTGCACTTGTGCTGCTATGATATTTGACAGTTACCTTTAACATAAAAGGATGAATAATAATGAATACAAAAAAGCACAATGGCAATTAAAATACAAAAGTCTTCTGAGCTTATGATGTTCTATTGTATCATCATTTCCATCCAATTTTTTGTTAGAAAGATTATTAATTTTGATGCTAAATGTTTTAAAGAAAATTATCTCATTCTTTATATTTTCTATTTAGAATACAATTTTCTGTTGCTCTTAAATGCAAAAGCCATGATGTTCATTGAAAAAGAAGATTATCCCTCCGATCATTTACCTTGTGTTTGATCTTTCAAATTCCCGGGTACCCCAAAATAATATGTATCTCGCACTGAGAGTAGAGAATGAGATAGCATTCTACCATTCATAAAAAGCAGAGAAAGGTTTGTTCATTTTAGGTTAGTCATGGAACTTTATGAGTCTGAGATATTTATTTTTTAAAATAAGAATTATACCCTCACATATTATGATACACTAAAACAATGATTATTAAGATATATTGATCATTCATTAATTAGAGATAATGATCATATTATAAATCCTAAATCTTGGCACTATACAGGAGCCTAAGGCTTCAAACTCTTTTGTAATGAGCTCATATGTTAGTCAAGTGGGGTATTTCACATTACAAACACTCAGCAGATATTTTCAAAGATTAAAAAATGAGAATAACTTTCCTTGTCCTTTATCTTTTTTTTTGTTTATTTTCCCAGTAGAGGAAATACATTTATAATTTTTTTCAAGCAACCAGAAGATATTTAACATTATTTTAGGAAAATGCTTTCTTTAGGCTTTATTGGCACAAATACTAGTTCACATCAAATCTCATAGTATTACTTGCTTGGAAAAATAAACCTGTTAATCTAATAGAAAGTTTCTAGTTTCACATTGATAGATGATTATAGCTCTAATTAGATCCAACTAAATGTAGTTTAAGCATAATCTCAAGTGTAATGTTCTTTTTATTTATAAAAAATGCAAAATCTAATTACTTCTGCAGAATTTATGTGTTATATAAAGGTCTTGGCATGCGGATTGAGTCTTTTTCCTTTTTTGTTTTGGACTTCAATTGAACAATCACATATTTTATGAGATCACTGGAAGATGTTTACTGTTAATAGTTCCCTCACTGGAAGTGCTTTCTAATTATCTAGAGCCTTGTCCATAATAGCTTTGGAATGATTTTTTTTAAAATAGGGAATTTCAGGGATTTCCAAAATTGTCTGTCTTTCAGAATGTTGAAGAGTTAATTAGAAAAAGATACAAGTAACCAGAAACTTTAGTTATCAGAGACAAAGAGAGAGAATGAACGAGGTGGCGACCTAGGTCAAATGGATCATCCATTCCTGTATTGCCTGACACAGGATATGTTTCTGGAAATAACTTTAGGAATTCAGTGCACTAAAATAGTGCTGGATTTGGGAAAATAGATGTGGTTTTAGAGACACATTGGTTTATAATCTTGAAAAAATTATGTCAAATATATTTACTTCTTGTACTATCAATGCAAATTAATCTATTATACCTGAGTTGCATATATAGATATGATATGAGCTTTGTTTTTTTAAACAATTATTCACTGTGAAGAAAATACATGTAAAATATTGACAATAATTCATTGTTTTCAGTTAGCAACTTTATAGATTTGTAGTTTAGAGATGATTCTAATCATAAGGGAGGAGAAGAGATTACTATAGGCTGTTGATATCTTTGAAAAATCCACAGCTATTAAACTCTTGTTCCAGTTTCTCCATTTCTTTCAGGTACTATTTATATATTATCTTTAGTTGTTTTTTTTTAAATAGAAATGTTGCTAGCTCCAAATAAATATCGGTGGCTTGAGAGAATGTTAGTAAAATACAAGCTAAAAAATGTATTTGACTATAATCCCTCCATAGTCTTAATGATTTGTCTTTCATTTGTGATCTTCTCGGTACTCTAGTAACTGCTTACTCAAGAAGGTTACTCAAGAAGGTTTCTCAAGGTTCCATGTGCAAGCAGTGTGGGGAGCTTCTGAGAGCTGCTAGAAATGTAGACTCTCAGGACCCACCCTACAATTCCTGGATTACAATGTGTTTAAATTAAATCCTCAGGTGATTCAAAGGCACATAGAGTTTATGAGAACCATTGCCCTAGAACACAGTGGTGTCTAGGAAAGATTAAAATAATCCATTAGGTTTGGTTCAAAGGATGGCCTTGGTTTAGTAAACTGTTTATCTCTTGGCTATTGTACAAGATGATCTCAGATCATAATCTTCCTTAAAGCAATTAGACATAAAATTTGAATTTTGTTTTGCTGAATTTTAATCTATATCTAATGAAAAGACCATCTCTGTTTTTTAAAAAAATATGTTCCATCTATTTACTTCAATTGCATGACTAAATAAAAATTATAGTCATAAACTTAAACTGTGGGGGTTCTGTCAGATATAATATGTTCAATAATTCTCCAGATAATTCTAGGAAACTCTCAGGGTGAAGGCTAGTTGAAACTAAGTAACTTCTTGGTAAAAAGTATTCCAATACTTGTAGCACATATTTTTCAGTTTAGCAAGATGATAAATATATACCCTGTGCTTTATAACAGTCCATTATTTAAATATTAAAGTAGAACAAGAATGAGTAGAAAAATAAAGTAGACCAAATTCTCACAAGAAATGAGCAGGTTTGGGCAATTTTATTTTTATTGCAAGCTGTGAAAATTCCTGCTGAGAATTCCATAATTTCTCACAGATTGTCATTTTCTTTGGATATATATTACATGCAGTAAGTTAACTGGAGCTAAAATATTTCCAGGAGATACAGTAAAGACTGAGAAGTATGAAGCCTTTTATCAATGTAGAAAACAGCCTGATTAGTAAAAGCTGGTATCCTCTGAAGCTGCTTCAGTGAACAACCCTGCCAACACAGAACTTGATAGGCAGGGCTGCCAGTGGAAAGCATCCAAAGAACTATTGCCAAGACTCGTGCTTCCTATTGGAAATGTCTCCTAATTCATTGCATGAGTACCTAATACAGGCAATGACTATACATGAACAGTAGTACATAAGGAAGAAAATGTAATTTACCAAGCAGAGAAATTAAAAAGGGACCAAGAGGTGACATGTCATAGAGATGTATGATACACCTGGGCCCATGCATAACACTGATTCTGCCATTAACCAGCCATGTGTCCTTCACATTATACTTCTTTGGGCTTCAATTATCTCATGAGGATCTTGGAGTCTGTCATGGGTTCTCAACAGTGGCTGCACATTAGATTTACCTGAAGAGCTTTAAAAAACATCTACATCTTACCCCAAATAAATTAAGTCTTGAGTCTCTGAAAGTACAACCCAGGCACAGATTTTTATTTATTAAGGTTCCCAGGTGATTCCACGTTTAGCCAGGTGTCAGAAACACTGAACTATGTAATCACTTATGCCTCTTCCACATTAAATTTTTCATGCTTTCTAGGAAAGCTTCATCTCTCCTGGCTTTCCTCACCCTCTTCTTTTCTTTGCATAAATATTTACTTTACAGATTGAAGAATAATAAAAAATATAGATATTAATATTCTAGCTACAAAGTTTTATAAATAAATATTTGATTTTTTTATCTGCATATGACTCCATAGATACAAAGCCAGGTAAACCATATGAGGAAAAGATATCCCATATGGGAAATGTATTAACTGCGGAGACAAAGTACAATTAAGATGTTTTTGATAATACTCCCTTCTACCCTGGAATCATAACTGTTTTAGTCCAGGGTGTCTCAACAGGAGGATTTTTAGCAAACCCACAGTGAACATATTCTACACCACTAGATTCAGGCTCTGCTTCCCCTATTAAGATTTATTAGAATTTATTATAAGCACTTCCAGGCATAGCATGGGGAACTTTTCTACTATTCCCTAATGAGAAATGAGCACATGGGATCTTGTAGCATTTCTTACAATACATGCAGTGGAAGGAAGAATTTTACTACACTACAAATCCCAGTTTTGAACTCTGTGACAAAAGCAAGATTAGTAAACATGATGACATTTGTAGAAGAGTTGGAGAGAGGTTTAAACAGTTGAAAACTATGATTTCAAATATAACCAAAAACATATATTAGTTAAGTAAACAACCTGAAATCCTCCTTTGAAATAGGAAGAACTGTGAATTCACACTACATTTTATCTCAGCAAAAGCACATATTTCTGAGCTTTTATTACTGGAAACAGTGACCAAATCAGTAGCAATGTGCACACATTGGAAAAGAAATAGTGGTCTGGGATGTACTTCAAAATAACCGAGGGAGGTTGGAATGGTACAGTATGACAAAGTTTGGCTGTAACTTAATGATTATTCAATTAAAATGGTTGGTACATGAAAATTTGTTATATTCTACTTTTTGTGTAAGTTTGAAATTTTCTATAAAATTTGAAATGAATCATTCCATTTTGTCAAGTTTCAATATGCTCATCTATTATATGAGAATAATATTTGACAATTATTTTCATATGTTCAAAAATTTTGTTTACTTTCTACCTGCCCTGTATGTGTAGAGAGAAATCAAATTAGAGATTTTTCAAAAGCCAAATAACTTTATGATCTCAACTCAAGAGGTTCCTTAAATATAGTGATAATACTAAAAAAAACTCCTCTTTTATAGTAAATCATTATCATAAGGCAAATTTAAGGAAACTGTATCAAAAAAGAAATGAAATAATGAAAAAATATTTATTTCTTATAATTGTCTTGATAAGTTAGTGAGGCAGTTATCACTGTCGCTCCATAGATTTGTGAAGAGAAAATAGAGCTATGGATTGGGGCTAATAAGCTAGGCCTGTGACCCTGACCAGGTCATTGAACTTTTGTCATTTGTGAAATAAAGGGTTTAAACTAGATTTTCTTGAATGTGATTGTCATGATTAGCATTAAATCTTTACAATTGATTGAAATATAGGTTCTTGTTAGACTTTAATATTTAGCATTATTAATGATATTTAACATAATCTTATATTCCTTTCTAGAACTGTGTTCTCTCAAATAATCTATTTTAATGTCAGTTTCCTCATTTTGAAATACAACTTTTTTCATGACATGTATGATCTAACTTTTTTGGTCCTTTCTTCAGAAATGGTGTTTTTGCTGTTCTTTCCCTTAGAACACTCTTTACAGCTTACCCTATGGTTAGTACCTTCTCAACATTCATGTTTTCGTTGATTCCAAATATATAAACCCTTGTTGCTTTCATTTTGTTATGTTTTTTTCCATACTATTGAAATCTATTCAAAATCATCATGTTAATTTATTTCACTTGTACATTGTCTACATCACCCTACAAAGTTCTGTAAACCAGTAATATTTTCATGTCCCTCTGTAACTTCAGTAGCTAGTACATAGCAGCACTCATTAAGCATTTCTGAATAAATGTTGGATAAAAGTTATCCCTTACTCCACAGGGATTGTTCATAACAATGATGCTGTCACCAATAAAGTTATATATTAAAATTGAAAAGTTAGACAATTATTTGGAAAATTCAATATAAAAACCTCCATGTTTTTCAGAAATGTTTTCTGAAGTCCTGTCAGTGGTAGAATAGGTCAGGTCAGGGGAGTTAGACAGTAGGAAAAATAGTGATACTACTAGAGTGAGCCAGGTACTAAATCCGGTTTACCTGCTGATACTCAGAGAGGTACGACAGATGATTTGGTGATTCAAGCCAATTCCATACTGATTCATAGTAGTTGACATGTTCAGAATTAATAAGAAGGAAGACGTGTAGATGTCCCAGGAGGAAAGACAGCATGACAAAGACAAAGCAGCTTGTGTAAGCAGTGCTAGGGACATGGATTGGGGCCCCAGGCCTCAGTTAGGATGTCAGGGCAGAACTCTAGTGAGGAGGACTCGTAAGGTGGGAGCCTTCTCTCTCAAGCTTTGGTGTACAATGTAGGGACAGGTCACACTTTCTGGCATTAAGACATGACTTATGTTGATTTTTACTTCATTTCTTAAGTCTGCTCAATATCTCCTTACATATACTGACTAAATACAGTTAATACAAGGCCTTGTTGAAACCCAACCAGAAGGCAAAGAGAAGATAGTTGGATAAGCATAAAGAAAACCAAGAAAGCCACACAGGCCATTGCACTTATAGTTTATGAAAGGTAGTAAATGAATTTTTTGTTTGTTTTGTTTTAGAGACAGGGTCTTGCTTTGTCATCCAGGCTGGAATGCAGTGACACAATCACAGCTCACTGCAACTTAAAACTCCTGGACTCAAGCAATCCTCCTGCCTCAGCCTCCCAAGTAGTAGGGACTACAGGCACACACCACCATGTCTGGCAATAAAATAACAAAAATTTGTAGAGATGGAGTCTCAATATGTTGCCCAGGCTGATCTTGAACTCCTGGTCTCAAGCGATCTTCCCACCTTGGCCTCCTAAACTGCTGGGATTACAGGTGTGAGCCGCTGTGCCCAGCATAAATGGTTTTTTATGGGGATCATTTTTAGAATTTGTGTTTGAATTATTCTTCTTCATAAATGCAACTTAAAGAACATCATCAAGTTTAATGACAGTCTGCTCAAAGAGAAAATAATAATTTAATTTGGGAGAAGTTCATCTTTTGAAAATCTGCATATTAATAAGGAGAGAACAGGCTTTTTTTTTTCTTATAAGAAAATAAGAAAACCAAAGCTTGAAAAATAAATATTTCCCAAAAGAGTTTAAAGGGGAGAAATCTCTCCATCTTTTCTGAGCACGAGTTAGATTAGAATGTTATGTTAAGGATATCTGGTAGGCATTTCCACATATTCACAAATCCTATTGTGATCCCAACTTGATTTTACAAAGTATCACTGTCATATTTCAAATTAAACTCTTATTTATTCCAGAAGGAAAGGAGATGGAATGATTCTATGAAGAGGATTCTTTTTTGGTAATAAAATTGGTGCACTTTATATGGTAGAATTACCTCAGAATATTTTTACACTAGAGTAAGACTTAACAGTGGCAACCAGTACCTTCTCAACATTTCCTTGTTAAACGTAGAAATATTTAACAACCTTAATGCAGTCTTGCAGATTTCAGTTCACTGGCAATCCAGGAACCTTTTACAAAAGAATGAAGAGCTAAAGCCACATGTTCCTTCAATCATCATAGAGAGTTGAATCACTCTGATTTAATTATATCATTGAAAAAGACAGATAATTATAGTTCAATTATGGATGCATAATATGAATCAGATCACAAAATAGACTTCAAACAGTTTGTGGATTTCAGGACTAAATTTTTCAAGGATTAACAAATGAACATCAGAGTTTTCCGTAATAACTCTGAGTGAATTAGTGCCAGAGTGTTTAATCAGAAAGATTTGAGAAAGCAGTTTTTATTGCTGACATTTCTGCTAGGTAACCTTCACCATCTAACTGAAATCCGCCCAGATGGTATCCTCTCTTGAGTGTTGAGGTGCTACATAAAAGACAATCTTGACAATAGTAATTAGATCTTTTTTATTGATAAGAAGCTTTTAATCTGTATGTTTCCTTGGAGCTAGCTTTTTTTTTCCCCTCCTTTTAGTGTAAAGAGCATCTTCTTTCTAGGTTTCTACCAGGATAAATAGTCCTAAACCTGACTTTTAAAATGCTTGTGGTTGTTTCAAAGTCAATTGAAGGATGTAGGTCAATTTTCTTTAGGTTCATTTTTCTTTTCCTCATTTGAAGTGTATGCTGACTTCACTTGCAAGGATTTACTGTGGGGTAAACCCAATAAAATTTGCTAATAGTGAACTGGACTGCAGGATCCAATCCAAAAGAGGAAATTAGGATTGAAAGAAGTATTGATAATTTAATGAAAAATGTGTTAATTGAGAGGATATAAATGGATCGAATCAATATTTCTCTAAGAATATTTGGCTTTATTTAATTTCCTATTGCTATTATAGCAGAAGAACTTATTCTTATTATATTTAAATAACTAATAGATTAATTTATGTGTTGGGAAGATGATACAATGATTATTTTTTATAATAAGTGGACATTTCCTCTCTGCCAGGCTATTTTATAATTGCTCATTCCAATCATAATATTTTGAATTTTTTAGAAAAATTACTAATTACATTTTTTATTATATAATATTTGATGAACATAGAAGGATAGATAGATGTTGATAACCTATTTATATGTTGGGGACTATCATAATAAAAGTACAAATTCACCCTTTGTAAATACACTTTTTTTTTTTTGAGACAAAGTCTCACTCTGTTGCCTGGGCCAGAGTGAGTGGGTAAATTCACCCTTTAACTTAAGAATTGGAATATTTTCAGTAACATGGAAGTAACTATACGCTTCTCCATGAATCTCTCTTCCATGCAACCCCAGCAGCAGTCATGATTCTAAGTTTTGAGTTTACATTTCTTAGCTTTTTTATATAGTTTTACTATATATGTGTCTCTCTTGAGTTTACATTCCTTAGCTTTTTTATATAGTATTATTATATATGTGTCTCTCTAAACATGAAAGTTTTGACTTTTAAGTACACAAAAATGGTAACATGATGTATGTTTTCTATAATTTTTTATTCAATATTAAGCTTTAAGATTCATCTGTGTGTTAAATTAAAATAGTCTCACCACTATATCTTTTGAGCTTTTTATGTATTATTTCACTTAATTTTCACAAAAGCATGATGAAGTATATACTTTTATTCCCACATGAAGGGTAAAGAATCAAAGCTAGGAAGGTTGAAGGAAATATCTTAAGTCACATCTCTGGAAGATGACAGACCTACCCAGAATTGGTAGTTGTACCTCTGACTACTAACTCTATACTATTTAATAGACCATAATCATACTTCTTAGAAGCAGAAACAACTCAATCCTGTATTGTTTTTGAGGTTATAGTATTTCCATACTACAAATGAGATAAGTGGAGGCATTTCCCAAAGGTTGCCTATAGTTGGTAGCAGAATAATGGCCTCACCATCCTAATCTCAGAACCTGCGACAATCTTATGTTATGTTAAAAGGGAAAATTAGGGTTGCAGATAGAATTGAGACTGCTAATCAGGTAACCTTAAAATGAGGATATTATTTTGTATTGTTTGAATGGTCTCAATGTAATCACTGAGTCCTTTAAATGTGGAAGAGGGAAGCAAAAGAGTAAATAAATATACCTGCTTGAGTCAATAAATTTCCGGTGTGAGAAAAAAAAAATTGTGACTGCTAGTATATTGCATTTTTCACATATTATATTTCTTGAAACTTTTAAATTTTTAATTAGTCATTTTTTTGTGGATGTAATACATTAAAAAAGTTAAAAATTCAAAAGATATAAAAAAGTAAACAGTGAAAAAGTCATCTTGACATACCTGATCTTCAATTATATACTTTATTTCTTCGAGTGCACCCTATATTATCATTTTCTGTGGTTATTTTCCACATATATTTCGTTTATATAATCAAATGTGCTTATAAACACATGCACACACGCTCATATTTCACACAGTTGAAAGCATACTACACATACTGTTGTACAGCTTGACTTTTTTACTTAACAATATATCTTAGAAATTATCAAATGAGATGCTTCCTTATATTTTTTAACCAACTACATAGATTTCTATTGCATTAATGCAAACCCGATGTTGTCACATGTATGAGGACTTTCTTAAATGAGAAAAGAGAAATCTTTCTTTCATTTCTTGGCAGAAAGCACTAATGCAAGGGCATCTGGGATAAGGAAATAGAAGATCACGGAGGAGATGGCATGGAGTATGATTTCCCACTTGGCTTAGGGAAACAGTCTTAATCCCTGATAAAAAGAGGGATAGGGCAAAAGTGAAATTAATTCTGCCTTCAGAAAGGCTGTGTGAAACCAGAAGTGCAAATACTGTTCCCCTGCAGTTCGTGTGATAAATTGCAGAATGGAGTCAACAGCAGAACTGTTCTACTCCAACTCCTCATGCAAGTTCCAGTCCATCCCAGAACAGTGGACCCTGCTAACAGCTCGGAGAAGACTCACCTGGCTTTCCTCCCATGGCATGTGCAAGTAGTCAGTACCAGCTCTGAGTGCAATGGTGTTCTCTGGTTAAAAGGTTAGAATCAAATAACAAAAGCAGATTTCTTTCTGAGAACCAGTTTGATTTCTTCCTAAATTGCTGCAACCCTCTCCCAGGGTCTCTAAGAAACATAATGAAATACAGACATGATGGGGTAGAGTTGGAGTGGGCTTTGAACTGCAGGTAAACTGATGTCCTAGTGAGCATTTCCAAACTGGAAGGCATTATTTGAGAACTCATATTACTAATATCATCAGTATTTAAAGACTTTGAGGCCTGGGAAATTAAATTTAAAATATACCATTATATATTTTTTTAATTTTTATTTTTTTATTTCAGCATATTATGGGGGTACAAATATT
>VBSM01002616.1:12001303-12023050 GCA_008086735.1 Cheirogaleus medius | reverse complement strand
GTGACGAATGTGTTCATTATCTTGATCGTGGTGATACTTTCGCAGACATGCACTACATATGTCCAAACTTAATAAATGGTACACTTTAAATATAAAAAAAAAAGTAAAAGAAAATTGAAGACTCTCAGTCTGGACCAGGTGGTATAGACTTGTTTTTTCTATTTGTCTCTGCTCAGCACAACTATATTCTCTGGAAAAGTCACAAACAGTAACCAAAGGAGAACCCTGGAAAATGTTAAGAAGGTGAGCTGGTTTGGGGCCCTAGAACTGGGGGAACAGCACAGCAGCAGGAAGTCTTGTATTTCCTACTCAACAGAAGAAGCCCACCCTTTCCCTATATTTCCTGACCCTCACCTACCAACAGAAGACTTTTCAGATAGACTCATTCCTCACCTTGATGGAATGGGTGTCCTGACAACTTCAGGCCAGCATGACATCATCGATAATGGGGATAGCTTGGGAGATCTGCCAGGAATAAACAGCCAAAAGAAACATTCTCCTCCTCTGGTCTGAGACTTCCATTTACCACCAAGAGATACCAAGGAAAGTGGGCAGAGCCAGCAGGAGAGAGCCATTACAGTAGGTTTCCTAGTTAGAGAAGCCTCCTTGTTCCCTTGAGCCAGAAACTCTCCTCTTCTGCTCAGAGACACCAAGACAGATGGGAGGGGGGTGGGAAAATGGTATAAATATCCTACCAGAGATATAAATATCTCTCCCCTACTGAGAGACATCAGGCATCACAGCCTACATAAAATGTTCTGTTCTCTAAGGTATTACCAACAGGGACCAGTGAAAATGACAATGGCACCAGATGAATCAAGCAGTCCAAAATAACACTGCAAAAGCCAGAAAGTCAAACTGCCATTGGAACCACAGCCTATAGAAGAAGGCCAAGACCTGCATGTTAACCCTAACCAGGGTGACTGCTCACTGATATGAAATAATTAACTAGGATTCTGAGTCTCCTAAGATAAAAAGACAAAATGTCCAGGATATAATAAAAAATCAGCTATCATACTAAGAGCCAAGGAAATCATAACTTGAATGAGAAAATACAATAGACACCAATACTGAGATAAAAATAGATACTGGTTTTATCTGGCAAAGAAATTTGGAACATCAGGTGGAAAGAAGTAACAACATAAAGAGCAGAAATAAGGATGCATGCCATCACTATTCTTTTCTTAGATTTATACATTACATTTGATAATTGAAAAAAAATTATCCACTGTTTGATACACAAGACAATAATATTTAAAAGTAGAGAAGATGAAAGAACTTAAATGGAAAGGAGGTATCCACATTTCACCTAAATGGGTAAAATGTTAATGCCAATAGACTCATAAAAGCCATTTCTGTATATATTTCAAGAGCAACCACTTTTAAAATTATACAGATACAGCAGGTCCTCAAATAATTTTGTTCTGTTCAAAGTCACTTCATTATAATGAGGAAAAAGTATCGATTTCTGACAAGGGGCATTGTATGTGTGGAATTTGCACATTCTCCCCACATCTGCCTGGGTTTTCTCCAGGTATTCTAGTTTCTTCTCACATCCCAAAGTTGTGCATGTTAGGTTCATTCATGAGTCCACATTGTCCCACACTGAGTGAGTTTGGATGTGTATGTGAGTGTATCTTGTGATGGAAAGACATCTTTTCTGGGGTTGGTTCCTGCCTTGAGCACTGAGCTACGGGGACAAACTCCAGCCACCCATGACTCTGAACTGGAATAAGTGGTTAGAAAATGAATAAATGAATACAAATTACTATAAAATGAAAATTACATAACATATTCATATGTTATATATATATTCATATCATATTCATACAAATGCATTCTGATAAATGATGGGATATGAAAGCCCTCTGTAAGCCCACCATATATATTATTGTTGTTTTTTTAACTATATAGTAGTAGGACGTGCTTCTTACAATTTTCACTTTACAAATATTTATTCCTTGATTTATGATCACCATCACTCACTGATTCGCCAGAAATTAAGGAAATAATTATCTATTTTTGATTAATCTTTTTAAAATTATGTATGGTTCACATTTATTTCAGTGTTTAATATTAGAAATGTTTTGGTCTTTATTTAGAAGTTTAGTAATGTTTTATGACCAAAAATTTGCCATAGAAGCTTAACTCTTATTTTTATCAGTTAGTGTATGGTAAAGTTGGTTTTGCTATACATGGTTTCCCTTAAAGTCACAGTTTCTAAGAAACTATCAATGACATTAAGTGAGGACTTACTGTACACTCAAAAATGCTATGAACAAATCAAGGTGGAATCTCACAAAATGTAAGTAACTTAAGTAACCTGTGGGAAGGTAAGAAAAGAGAAATAGAGGAATAAAAACCAAAGGAAATACATAGAAAACAAATAATCAAATGGCAGTCTTAAGCATTAACACATTAATAATTATCATACATATAAATAAGCTAAATGCAAAAATCAAAAGACAGAGATTGACAGGGAAAAACACACAGCCCAGATCTATGCTGCCTATATGAAATTCACTTCAAATTTCATTATATCGATGTGCTGAAAATAAAAGAATGGAAAAAGATATACCATACAAACATTCATAAAAATACCAAAAATAGATACGTTAATATCTTCTAAAGTAGACTTCAGAGTAGGAAATAAGGACAGATATAGTAAAAAAAGGATTGATCTAGGGAGACAAAAGAATCCTACAGGTGTAGACATTAAACAGATTCTCAAATACATAAAAAAAAACTCTGAAAGCATTTAAAAGATGAGCTGGGGATTTCTACTTACCCCCGTCAGTAACTGACAGAACTGTTAGACAGAAAATCAGCCAAGATATAGACAATCTAAACAACATAATCAACCAATAGAATCTAATTGATATATATAAAACACTCACCCAACTACAGAATGTACATTTTTTTTCAAATGGTCATGGAGCATTCTCCAAGATAAATCATATCGTAGGTTATAAACCAAATTTCAACAAAATTAAAATAATTGAAATCATAGGAGTATATTCTCTGAATATAATAAAATAAAATATAAATATATAAAAATATAATTTTATATATTTTTTATTTTTTATTTATATTTTTAATAAAAATTATATAAAATTTTTATATATAAAAATATAAAATAATATATAAAATAAAATATATTAAAGCTTGATAAGTATGAGGTGAATAAGAAGCAATATTACTTTTTTTGTTAGCTTAAGAATTGAAAGTTATTCAGTAATTTTAGGAAAACAGAATCTGTTCATCAAAGCAGTGATTAGTTGGTGCAAACTAACTTGTGGCATCATTTTAAAGAACTGAAGTGTAAGATAAGTGAATGCATTTGACCTTGAAGCAAGGGACATTCTCCATTTATTACATGTAGAGATTTTCATTCATAACCAGTTCCTTATATATGGGTACTGGACTTTCTAAAGTTTATTTTTTGGCACTATTAAAGGCATCTTTAAGTTGGATTTTTAATCAAGTTCCCTTTAAGCTGTATAACAGCAAATGTGAGAACTGCCAAAGATAACAAAAAAATTGTTTATTTCTTCCAAAGTGCTAAGTAGGATAACCTTTGCTTACAACTAGATTGGATTATTGCCTCTTTTATTAAATATATTCTCATTCTTTGTATCATTAACATTTCTTTAAATAAAATGTAATGTTTTCAAACTCAGTAATAACCAATGGGTCTAAATGGTTGCACATTCTACAGAATGTGTTTCCTTCTCAGAAATTAATGGAAGCTTGCAAGTCACAATAATTAGATATGATTGTTTATCGAGATGACAATATGGTGGACATTTTAATAGGTTCAGAGAAATCTGCAAACATCATGTAATAGTCATATAATGAAAAAGCCAACTTGATATGAAAAAGAGAATTGTGGATGGTGGAAAATGAGATATTAAAATAGAAAAACGCAGCTGGCAAAGGAGCAAATAGAAAACATTAAACTGATGAGCAATTTGTCAACCTAGGGAATAGGGTCAGGATGAAAAATGTTACTACAATGGAATCGTCCCTTAACTAGTACATTTGCAGTTTTCCTGTAATGAGCGAGAAATCCTTATCAAGGAAAAGCAATTACTAAAGAATGTACCTTCTGGGAAGTAAATTTATAAGGTGAACACATTTAACCTAGAGATTAAATCTTAAAAAAAAAAATCACTAATGTTCTTACAATGCACTAACATTTTATTGGTTGCCAGAAGTTGCTGACAGGTTGTTAATAACAATAGAAAGTGTTGAAAAGAATGTCAAGCTTCCTGTTAACCAGTCTGTGTGGCTTTCAATTATAGAAATTCATTTTATTGTGTGTACACATTACCAGATAAAATCAGTAGGTGGGTTTGTTTTGCCACACCTCCCCACCCTACTTTGACTTGAGAAAATGATATTTCTATTCAGCTCTGCACTAATGCACCTGACTACTTCCTGAAACATTAATCAACCACAGCCAGAATGAAAATCAATATAACTCTGAAACATAGCTCCGGATACCAAAAATAAGTGTGAAAAAAAGACAGAGCATGTAGCATCTTTCTCAATGTTTTGGAGAATTGTGCTAGCATTGCAAAGTACAATTGTTCTTTTTTCCCTCTGTAAACAGCTATGGATATGAATTTTATATGACATTTTCAATGCTAGGTGATGTATTCCCAAAACAATATTATTAAAGGCTGAGTCTCTGTCCTCTACTGGCTGTTATTTATGATTGCAGCTTTGTGGCAAACAAAACTCCAAACACAAATAAATAATGGTGTGCTGTGTGTGTACTTTTCCCCCACAGTGTAAAAAGCAAAGTATACATTTTGGTATGTGCTCAGGAAAGGAGTCTGTTTATGTAAAACAATATTCCTTTTCAGAGGTTGTGTAAGGAAATAAAACTAAGCTACACAATAAATTCTGTTGTTTGAGCTAATTGATTGATATAGCTGATAATCTATAATATAATCTGAGGCATGGCAGATGAAAAGCAGGCCATTGCATGTGAATAAGGTAGCCAAGCCTAATCGTTCCCTCTCTCTCTCCCCCCACAGCCCCTCCCTCCCCGCCAACACTCACACTCGCGAGCACACACACACACACAAATGCACACTTGACCATTAAATATATAAAAGGAAGGGTGAAATCTCTGATTTTGTGATGATTTTAGATGTTTAATTGGCAGTTAATTTCAGAGCTGTTTATTCATCCATATTTAGTTTTATTTTTTAAATTAGCAGGTGACATCGTTTAATAATTGTTCTTTAACTGTTAATTTAATTATTTCATAATCGTTGATGTTTTACCATTAAAATTTTTTAAATGTCAGAAAGTAATATAAAAATAGTGATGATTTCCATATTTTAGAAAAGAATTGAAATAAAAAGATATAAGATATGTTTACAGACGGATAAAATAGTGGGGATTTGATAATCATATTTTGTTCACAAACTCGATGCATTAAAAACAGAAAATTCACGGAAATAGTAGGTCATTTTACCGCAAAGTTAACTGTACCAGGATTTAATTGTGCTCTCCTACATTACATAATTCTTACTAAAACATGGACATTAGATTTCTGCCCCCATTCCCATAATTAGTGCTTTCTATTTTTTTGGTATCATTTCTCATGCACTATCTCAGTTGCTCATTACACAAAGAAATTAAGAGAACATGTGTTATTATCAGCACTATTTCACAGATAAGGAAACTGATGTTCAGAAAGCTAGGATGTGTATGCCACATAGACAACTCCCCTTCAAGTTGGGCAAGGTTTATTCAGGTGTGGTTCTCTCTGCAATCCTTAAACAATGACCTACCTCACAATTTCAGGGAGGTCCTGCCTTTTGGGAACTTATTTTCTTTTGCTTTCTCTTCTCTGCACCTTACATTTCATTCTTCTTTATTGAGGCTTAATCAAGGTATTGACATGTTCTCCCCAAGAGGCTGAGCCTTATTCTACCAGATAACCACTAAGCCATAGCGTTTTTGTTTTCCCTTGTGTTACATTCCTCTAATTAAAATTCTGTTCTTGCTAAAAATTTGATTCTGATTCAACCTAGCACAAATTTAGGGTTTTTTCCCCATTATTTTCTAGGATTATTGCTTTCATGTTGATACATGGTCTCATGTGTTGGAAGTAATATTTTGCAAAGAGGTTGGTGTGCACAAAAAATGCACATAACCACACAATCACTGATTATCTCCAATGGGAAGAATGGATCACTCATCCTTCCCTTAGCAGTCAGTACATTCCCTTCAGGTTCCACAAATCTGGCACATCAAGTTGAGTCATCTTCATCCTTTAGTCCTAAGATTCTGTGCTTCTGATTCTATTTGGAAAAAGACTGATAAAACTGTCCCTCAATTTATGTGTTTTAAAATCTGCTTAGGAGTAAGATTCTGAGCACATGGGAACTCCTGGGAACATGATATTTACATCAGTCTAACTGATGTCTCTGTTAACATCTGCTGGACTACACTGATTCACAGCATTACATAGAAACTCAGAATATTTAACAGTAGGAAATGTTCAAAGTGTTAAAATTGGTAAAAAAAAAATAGTTAATTTGAGTTATACTTCTCATCATTATCATTTATTTCCCATTGCTAAAGGAGATAATTGTTAACAACTACTCAAATAAATCCTCGGAAAGGAGCCAAGGGCAGATAAAAATCCCTAAAAATAAACAATAAGGTATAGGTTATATAAAAATGATATTAGAACAATTTTCATCACTTTAGATGGATCTTGAAATTCATCAGGAATACAAGATGATTTCTAATTCCTACAATTATGGCATTTAATAACCAAATCCTGTTTTTAAATCACTGGGTGTGATATTTTCCAAATTTTATGTGCATTCTTTGAGTCTTCTCAAAAAAATTATTTATAACCTTCTAAACTTTTTATTATTGTTTCATTATCTTCACTGGTCTCATACTGTAATTCTAAACAGAAAATTACTATCCTCAGACATTATGTACAAATTTACTAAAGAGGGACCAAGTTTTTTGTTTGTTTTTGTTCTTGCAACCACACTCTGGCTACTTAAAGTTACGCACAGGGTGAGTTTTAGAAATCTTCAGGATATGTGCTTAAAATTACTTGGGACCTAATCTTGTTTTAATCTTTTTTCTCCAATACTGGGTATTCTGAATCAGTCTGGGGTCTCTTGTTTCCTTACATGAGTTTTATATTAAGGAATTCAAAATTGCCAAGTTTTTATGTTACCTAAGGATTTTGAATAATAAGAATTATATGTTATATGCCTGCCTAGTATTGAAAAAAGAGAGATGTTAGCACTGGTATTTCATTTCTCAAACAGCCTTGATGATGTTTTTCTTCTCATGTGATCTGCATGCTCAAAATGTCAAAAATTTTCATTATTAGGCTAATAGGATTTAACCTGATTAAATATATATACCAAGTTTCGCCTAAAATAAGACAGGATCTTATATTTATTTTTCCTCAAGAAGACACCCTAGGGCTTATTATCAGGGGATGTGTTATTTTTTTTTAAGTACGGTACAACAATCTACATTTATTCAAATATAGTTAAGTCGTCTTCTTCTAGAACATCATCATAACTCTCCAAACCCTGAATTGCATCCTGAATTCCTTGCGACTCTATTTCCTTTAGAACCGTTGGCCGCAATCTCTCATGTCTAGCAATAGAGCTCTCATTAAATGAGCAGGGCTGGCTTATTTATTAGAGATCCAGTGAGCACTGGGTCCAATCTACACAGTGGAGCAGAAATGATCTCTCTGGGCTCAGTAGGAGACGGCTTGCTGAAGCTTTCCCCCAACCTCTGGTGATTGTAGGGGGTGAGAGAGGCCCACAGTGCTGAGTAAAATGGCAGCCACCGCTTTCCTTCTTCCCCCTGGGGACACACAATACCTGAAGCAAGCGGAGCGTCCCACTCCTCACTTCACTGAGGAGACTTTCCCCTCAAAGCCTCAGCTTGCAGCACGCACAGGATGACCGGGACCTGACAGGGGGAGCCCACCTTGTTGGTGGGGCTGCCCGCACCTTTCCAGTCACCTCTGGGATAGTAGCTGTCACAATGGGGCAGATGAGAAGGGCTGCTCGTCTTCTTTACCACTCCACGATGAAATGCTTGGGTTGTGCAGATAAGCTGTGTAGCCACGCCCATCACTAGGTCTTATTTTCGGGGTAGGGCTCATATTGCGCAAATGCTTAGAAATCCTGCTAGGGCTTATTTTATGGGTAGGTCTTATTTTTGGGGAAACTCGGTACCAAACTCTATCCTAAAAATCACATATATGTATATTATGTACATAACTTACATAAATTGATATATATAAAGATCTTAGAACCTATCCTGGCACATAAGCATATGATAATGTTTTCTATTATGATATTTCACTCAATTCTTATACCTGACATAAGAGATTATGCCCTCATTTTATAGGTAAGTAATTGAGTTTCACTTGTTCATTAACTTTCAAAAATTAATGTAATTAATAAATGTATGTTCTGTGGTTTAAATTTACATTTCTGATTCCAAAGAAGGTGCTGCTTTTACTAGATTATTTTACCTCTCATTTAGGGGAAATAGAACCTCATAATTTTAGCCTTATAACACTTGGGAAACAGTTATTCTCATGTAAATCTTTTTATTTTGGTAGAGAAACACCACACATAACAAGAGATAAATTCCATAAATATCAGTCCCACTGAACTAATTACATACTTCTGAAAATACATGAAGAGAAAAAAATATTTAGGAATAAAATTCTTTATTGCAAATCTCCTCAACTGAAGCCTTGAATTTTACTCATATGGCTTCATTTTGAGCTATATTGATTCTTAAATAAAATATAACTCATAAGCTTTGCTATATATCAGATTAAAGGCAGTAGAAAGCTATACAGTCTATTTGAGATAAACCTCATTACTGTTGAGTTTTCAATGATTGATTGACACAAAGAATATGAAAAGAATTTAAAAAATAAAATTTTATGAAGAAACCTGTGGTAAAAAATATGATGCTCAAAATTAGAAATCAAGGCATCAAAAGATACATGTGAAAGCAATGTCTTCTGCTTTTAAAGATCATCATGATTATAAGGCATTTGAAAAAGATCACTATTGTTTGCCATTTCAAAAGTATTGCTAATAGAATTAAGCTTCATTTTACTTGGAAATTTCATTATGTTCAGTATATTTTTCCTCTGCAATTCTATACCCACAACACACAAATACACTCTTAAAATCCCATATGTGAACAGTGTTCAACCACAACTAGAATGTAGGAAGATAAAATCGGGATTATGCATGTAAATGTAGCAAGATTAAATGGCTAGCCATTATCTGGAAATACAACACCTGCTGTACATTTCCCCTTATGGTGCATTAACCAGACGATGAGTGTTTAAAGATCCTCTTCCACAGTGAATTAGAATGCCATTTAGTTTTTTACTTGTCATTATTTCTCAATATTATTGATAGCTAATGTGTAAAGTAATGAAGAAAAGGGTAGAGTATCTATGAGCATCCAGTGTTACAATGGAGTGAAAAAAAATGTTGCAAAATTCTAGTGCCTTGAAGTGATGGAAAAATTATACATAAGGGCAGGAAGTATATAAAAGACACTCCTGATATGATGCATATTATATAAATGATACAAAAACTCTCATGCATTCTTCATCCTAAAATATACCAATACATAGTGTTTTTAACAAAAGAGAGATAATGTTACAAATAATAATAAAAGAAAATACATGCAGTTCACATATATTTATGGATTTATTGTGGAATGTTAAGTAATATTTTTATTTTGTTGATCTTTGATGGATTGTAACTACTTATTGTGTATTTATTATGTACCAGGTGCTGGGATAGTTACTAGAACAATGGGGCTTCTATGGAGTCTTTGTTCTTGTTCAAAGATTCATTCATTTGTTGTTTCATTATTTGGTTCACCAAATATTTTTCATATACCCAACATCTACAAAGAAGAGTGGGAAACCTTAAAGATACAGGTCTATATATCCAGATGCTTAGTGGACATCTTCAGCAAAACATCCAGCAGGCAACTTAAAGTAAAAATCAAATAAATTCATTATTTTTACCTTTCTCCATTCACCAATCCTTCTCTTATATCCTCTCTGTTGATAATTAGCCTCACACTCTACCCTATCACTAACATTGACTCTTCGTTTTTTCTTACATCATTTCTGTGTACTCAGCTATTAATAGATACTAAGCCTTATGAATGGCACCTTTTAAATTACAATTAAATATCTTTCTTTCTCTATTCCATTGTGGTTAATTCAGGTTTTAATTTCTCATCTGAATTATTACAGTTAATCTCTGTGTTTGAGGTTCACTCACCTCACATCAATTCTTATCATAGATTTTCAATATGCTCTCTCTTAACTAAAGTATACCTTAGCTGATGTACATTCTGCTTAAAATTCTTCAATGATTTCCCATTTTTTTAGAATAAAATCCCTATTACTTATATGAACTAATAGGTCATTTGAGAATGGTTCTTGTATGCATTTTCCATTTTGTATCTAATAATTTTATCATTTATATCATTCTTTTCAATCAGAGTGAATCACTTGTTCAGAATACACAAAAGTTAATTTGAACCTGTTGGTCTATTGATTTATTCAATGAATACTTCTTAAATATAGAAGTGAACATACCTTGTTTTTGCCTGACCCATGTTTAGTCCTATTTTTTATACAGCAGGAACCAGAGTAACTCTCTCATCCTCATCAGAGAAGTGTAGACATAAACAAAATAAGGCCACAGAGATGTTCTCTTTGGGTATTCCTATCTTGAGTGAAGACAAACAGGGGTGAAAGGCAATGAGAGAAGAACATATCTAAGAAGTGGTCCAAAAGTTCTTGCTACTGAGAAGATAATGCTTGTCAAATGTTTTTTTCCAATGATAGTATTTATCAAAAATTTTTTTCTGCATCTATTGAAATGATCATATGAGGTTTTTCTCCTTTATCTGGTAGTTCAGTGAATGATAATAATTCAATTAAATTTTAAACCACCTTGTATTCTTAGAATAAACTCAACTTTGTCTTTATAAATAAATAAGATTTGTATAGCAGATTTCTAAAAATTTGGAGGTCCAATATACATACAAAAAGTTTACACATGATTCATGTGTAGCTCAATAAATACTCAAAAATAAAACACTTTCTTGCAACCAAAACCTAGTACAATAAACAGACCAGTTGCTATATACTTAATATTATATTCCCCCCTTCCAATTACTATGTGGAAATCTAATCCTCAATGTTACTCTGGGGATTTGGGGAGATGATTAGGTCATGAAAGCAGAACCATCATGAATGAAGTTATTATCCTTATAAAGAGATGTGATCATATCTCACTGTAACCTTGAACTCCTGGGCTCAAGTTATCTTTCTGCCTCAGCCTCCTAAGTAGCTGGGACTACAGGTACATGCCACCACACTCAGCTAATTTTTTAATTTTTTTTTATAGCAATAGGGTCTTGCTATGTTGCCCAGGCTGGTCTCAAACTCCTGGACTAGTTTCCCTTTTTAATCAATATTTACATGAATTGAAAACACTCTCCTCATTTGTATAATCTAGAGTACCTTGTTTTTAAAATTTATATAAATCTTGTTTTTGAAATTTATATAAATGGAAAGGATTCTTTGAAGCAGCCTGTGTCCGATGATTGGTTGGCATGAATTAAAGACTGACTTCTCTCCTTATTCATACGTGGGGCAATTCTGGAAGGCCACTCCAAACTTCAAAGCCCTCTGAGGTCTTGTGTCTGTGACACTTAACAAATTACTTACCTTTTTTGAATTTTTGTTTTCATTTTTTAAAAATTGGAAATAATTATAGTACATACCATATGCAGTTAATATGAGAGTTATATGAGATTATGCATATAAAATCACTAGCATAATGCTTAGGCTACAGTAAGTACTCATTATATAATTCCTATTGTATATAGACTCTATATTCACAATCCATATTATTTGAATTCTAACTTCCTATATAGTTAGTTCATTGTTCAAATTCTAAAATGTTCTTGTGATATCTCCATTATCCTTCTTGTTCCAGTTAGTATTGCTCTGTAATAAATTGTCACAAAATTTAGTGGCTTAAAACAACCACTGTATTATTTGGTATTATGAATTCTGAGGGTAAAGAATTCAGAAAGGAGATAGTGGGGACAGTTTGATTCTGTTTCACAATATCCAGAAGCTCAGCTGTTAAGTCTAAAGGGCTGGTGGTGATGCAAATGGCTGGGGACTGGAGGCATCTGTATGTCCTTCCACTAACATATCTGCCATCTAGGCATAGAGGGCTCACAACTGGGGAGCTGACTAGAGCACTTATATGAGGCCTTTCTGTTAGGCTTGGCTTCCTCATAAGGCAGGGGCCCCATGGTAGTCAGAGCTCCAATTGTTTTTGAGTAAACTGAGCTGGAAACTGCATCACCTTTTCTTATGCAGCCCCAGAAGTCATGCAGCACAATTTCTGCCACTTCTATTGCTTACAAGAAAGTCACAAGCCCACAAAAGCCTTACAAAACAGCTAACATTGTGGTATCTCCTGGCGTAACTACTTTTTCTATTCCTCACAAACTGAGGTCTCAAAGTTGTGGGGCTATGCCTCATAGCCAGTATATGAAGGAATTGGAAACCTAATTTTATGACATAATTGCAGACAGGGATGAGTAGCAGGAAAGAAAAGTGAAAAGTGCCATGGAGATTATAACTCAGAGGAGTCTTGGTCTAGTTTGATGTTTCCTGGGGACTTGTCTACAGAAGTGATATTTAGCCTCTTAAACTAGTACTTTTTGAAATTATAAATCCTTATCTTACCCACCATTAATCCTGAAAAAACACAGTTGTCTAATAGCAAACATCTCTCAACTAGATGAAACATGCTTCAGAAAACTCCCTCTCAGATGAGACCAGTGACTCACTGGTCACTATTCATTAGAGGATGATTTGACACACACTTGGATTGGAATGACATATAATCAAATGCTCTCTAAAAGCCTGCAAGAGGGTCCTTGTCAACAAAACAGACCTAACTGGTTGGAGACATTTGTGTTCATTTAGTACATTAACAATCAAATGTGCTGTAGCTCATCATTCCCAAAGGAGACCAGTGAAAGTTGGCCTTGGCCGCTAAAGATTACTCCTGCTCTCCACAGAACACTTAATAATAGAATACAGAGCATTATAGCATTATAGCATTAATGCCACATCTAAAAATTTCTGTGCGATGTGCTTGATACTATAGAAACAATAACCAAGAAACTGTATCATCAGCAGCAGCATCACTGATATTCAGTGATTTCTATATGCCATATATATTTATAAGAAATACAGAAAAAGTTCATATTATTTTCCTTCTTTTATCATTAAAAAAATTCCACAAAAAGAGGATACTTAATTTTCCCAAGGTCACACATCTTTGAAATGGCCACATAAATATCTCAACCAGTTTTTGTTTTGTTCTGGGTTTTTGTTTGTTTGTTTGTTTTGTTTCTTACGTTAAATCCCGTGTACTGGCACTTGACTATTCTGCTTTCCTGAAAATATAAATAATATTTGAGGCTAGCCATATTCCAAACTTCATAAAAATGTTTACTCACTACAATAAATGTTTTCCAGCCAGGTTCAAGTCACATAGCACTATATCTCATGATTATATTTCTCTATTACCCTTAAATACTGCCTATCACTGGATCAAACAGACAGAAATTCAACTGAAAGAATGGCAGTGTGCCAACCTGCTTTTATGGCCTTGCATGTCATTACTTGGGCAATGACAGTAAGTACATAGGTTGTTGAAGCTCCATGTGTTATTGATTCCTAAAACATTCAAGAGACTTCTACCTTCAGCTCCAACATGTAAACAGCATGGAAGTAATTACTACTATCTTTACCATAAGAAAAAGATAAAACTTTAAATCAATAACTTTCTTTAGACTCATCAAATAGTTGAGGTTGCAGGAAAAAAAAACTACCAATATAACATGCATAATTAGAATATCAGCAGGAGGAGAGGGAAGAGAGTAGAAGAAATATGTGAAGTAATGATGGTTAAGATTTTGTGAAATAAGGCACACCTTAAGTTTAAATGATGAAAAAATAGAAAAAAATATAATATATCCATAAAAATGGAATTAAAGTAGAAATCAATAACAGAAAGATAGCTGGAAAAAATCCCCAAATACTTAAAGATTAAATAATATATTTTTAAGTAACAGGTGTTTCTATTTTCTATTGTTTCAAGAATTTCTTTATATTTTCTTCTTAATTTCTTCATTGACTCATTGATTGTTCAGGAATATGTTTGATTTCCATATATTTGTACAATTATCAGAGTTCATCTACTTGTTGATTTCAAGTTTATTACATTGTGGTCAGAAAAGATACTTGATATGATTTTGATTTTTAAAAATTTATTGAAACTTGTTTTGTGACATAGGGTCTGGTATGTCAGGGAGACGTTTTATGTGCTGATGAGAAAAACATGTATTCTGCAGCTGTTGGATGACAGTTGTTTAAATATCTATTAGATCCATTTGCTCTATAGAACTATTTAAGTCTAAGGTTTCTTTGTTGATTTTTTTTATCTAGATATTTGTCTAATGATGATAGAGGGGTTTTGAAATCCCCAATACTATTGAATTTGGGGTATATGTCTTTCATTAGTTCTAATAATGTTTGTTTCATATATCTGGGTGCTCTGGTATTGAATGTGTGTATATTTACAATTGTTATAGACTCTTGTTGAATCAAAATACTTTTATCATTATACATTGACCTTTTTGTTTATTTTTATGTTTTTTGACTTAAAATCCATTTTGTCAAAATGTAGCTACTCCTGCTTGCTTATGATTTCATATGTGTAGAATATCTTTTTCCATCTCTTTACTTTTGTCTACCTGTGTCTTTATAGGTAAAAGGAGTTTCTTCTAGGCAGCATAGAGTTAAGTTTTGTTGTTTTTATCCATTCAAATAGTCTATCTCTTTTAATTATGGAATTTATACTGTTTATATTAAGGTTGTTATTGATAGATAAGGAGCCACTCCTGTCATTTTGTTAACTGCTTTCTGGTTGTTTTACATATTATTTGTTCCTTTCTTTCTTTCTTAATGTTTATCTTTGCAGTTTGGTGGTTTTCTGCAGTGACAATGTTTGAATCCTTTCTCTTTCTCATTGTTATATCTGCTCTACCAGTGAGTTTTATGCTTTTTTGTGTGTTTTTGTGACAATAGATATCATCCTTTCTCATCTAGATGTAGGACTTCCTTAAGCATTTCTTTTATGGCTGGTCTTGTGGTGATGAATTTATTCAGATTTTGCTTGTCTACAAAATAACTATTTCTTCTTCATTTCTTCTTTTTCTCTTTCTTTCTTTCTTTCTTTCTTTCTTTCTTTCTTTCTTTCTTTCTTTCTTTCTTTCTTTTCTTTCCTATACAGAGTCTTGCCTGGGCTAGAGTGCCATGGTGTCAGCCTAGCTTACAGCAACTTCAGACTCCTGAGCTCAAGTGATCCTCCTGCCTCAGTCTCCCAAGTAGCTTGGACTACAGATGCATGCCACCAGGCCCAGCTAATTATTTCTATTTTCAGTAGAGACAAGGTCTCATTCTTGCTCAGGCTGGTCTTGAACTCCTAACCTCAAGCAATCCCCCCACCTCAGCCTCCCAGAGTGCTAGGATTATAGACATTTCAAATTATGAAAAGAAAAATATTGTCAACCAGGAATACTATACCAAGCAAATCTATCCTTCAGAAATGAAGGAGAGGTCAGGTATGGTGGCTCATGCCTGTAATCTCTCCTTGATTTCTGAAGGACATATTTGCTTGATATAGTATTCTTGGTTGACAGGTGTTTTTTTTTTTTTTTTTTCCTTTTCATAATTTAACTATACCATCCCATTCTCTCTTGGCCTGTAAGGTTTTTGCTGAGAAAACTTTAGTCTGATGAAAATTTCCTTATATGTGACTGGACACTTTTCTCTTGCTGTTTTTAGAATTATTTCATTATCTTTTCTGTTTTTAGAATTCTTTCATTGTTATTGACTTTTGATGACTTGACTACAATGTTCTTTGGAGAAGACCTTTGTGATATGATTCACATGGAGAATCTTTGAGGTTCCAGAATCTGTATGTACATATTGCTTCTAATATCTGAGAAGTTTTGAGATATTATTTCAATAAATATATTTTCTATGCCTTTCCCATTTCTTATCCCTCTGGAACTTCCCTAATGCAAAAGTTCTGTTCATTTAACATTGTCCCATGTGTCACATAGGCTCCTTTTTATTCTTTCTTTCTTTCTTTCATTCTTTCTTTCTTTCTTATTTTTTAGTTTTACTGATTTATTTCAAATAACTGCTTTCAAGTTTATACAAGTTTTCTTCTTGATCTGGTATGTTGTTAAAGCTCTCAGTTATATTTTTATATTTATATTTTTTATATTAAATATATGTTTTATATTTATATATTTATATTTCATTGAATTCATTTTATGAAATATATCTCTTTGTTAAATTTCAAATTCAGATTATGAATTATTTTCCTGTTTTTGTTGCATTGTTTACTTGTACTTGTATCTTTCTGTCAAAGCTGAGTAGATTTGTTTTATAGGGTAGGTTTAATAGGATGCTTTGACTTTGTTTCAGGGTGGACACAGTAGTGTATCCTCTATATAATTTATTTGGCTGTAACAGTGTCAGTATTGTCTGCAAGTTCCTCAGTGGCTGAGGCTGTAGTTGTCTATGGAGGTCATGGTTCAGCTTTTTTAAGAATGAGGGCACCAGATGGACTCATTTTCAAGTCTCTTGGGAGCAAACACAAGCATGCAGCAGTTTGCTTTCCAAGCAGCCTGTTCCCCAGGGCTTAAGGTGCTTAAGGTGCTGCATAAACTCAAGTGCCAGGGTTGTGACTGCACTGCTAGGCCCAGGAGGTGTAACACTGAAGTCCTTTAAGTAGATGTGGCGGGATGTCAGAAGGACCCCAGGGGTGTGGCGATATAGAGACTATTGGACCTCAGGGAAGGATGTGGTGAGAGCCACATCAGAGCCACTCTGATGGTGGCTCCACTCTCAAAATGGCACTGTGTTGCAGCAGCCTGGGTCTTGGGAAATGGGAGGAACCCAGTGTGAATTTCCCTCTGGAATAATGCAGTAGTGTGGATTACAGGCAGCTCCCTATACTGGGCTTAGAGCATATGAAAGCTGTAGGATTATCCTGTAGCTAGGGTTACAGGCATTCACGGTGGGATTGTGGACTCCTGGAGACCTCCTGCTTACCTTTTCCCTGCAATGGGCAGTCCCTCTTGGCTCTCAGCCAATTCCTGCTTACTGATTTGCTTCCCTCTCTGGTACTATCCTGACTTTATATACCTTAGAGGGTCTTTGTTACTTTTTACTGAATTCCAGTGTTCTTCCTTGGACGCTCTATTCAACATGTGGTTATCTATTTATTGTTTTGTTTTTTCTTTGTGGAGGAGGCAATTATTTGGCATTTTTATTCACTCATCTTGACCTATGTATTCTTAAATGGGGCAAGATAAATTTGTGTATAAATGCCTAGAACTAAGCTTGCCCAGGAGATTACCATGGCTAGAAAAGAGAGCAATTTAGAGAAATTAGGGTAAGGATTGCAGCTTTACTCCAAAAGAGGGAAAATAATTAATATCCTTTCCTAAGAGCTGATTTTGAGAAGAGGAGGCAGGAAAGGGATAATAAAAGTATTGGGTAATTTCATGGAAAGGGAATGCACACCTCAGCTAAGGTTCAGGAATTGAGATTTCTAAGACTATTAATTCATTTAATAAGAGGAAAGTTTTTAAACTTTTTCTAAAAATGCATGGCCTAGTACCATTATAATGCTTTTATTAAGATAAAATATTCAGAACCATAACTTAGTATGTAATTATGAGAATTAATTATCTAATAATAATAATTATATTATTAAAGACTTATAAAACATTTATTAATATTAAGAATTAAATATTATTTCAGTAAGGAATATCTTTGCATTGCTGAGGATTTGAACACAGAATTCTTTTAATGAGAAAGATGTAACAGAGTACTGCTGGCCTCTTCATAATTAAATCTCCAGAGTAGAGGATGGTGAAAGGGTTTTCTGACAGTCATGGAGACTCTTAAGATTAGCTTCATACGAAGATATGTGTGGTTCTAGAAAGTGTCCCTATTTTTTTAAATAGCATTGTCTTAAACTGGAAAAAGTTAATATGGCAGCATAATTTCTAGAAGGAACATGTTAATCAACATGGACAATAGAATTGCACTTCAGAGTTTAATACAGTGCTATCATTACCTGGAATGAATTTCTAAAAACTGTTTAAACAGAGAATTTCTTTCTTTGACAAATTTATTTCTAAACAATTTTTATATTTACTGATAGTTTTTCCTGTGGAAAATGCAGTTGAACTTTGATTACAGACTACAAGTAATAACTTTCATTTCAAAGGAATCATGACACATGCTGTCAAATATGTATTGTTCACAATACACTGTCACAAAATTCTTTCTTTCCTTGCCAGCTCCTCAGAACAGATTTAAATATAAATAAAATATTTCTTGAGAATGACTGATTTAGCAAATGCTCAAGTGAAAACAAATAGCATTTCTTCTTGTATGTTATGCAAGAATTACCTATAAATATACCACAATAACAGGCACACTGCTGCATAGTAATATTGTGTATATTACTAAAGAACAGTATTTTTACTATTTTCAAAATCCAGTGACATTTGATAGAAATATTGTCCTAGAAATGTATTATTTCCCATCAAATTGCTTAGTGATAATATTCCTCAGATATATGGCTAACTGTTAAAATGTTATTTGAATTTAATTGGTCTAATGATTCATTGACTAATATTCCAATCTGAGCTAAAGGATAGACACTAGATATGAGAGGTGAACTAATGAGTTCAAACTTGATGAGCAGTAGGGTGTCTACTTTACTTACTGCTACCATACATTTTTCTAAAGAAGTTACAATAGGCCAATATCTTTGTGTAGTTAGTTACTACTGGCATCTACTCCTTTGTAGTCCCAGCTGCAACCTCTCTGGAATGCAAAGACTAAGAGTGATTTAGGGCACAGAAAGGTAAAATTAAAATTCCCTATCCCATAGAATGTTCTCAAATGGTTAGGAGCCCATATACATGATGGCTTGGTATGCATGTTATAATTAATCTTTGGAGAAACACTTCTAACTCTTCAGCAGAGGTAGTCAATATATGTCATACTTATGTGGATGGGTGGCTTAAACAAATGTTTTTGTCTTCAGTATCTAAAAATAAATTTGGAGAAACCGAAGGAGAAAACCAGGAGCCATAGCATGATAATTAACAAATGAGCTAAACACAAAAACCACGAAGTTAGAAGGATATTTTCACTAAAAAGACAACAAATGTACACTTGCTTCTTGTTTTGACCTCAACCCAGGCTATCAATTTGGTCAGAAGTACTAACTTATTTGAATAAGGTTAGCCAGGAGGTTTTCCTTCTCATCCTAAAATCTTAACCAAAACAAACATTGGTAGGCTAAGAAATAGACACATGTATGGAACAGAAAGAAAGGAAAGGAAAAAAACCACAATGTCTTAGTGTAATGATAGCTTTTCATAATTGAATACAACTGATTTACTTATAGTCTGTTATTTAATTTTTATACAAATCTCTTAAGTAGATGCTGTTATCCCCCATTTTACAGTAGAGGAAACTAAGTTTCAGAGTTGAGTGATTTCCCTAGGGTTTACCACTAAAAAGTGGCTGAAATCAGATTTGATATAAGGTCTATCTTACTCCAAAAACTAAGCTCTTAGCAGCTTCACAGGTGTTATTCAAAGATAAATTAAGCCAACACTCTGTAAATTGACAGTGTAGTGACTATAAATACAGACTTGCACAACCTCACAAAAAGTCCTGTATAATCCAAAGGAGATGTCTGCAACATCAGAGTAATTTGTAAAACTACTTGTGCATTTTAAGGACACATATTTAAAAGAAACACTCTTGTTTTTACAAATTCTCGTGACTCCTTAAGAAAGAAGAAGAAATTTTTAAGGATATCATTGGTAGCCTCAGGAGGGAATTGCTTGCTCCCTTGGTAGAGGATTAAAGATGTTGTGATTTAAAAGGTATGCAGCACTAAGAAGCATGTTCTTAGACAACTCTGAGATTAATAATAGCCTGGTAGGTAATATAGGAAGCTTTCACCTAAGGGAAATTCCACAATATCCTTTGAGGACTGTAAAAGCTACTCAGAGAATTTTCTTTCAAGGATATTCAGTCTCACACTAGTGTTCCTATTTATAATATTATAAATGAAACCAAGCCATATAGTAAATAAAATGGTTTAAATATTTTGCACTTCAGACACTATATAAAGCACATATTAAAAAGTAATAAAAAATACTACTTGGCTCCTAGGAACTCACTTTTTCTTAATTTACTCCCACACAAAGACTGGCTAATGCAGAACTCCTGTATACTCTCAAAAATTATTGAGAATCCTAACAAACTTTTGTATATATGGATGGTATGTATTGATACTAAAACATTTAAAACTTATTTATTTGTTAACTCATTTAAAATGATAATATTAAATAACAACAATAAGCCCATTACATGTTAGCTTCAATAGGAAACTTTAAATTAAAATAGTTATATTTTTCAAATAAATAATTTGTTGAAAACAAGTTTTGTTTTCTGTTTTCCCCAAATCTCTTTAATTTCTTCCTTGAAAGGCAAGAGCCTCACTCTTATAGTGCTTCTGTGTTTATTCTGAGTTGACTTATTCAATGAGTTGAATAATGGCCACCCAAAGATATTAGGTCCTAATCTCTGGAACCTATGAATGTTATCTTATAAGGAAAAAAGATCTTTGCAAATGCCATAAAGTTGAGGTTCTTGACATAGGAAGATTATCCTAGATTATCTGGGCGAGGCCTAAATGCAACCACAAGTATTGTTATAAAACAGAGGCTGAGATAGATTTGACACAGAAGAGAATGCAGCATGGTCACAGACAGGGATTAGAACTACGCAGCTACAAGCCAAGGAAAGTCAGCAGCCAGTAGAAACTGGAAATGAAGGAAATAGATTCTCCATTAGAGCCTTTGAAGGGAACAAGTCCTTACTAACATCTTGATTTTGACTCAGTGATACTGACTTATTGGGCTTTTGACCTCCAGAACTGTGATAGAATAAATTTCTTTTGTATTAAGCCACCAAGTGTGTGGTCATTTGTCACAGGAAACTAATGCAATGCTACTTCACTTCATTTTCTGTAGGATTTTTTTTTAAACCCTTGTGTTGAGGGCTGACTTTCAATAGATCACAGTGAGGGAGCTGCTCTACTCTGTTGAAACCCTATCACTTGATATTAATGAAGAAAATTTAGCCTCACACAGATATATAGTTCGGAAAAAAAGAATATTTTAATATCTTCTTAAGATAGTTGTGAATCATCTTCTTTGAAACTACACGAAAACTCAACAGATGGTAGTTTATTAAAAGGTATTTGTCATGTGGTGCTTAAATGTTCACAGTTCATTATTTTAAAATAATAATGTCCAATCTCTTTTGCAGTTTTATTGGGCCTTTTACTCAGACATGATTTGAAAAATCCTGCACTGGTCATTTAGAAAATATTTGTTATTTTCCTTGCTGATTTTCCTGAGTTCTAAATAGATTCTAGTTATCAGCCCTTT
>VBSM01002616.1:11968284-12001203 GCA_008086735.1 Cheirogaleus medius | reverse complement strand
ACTCTATGAAAAAGACACCTGCACTCGAATGTTTATAGCAGCACAGTTCACAGTGCAAAGTTGTGGAAACAACCCAGGTTCCCAACAGTACATGAGTGGATCAACAAAATGTGGTATATGTGTACCATGGAGTACTATTCAGCTTTAAGAAACAATGGTGATATAGCACCTCTTGTATATTCCTGGATAGAGTTGGAACCCATTCTACTAAGTGAAGTATCTCAAGAAAGGAAAAACAAGCACCACATGTACTCACCAGCAAATTGGAATTAACGGATCAACACCTAAGTGGACATATAGGAATAACATTTGTTTGGTGTCGGGCGGGTCGGGGGGGGGGAGGAGGGGATGGGTATATACAAACATAATGAGTGAGATGTGCAACGTTTGGGGGTTGGTCATGCCTGAGGTTCTGCCTCGAGCGGGGAGGGGGGCATGGGCAATATACGTAACCATATTATTTGTACCCCCATAATACGCTGAAATTTAAAAAAAAGGAAAAAAAAAGAAAATATTTGTTCAATGTGTTATACAAAACTAAAAGTTGTCTGTTCTTAGTATATAATAGTCCCTAAAGCCCTATTTATAAATATTATTACATATTTTTATAAGGAAAGTCTTTAATATTTAATGATTCAGAAGCTGCTAAGTTCATGGAGGCAGATATAAGAATTTTTTAAATTCAAATTTTTTACTCAAAACTCCAGTTTTATCATTAGCAATAAATAATGGCAGTTGTTCTCCCCTAATGTGATAGATTGACTTCATTCATTTTCTGCCAAATACTTGAATCTGAATAACCATTACTGCCTGTTAGTCTTCCTTTGAAGTAATAATGGTAATCCATGACAGGAAGTATAATTTATTCATTTTTTATCCTAATAATTACTACAGTAATGGCTGTAGCTCTAGTATTCTAATGTTAATATGTAGTGTCTTCTTTTAGTGCCACTAACAGGACAAGTTATTATGTTGAGAAACTAACAGAAATCTTTATCAGACTAGTAAGTTAGCATGATATAGAGACTAATTCTTGCTTATTGTCAAGTTGATTCCTCGGCGTCCCAGAGAATCTATATTTCAATATTATTTTGATGAATGACAATTGTTTTTATATCACCTGGTATCAGTTTCTGTTGCTTGCATTTAAGAACCCTTGCACACATAACTGCTAAACTTTTTTTTGTGCAAAAGTCAAACTCCTCATCTCCTACACAATCTTATAAATTCTGTGATTCTTAAAGATAAAACTAACATCCTATTTATGGTTCTAGCTTTACTTTGACACAATGCACAATACGTCATAGGCCCAAATTAAATGCTTGTTGGGCAAAGGATCTATAATTGATGATTTCATTGCAAGATATGGAAGAAAGAAAATCAATGTTTTCATTATCTTCACAATAATGTCCAAACATATGGAAAGCTCTTTAAAATCTGGTCTCTAGTTAACATATCATCCTTATATTTGATCACTATATCCCAAACAAGTTAAGCAACAATGAAACTTAGTTACTACTCTTTCTTTTAAATAAAATGCTATTTCTTGCCTTCAGTTATTTAGCAAATATTGATTGTATGACTCCTGAAAACAACAAGCATTTTACTAGGTTCTGGGCAAACAAAAATGAGTAAGTCTTTAAACTATCTACTTCTAACTATGGTAAAACAGCTTGTATACCTCAGTCCTCTTGCTGAGAACTCCCAGAAAATTTTAATGAAATATGAAAAGAAAACAGAGGACAATTTTTTTGGAGACACTAGAAAATACCAAGACAACCAAAATTTTCAGGGCCAAGATCCTGGCTAGAAGGGTAGTTCAGGGAAATGAATCTGACATTCTGTGCCTCTTTTCTTCTCATGACATTTGCATTTGTCAAGCCATAGCTGTGAGAATGAGAAACAAAGAAGTAGGGAATTTAGACAATAAAGGGGACAGGAAGACAAAAATTATAATTCAAGACCTATCACGGTGGATGAGAATAAACAAGCACCCAAGCTTTCAGTTTGGATGCTTAAAGGCTACACTCTGGGCAACGGGAGGACTACATATAGAACAATACTGAAACTGAGCTTCAAATTAGTTAAATCTTATGTGGATAAAGATGGTCTGCCTTTACATTAGCTACCTATTAAAGGCAAAAGTAAATATTCTATGAAGAAAGATAATACACACAGTCTTAAATTGTCTCTACATCTTATAATATTCCACCTTCAATTAAAAAAAATCACATACGAAAATTTAAAAAAAAAAAACACCCTGAACTGACCTAAATAGAAAAAACCAACATGTAATTTAAAGAGATTCATAAATGATATAGGTATTGGAGTTAACATAAAAGGTTTGTAATGTAAATATAATTCAAATTTTAAGATACAGTAATAAGCAGGTTAACAGAGAGGGAAAAAAAAGAAAAGATTAAAAATAAAGAAAAGCCTATCAGATACATACCAGATGTAAAGTGCAAGTTAAATACGTTACTAGATTCCCACATGGAGAAGAAAAGAACATGGGGCAGAAGCAGTATTTGAAGAGGTGACATACAAGAATTTTTCAAAATCTATGTAAAGCATATATTTAAGAAAGAGTAAAGGAATAAGAATACCAACTATGATAAATTTGAAGAAGACTGCATTTAGTTACATGATAGGAAAATTGTTAAAAATCTTAATAAAGAGAAAATATTAAATGCAGCTAGAGAAGGAAGAAAAAGACAGATTATTTTTAATGTAATGAGAATAACACTGATAATTGACTTTTAAACAGAAATGAAAAACCTCAAAGTATAATGAAATGGACTAAAGGTTGAAAAGGAAACAGCTGGCAATCTTTAATTCTACAACCAACAAATATGGCATTCAAAAGAAACCTGAAAAAAAATTTTATAAACAAAAAAACTGAGGAGACAAATTAAGAGAAGACATCTAAATAAAGTAGTTCTTTAAGCAGATAAAAATACATTCCCTATGGAAACATGTAAATGCAGGCAGGAATGGAGAACAAAGGAAAAACAAATATATGGATAAATACAAATGAGTATACATGCATAAATAAAGAGTAATAATGGCTTTTGAAGTTTAAAAATATGTGACACTAAAATTTATAACAATACATTTACAAAAGAAAGAGGGAAAGGGCTGTATTTAAAGTGAGTTAAGCACTTAGTATTGTATAAGATGTGATAAAAGACTAATTTATATTGATCAGGAGTCAAGAATGTAAAAATAAGAAAACAATATTTAAGTAACAGTTTTCAGAGCAGAAAAATGAATCGTGAATGATACTTAACCCAAAAGAAAGAATGACAATGAATAAACAAACAAACAAACAATTGATAAAACAAAATAAAAAACAAAGCATAAAAGATAGTTGTCAAATCAAATATGCCAGTAACTACCTTAAATATACATGTACTAAACACACTGGTAGACAAACAACAATAGTCAGAGTGGATAAAAATAAAGCTCATTTATATGCTGCTTACAGGAGACACTTCTTACATATAATAATATACAAAGGTTAAAATTAAAATTATAGGAAAAAATACCATGAAAACTCTACTCCAAAGAAATTTTACTATAAAATTTAAGCAGTAAACTTTGCAACAAGATGTAGGTTTCATGTTCCCTAGAAAGTAGTCTCTGAGGTAGAAATTAGCTGTAGGAAATTTGGGGGGAATACTCTTGGGATCAGACTTGTAGGGGAAAGGAAGGAAGGAAGTGTAGTCAAGCGGTAAGACAAGTTATGGCACAATTGGAACAAGGATGCAGGCACTTCATGTGAGGAATGAAGCTGAGAGAGGCTCGAGAGTTAAAGGAGTTGGAGTGAGGTGGCCAGGCTTTTATAAACATTTGATCAACCAATCACTGAATGTAGGCTGTGTTTGGAAAGGGGACTTGACCTCAGGTGAGGTGTCTTGCTTCAGCTGAAGGCTAAAGGTGGAGGCTTGTCAATCAGGAGCATTTCTAGTAGCTAGGAGAATAAGTCCTTCAGTCCTGAAGAGGATCTAAGAAGCACAGCACAGAGTCTACATAGACTTTATTTAGAAACAGACTAACAGAAAATGGCACCACTTATATATGCTTATTTGTGCTGAGCTATGCTGAATCACATATGACTCTAATTCTCACAATAAGCCTAGAGAGTGGGTATACTTACATTATTGCTATAGGTGAAAAATTGAGAATCTGGAAGTTAAATAAGGTAGTAAGAAAATATTAAAGCTGGAAATCAAACCTAAGTTGACATGACTCCCAAATTTTGATCTTTCTCCTTACTATGTTTGCTATTTTCTAGACTATTAAGGAATTAAATTAACTTTAAGAGGGATTTAATGGTATAAATTATATATTTAAATGCTTAATACATTTAAATGCTTTAAATACATTTAATATATTTAAATGCTTATTTTTAGTTTATTTCCATCTACTTCATCTTTCTGTTGTATTCTTATCTGAACAAATGACACTTTTATTCCATGAATAGTTTTATTAGTCTGAGAGAAATGATTCTATGACTTGAAAGCACTCTAGAAGCTGGATTTAAAAGTACTTGAAATCTAGCATTATTTGGTACAGGGAGTCCCAAAGGAAAGCCAGTATGAGTTCTGATAATAATATGATTTTCTCTACATCACAATGCCCATGAATTTGATTTTTCTTTATTCTCAAGAGATTTCAAATGTGATAATTTCCAATGACCAGCCATAACATTCCATGGCTACAACCTTACAGTATATAGTATAGAACTGCTTAAGTGTTTGGAATCAAGATAGAAAATAAATAACTGTGTACTTTGGCTCAATTTGGGGAAATTCCACAATGGTATATCAATCCTCTAATATTCTATTTATACTAAAAAGTATAGATTTTAGGGGGATATAGCAAAATAACAGAACATAAGAATAAATCTATTTAAGTAACCAAAATATAAATTAGTTTTCACCTTGGTAATTCAAAGACAAACAAGTTAGGGTCAATTATGGCAGCTATTTCTACTAGAACCTTATATGGTTGGGTGTTCCCTTAAAAAATGAGAGTGTGAGTGTGTGTGTGAGTGTGCTGTGTGTGCATGCATGCTAGCCTTCATCTTCACATGTGTTTAAATGCCAGAGCAAAGTGATATCACTCTGCTGAGCATCTACAGACTGATAGGAATTTTATTGGGAGAACTGTGTTTTTTTTAGATCTCTTGATAACTTCCTCTGTTTTCTGGAAATTGAAGGGCTTTGGCTCTCACTTCCTTCCTTTGACAGAGATGCCACGAGGTATCTATACATCTTGAAGGCTAACACAAAATCAATTGCTGTGATTATGCAATTTCACTGCATTTGTGGTGCTAATTTATCTATGGGCATCCGTAAATGACTTTATTATAAAAAATTCAAAGGCTTTGCTAAAAGCCAAATTAGGCTTGGTAGCAGAACAAAAACATTATCAACAAGGGAAATCTCTAAAAGCACCAGCAAACAAGAAAATATTAAGTGATGTCTGGAAAGACATAAAATGTGATATCAATTCATTAAGTGCTGACTATTGTTTTAGTTGAGATCTGAGTAAAAGTGTGTTGCTGGTGGATTTGCCAAGTTTCTCTGTTGGGAACAAATTACCTTTTTCCTCTGAAATACTGCTCAGGCAAGGCAACTGGGCCCTGCAGTTATTAGCAAGTTACAGTTGCCAAAGTTCAATGACTACTTAAGACGGGAGAAATGATAAAGAAAGGACATGGCTTTATATTAAGATTCTGCCAAAACTAAAAAATTTTTTAAAAAATTTGGTACATCTGAACATGCATGAAAAAAACAATCAAATATTATTTGATCAAAAAACATTGACCTTCCAAATTCATACAGAAAACAACATTAAAGATTCTGATGTTTGTGCCACTGACACTAATGGCAAAGGGAGATACTCAATGAGGAAAAAATATAGAAAACGCATTTTTGCAAAGGCATGAATCTAATTATATATTTGAATCTAGTAAATTCTATTATAATCACAGATAGCTTCAGTATCAGAAGGCCCTGGCAAATGTTAAATTTATCAATAAATTTAAATGTTATTTGATCTGACACCCTCATTTTGAAGAGAGACTCAAAAAGTTTCGTGGTTGCTCCACTTGTGGCTAATTAATCAATTAGCCTATGTCCTTTACTCAGCTGTCTTACTTTCAATTATATTTAGCAATAGAAAAATCTTCCCTTTTGTGTTTTTGGGTTTTTAATTTTTTGTTTTATTTTGTTTCTTAACAATTTTTACCTAAAGGAACTTAATCACTAACACTGATCTTTATTTAAAGGCCAGGGAGAGATTTAAAGCCTTAGAATTATATGTACCATAAAATTTCAAGAAAGTTCACAAATGCAAGTCACAAAGCAAATAAAAAGCACTTATGAGTTGGCTTTCAAAAAGAACCTAGTTCATTCTGCAAATAGCTTGAAGGGTCAATAAATTGAAGATTTATAGATCGGAGATGCTGATCTTTAGTCTGTAGTGAAAACACTACAGTAGTTTGAGAAAAAAATCTTAGAACTAAATGTTCCTAATGATGTCAATGTATATGAGAGGAGACATTTCTAAGGTTGTTTAGGCAAGTTGACAATATTCTTTACAGATGAAATCAAGTGATTTGTTTTTATTTTATTACAGATAAATTAACAACTAATTGATGTGTAAAGGGAAAGACGATGCTTAAAATCAGGGACTAATTATCACTTACCAGCACTGCCCAGATGTCCTCAAGTCATTTTTATATCTAGCATACTTATCATCTATGAACATTTAGGTATTACCTACAGAAGGAATTACATTTAGGTATTACTTACAGAAGGAATTACTTAAAATGATATAGTTGAGTTTTCTGTGAATGGTAAATGGGCAAACTAGCATAGCAATGATTGCTTTAGCTTCTGCAGTTTTTTCTCTTTAGTGTTGTATACATACAAAGTATTTTATGTAACAGCTATAGAATAGAAATGAAATAAAATAAAATCATCAAAATGGAATTCAGAGTGTCATCATTTTCTTCTTTCTTCTACAAAGTGGTTAATAATTTGTAACTGTGTCTTGGCTTGTGTTGTAGCTTGATTCAAATTATATAAACTATAAAAGATTAAAATCTTTTACTTCACAAACTGAGAGACATTCACATAGTCACACATTTATAGACTAATGTTTCACTGATTCAAAGTGGTTCAAAGTGATCTGACAACCTTATGTATTTAAAGTGAAATTGACTATAAGGGAAGGAAAAAAAATAATTACTTCAGAATGGTAGAATCAGGAACCAGTATATGGAAGAAATGTACCTGATCAGGAAATTAAAGTAGGCTTTAGATATTCAGAGAGAGTACAAAGGTATTGTAGACAAGAAATCAGCTGTAGCACAATCACCCGAAGCCAGCACAGAGAAAATTATCATGTGATAATTTTTAGAAAATTTGTCATTTATTAAATTGTTCACTAGATAAAAAATTTTAAGTGAAATTTTAAGTTTAGTTAAATAATCAAAATTTAATTAAATTTAAATGTCATTTTTAGGATTTCCAAATATATTTAAAACCATTTAAAGACAATTGGATTTTGTATCATCTGGTCGTTTATTTAAAGCGATTACATGTGAGCTAGTGTTGAAACCAGTGGAGTCAATATACTGATACTGAAAGATTTTAACAAAAGAAAGCATGGAACACATCAAAATAGTGATATGATGACATCAGTTGGGGAAATTATACAGTGCTTAAGAAATTAGGGGTCAATAAATCAGGACCATATAATGGAGGAATTTGATTGCTAGACAGAAGAGTTTAGATTTTGTTAGGTTATAGTAAATAACATTACCTTATTTTCATTTTAGAGGAATTAATAAGCACCATGGAGGCTAGACTGTAATCAGGAGAAACTAGAGCAGGCCCCTAAACCAGGAGATGATTTCATTTGTGCGGATGAGAGGCACTGGGTTCCTGGATCAGACTGGGACAACAGGAAGCAATGTGTAGTGGTAGAAGATCTACGTTGCTGTGATTGTAGTTAGTTAGAAGGACAGTAAAATGTGTAAGTGAAAGGCAACATTGCTCAGACGTTAATTGTAACCAGGGCGTAGGATAATTGTGAAGTGAGCAGAGGAATGAGATAAGGAAATGACACATAAACAAGAAAGTCGAAGGGGCAATTTAAAAAGAGCCCAGCAGGTTCAAAACAAAAATTATGTTCTTATGTTCCATGAAACTTTAATGTGTAGTTTTTACTCTTGAATTATCTTTTAATTTCTTCCTGCCTCAATTTAACCATAAAATAGCATAGCAATAACATTTTGGCAATATTCAATTACCACCCATTCTGGAGGCCGCATGATCCTTTGACTTATAAAAGCACCCAAGTTCATAATTCTTTTAATCTTCCACTTTAAAAATATCTTTTTAATGTGTGCTTAAACCCTTCTAAGTGATGTTTCTGGACTATTACCCTACATCTTGCATCTAGATTTAAATCAGAATTCAGGAAGACTATGAATGTGGAATGGAAAACAAATTACATTGTTATTTTTGCCAAGGTCTAACTGCAATTTAGCACATCCTTTTACATGAATGTGAGCAACAAACTATAATAATAATAGAAATATTTATAAACTTGCAACCAGGAGAAATTCCAAATATTTTCATATCATATTATGGTTGTTGAAGCTATCTCAAAATATTAATAACATTTATTCTCATTTCTACTTTGAAATTACCAACATAATCATAGCCTTCTTGTCTACAGAGACTCATGTAACCTATCTGGCCAGCAAGAAACAACTCTATGCCTAGTCATTCAGCCCCCAAACTTTAAATAAAGTCACATTTTCTTATGTTACTTTCCAGGGTTCTCTATCTTCAATTGTTGCTTAATCAAGAGGTAAATTAAAGACTACCTTATAGTACAATGTCTTAATTAAAATTAAATAATAGGCTTTAAATTTTGGCAATTTTTTAAATGCAGTTTTATTAATTCATTTAAGAACACATAAGTCACCATATCACATTTTTTATATTTCAATAAATGCATTTCAATATAACTGATTTTATTTGCTACCAAATATATACTATTTTATGTATTTAAAATAATTATCTGAAAATAGTTTCATTGACTTTATGTGACTGCAACTGTTGTACATAATCACATTTTAAAACAATGATAGGTATTGTCAGATAGAAATCTAGAATTTTTCAGTATAAGAAAAGTCTAGAAAACTTGCGTTGCCCATGACCACAGCATTAAGACAAAATCAAGACTTAAACATTAGTGTCCCTTACATTCAACCACACATATTAATTTTGCTAATGTCCTAATAGTCACTGCCATAATGTGCTTCCCTTCTGGACCTTTGAGCTATTTTTACTTTTACAAAAGTCCTCTGAATTCTAGCACATATTTGGCAAAAAGCATCATTCATATGCTACTTCATTAGGCTTTACTTACTCTACATGTAACAAAAGACTTGATAAACCAAGAGAAAGATATCACAAAGAGGCTAGACAAATGGTGGAGAATTGCACCTAAAATTGAGCCATAAGATGGTTACTACTGAACATCCAAGACCTAAAAATATTTATGATTATTTAATATTTTTATAACTTAAGATGACATCTTTATGGTAGAGCAATTAATGCCACTTACAAAATGCCTTAGGAAAGACTTTGCTTTATTTTTCTGACTGAAATGAAAGCACTATTAACATCTCAGAAATAACATCCCCTAGTACACACAAAATGCCTAAATTATGTCGTCTAATCCCAAGCATAATTCAGGAAATTCAGGTAGGTGCAGGTCAATTACTTGTGTCTCAAAGATATTGGCTAAAGTACTTCAACATCCCAGAAAGTATATCTTCTTCTCTCTCTCTAAAAAAAAAAAATTCCAGAAAGCTCAAGTACACATTTATAGTAGAAAGTAGTAAAAGTGTAAAGATGCTAAAATATGTGTCAGTTTTCTCCCAAATCTTTTTCTCATATGACTTTTTCCTGGAGAAGAAGATTGAGATATCCTCCTCGATAGGCCTGCCTCTTGATAAAGTCATTCCTGTAACTGGAAACTACCCTTATCTATCCTTGTGTAAACTTCCTATTTTCTCTTACCTCAGTATTAAACTAAACAGTTTGTAAAGGTTAGGTAAAGCTACTAGAAGATGGGAGAACATGAGCCATTCCAGCTGAGCTACCCAACCATGAGACCAGTTTGTCCACAAATTGTCAAACATTTGGACGAGGCCATACTAAACTGTCCAGCCACAGAAAACCAGCCCAGACAAGAAGAACTACACAGCCAATCCAGAGAAATATGAAAGTCATCAATGTGTATGTACTCTTTTAGGCCAGTAAGTATTTTCTAGGTAGCTTATTATGCACAAAAATCTAAGTCATAGAAAAATAGTGGTATCAAGTAATTGTTTTAGTTTTTCACTTGATTTCTTTTTAATGGTGTTGAAATTTTGTTTTGCTTAAATTTGAAAATGGGAAAGATCTAAACAGGTTTAAATGATAATGAATAGAAATCAGTATAAAAGACAGCATCTATGTTCCAAGAAAGAGAGGTGATATTTCTATCTAAGTATTAATAAAAACTATATAAATAGTTTTTAAAGAAGAAAGTTAGATGTGGGATGATCTAATGTAATAGGAAATAAAAAAGAATGGATCTTTCTGTTAGGGTTTAGTGTTGGGATGTTGAGGTAGTTATTGTTTGTTAGCTTTCCATTTTCACATGAGATAAGATGTAATGTTACCCCCTGAGCCTGAATGGAAAGGTGATTCAGTGTTTTGAGAAGAGTAGAGAAACTTTTAAATACTGCTGTGAAAATAAGAGGGAGTGCTGAGCAGAGGAGTATGTTAGAAATGACAGTTTCCGTTGACAATGAGAAATGGCACTATAGCTGAGAGTTTAAGTTTCAATTTTGTGGTTCTTATTGTGGTTTCGTGGTTCTTATTTTCAAAAGAAAATCCAACATATTAGTCATGAACAAAATATATACTAAGTCTATCCTCGCCGTATGTAAGTCTCAGAGAGACATAATGCATATCTCTGAGGTTTGAATTACAGTTGCTCTCCCACTGCCTTCGTTGAAAGGCCTCTCGGTAAACTTCTCTTTAATGTCTAACTCTAGACTCCAGGCCCCAAAGGAAATTATTCTTTCATTTTTATCAATGATCATTAATTCTCATCTAGACAAAGAACACTATTTTTTACAATCATGTCAAAGTTTTAAATTTTTGAACATTTCTCCTAAAGCTCTTATGCAGGTACTTTGTGTGGATCAATAGTGCTCCTGATTAACATTTGGTTTTGTGCTGATGCAAGAGGTAAGTTTATAGCAGCACAATTCACAACTTCAAAGATGTGAAAACAACCCAAGTGTCCATCAATACACGAGTGGATTAATAAAATGTGGTGTGTGTGTGCATATATATATATATATACACCATGGAATACTACTCAACTACAAAAAACAAGGGTCATCTAGCACCTCTTATATTAATTATACTGGATAGAAACTGAGCCCATCCTTCAAAGTAAGGTATCACAAGGATGGAAAAATATGCACCACATGTACTCTCCATCAAATTGGTGCTAACTGACTCACACTAAGGTGTTCACATGGTAGTAATACTCACTGGGTACCAGTTGGGGGTAAACCCATAGCTAATGGAAGTGGAACACACTGTATGGGGGAGGGGCACACTTGTAGCCCTGGCTTAGGCAGGGCAAACAGCAATGTATGTAACCAAAATGTTTGTACCCCCATAATATCCTGAATAAATAAAAAAAAGAGGTAAGAAGCTAGATATTCTAGGTATCACTGTGGTGTTTTACAAGTAAATATATGTGTATACACATATACATATGTTGCTATCCAACAACATATGTATTTGTCCGCTGCCCAAGAAGAAGCCAATACACCGAGACAGCAGGGTTTATAGTAGAGAAAGAGTTTTTAATTCCACATGGCAATAAGCTCAGAGATAGGATGGGTTTCTCAAATCCTCCTTCCCAAGAATTTGGGATGTAGAGTTTTTAAAGACAGTTTGTCATAGGCAATTGAATCTGCTAATTGGCTGGACTTAGGGTGGAACCATAGGGTTGTAGAAATGGTCTTCTTTGCTGACCAAGCTTCTGGGTGTGGGTCACAAGAAATGTTGAGTCAGTTACTCACTATGGGCCACTAGTCTGGGTGGGAATGCAGGACCTGTAAGATATCTCAGAAACTACCCTAGGTTTCAAAAAGGTGATGTTATTTATGGATAAAGCTAAGAATCTTTATGACCACCAGCTAGGTGGCTACAGTGTAGCAATTATAGACAAGCAAACAGGAGGACAGTGGCTAATTATTATCACTATTTTTAGCTAGGGCTGTGCCTTATTTTTAGCTAGGCTCTTACCACAGTTCTTGCCTTACACTCCTTTATCAATTTGTAAATTTGTAAAGGCAGTTTCACATATTTATACACACCCCCCACACCCCCACATAGTCATTCAATTTTCAGAAGCAGCAACTATTTTTCACACATAAATACATTGAGGGACAGATGAGACAGGTTTAATAAGTTGTCCCAATGCTAACAATGGCAGAGCCAAGAGGCAAACCCAGAAAATCTATTTCTCACATCTGTGCTTTTAACTTGTAGGCTATTTTTCCTTCAAAAGGTTCTGGACCATTTTCATCCTATGAGATTAACATGTACATAATAGATACTCAGATTGCCAGAGCTATTTGACAAACATATTAACATACTATGTCAACATATTATGTTGACAAACATATTAAATATATTAGCTCAGATAAATGATATCTTTCTGCTAGGCAGAAACTGTTTTGAATCAAACATAAATGAGTTAGGTACATGAATACAATTTTTAGTGATATCAACAGGCAGAAACTTATGGTTTGAAATAAAGAGACTTATTTCAGAATTTATTTCATTCCTCAAACTCTAGTTAAACATCATGAGGATGTAGAATTCATTATTAACTGGCACATAATTAAGAAACATTTATATAAAAAGGTAAATGTATATAATATAGGATAAATGCCTGAATAGCATTATGTTGCATAAAAATTATAAACCTGAAATAAAAGTTAGTAATAGTTTTGTTTAACAATGTTTTATGCTACTAAAATAAAAAATTAGGTATATTCAAATCTACAATGACAGAAGCTCAAACAATTTATATGTATTTAAACATGCACATTTCTAATGATATTAAAAGCCTAGAAAAATATAATCATAAAACTTTGGTATGGAAAACAGTTTGGAATATTTACGCGATGGTTCCTGAAAGGCAAGAAATAACATAATGATAAATGGTTTTTGCAATAACATCCGGAATTTCTGATTGTCATTTAGACAAACCTCACTGATAAATTAAGAACCAGAAAAAGTTTATGGGTTTAAAATAATGCCAGTTGGATTAAAGTGGATGTTTAAAAATCTGTAATGGGGTCTTAATAAGTAGAACAGGATAAGAAGAACCTCTATAATTCCTTTTCTGTAAATACAATTGAAAAAGAGTTGGAAGAAAATGTAAAGCTAATGTTACTCTTTTAGATGTTTCTATAAGAATACCCAAGGGTTATAGCCAAGTTAAATTTTCCTCTGTTTGTTTAAATGGGGAACAGAGTTTTAACTCAAGTTTTGAATAGTCAGTCTAAAAAAAAAGGAAAAATAATAAGTACTTTAAATATATTACATAATGTACTTAGCATTTAACATTTTTTGAAGCAGGTTTGAATCTACCTCATAAAATATAATTCAATATAGAACTTACCTTTCATTTGAAAACTTTTGTAATAAAAATGTTTATATTTAGCTGTTGCCTGAATTCAATGATACTTCAAAAGGCTGATTTCAATACCTCTATGTAAGGAAAGACTGGGTGAGTTTGTTACACTAAAATTCCCAGATAACTTTTATTTTTTATTGTTATATTTCATTATAGTTGATGAAAGGGATCAGTTTCAGAAGTCTGGGCAGCAATGAAGAGCAGCTGAGTATCTTGCTTCTCATCTTTTCATTCTGGAGAGAGCTCTATAGACAGGTACTATTGCTTTTGTTACTTTCTTGCATACAATTATCACCTTCACTAGTGAAAACAAGCTCCACATCACTGAATCACTTCATAAGAAAAGAAATCCTTGTCCCTGACATCCCAATAGCAATTACTTTGCAACAGTAAGGAAAAGTTGAACAGAAAAAAGTACATGGAATTTTTATATTATTAATCATGTTTCCTAATAGGAAAAAACTTTCTTTATGAAATAAGAGCACTTGCATGTGCTTGTTAAAGGGACTAGCAATCTTAGTTCTATTTGGTTCAAGCACTTTTATCTAAAACTTTGAAGCAAAATTTTACAGTTACTTTGAAATCCGTCATGTAACTTTTAAGATTCATGATTCTGCAAATGAGTTGTCCCTCTACTAGCAAAGGAATAATGGCTTCTTCCTTTAACTCTCTTTTTGCTTCAAAATTAAATATAAAATACCCAAGGAAGAAACTGCATAAAGAATATGAAATATATTCAAAATAACCAAGCATAAACTAGGTCTCAACTTTCCATTCCTACTTGAGCTCTTTCCTTTACCTTTTATGTTTTGCTCAGTTTGGACCATTTGCCATTCTCCGAATGTGACTTCGATGAAATCATCTTCCATCATCATAATGGAAATATATTTTTTGAACCAAGTATAACATAATGATTGAATTAGAGGTGGCTTTATACATATTATTTATTCTACTATGTAGAAAGTTCTTTAAGAGTATATCCTTGTACCTTTTTACCCTGTTTAGACAAGGTCAACTTTGGCCAGCCCATAATCAATTCTTCAGTTGACCACATATCATGAGTTAGTGCAGCCAAGATCAGCAGAGTCCAACACAGGTCATCCAAACTGCCTAGATGATTTATATACAAAGGAGAAAAAATAAATGACCATTGACTTCTGACACAAAATTTTGTTATGGCTTGTTTTGCAGTAATAGCTAACTGATACTGCTTTTATAAACTATGTTCATTCTAAGAGACAAAATGTTTTCATTTTGTCTGTCCTGTAAGTTCCCGCCTGACATCCTGCTTTGCATTTCTACTGAAGCCAGAGACTACTCGGAACTGACCTTAGATCTCTCTGATAATGGTCATATCAAGGTAGTCTTCTACCAAATTTCTGCCAGGAATGATAAAGATCCTCTGTATGCTGTCTTTTATTATCAATTTTCAAGTATTGCATCTGAGGACAAGTTCATGACTTGATTCACACATCTACCACATTTTTTGAGTGCCTATACTGGTCAGAGGCTTGTCTAGATACTGAGGTTTAAACAGTGATGAACATGGTACTTACTACTCATGTCATGATTAAGACTGGTGCTTTGATATCATATAGTCCTGAGTTAAATCTTAGCTTAGCCACTTACAAACAGTGTGTACTTGAGCAATTTACTTTTTTCTATCAAATACAGTAAAATTGGATTAAATTAAATATATGAATCTGAGAAATGAGGTTAATAATAGATGATATTGAGAATTATTTTAAGGCTGGGCACTGCGGCTCATGCCTGTAACCCTAGCACTCTGGGAGGCTGAGGTGGGAGGTTTGCTTGAGCTCAGGAGTTGGAGACCAGCCTGAGCAAGAGTGAGACCCTGTCTCTACTAAAAATAGAAAAAATTAGCCAAGTGTGGAGTCATGCACCTATAGTCCCAGCTACTCAGGAGGCTGAGGCAGGAGGATCACTCGAGCCTAGGAGTTTTTGGTTGCTGTGAGCTAGGCTGATGCTGCAACACTCTAGCCTAAGCAACAGAGCAAGATTCTGTGTCAAAAAACAACAACCAATAAATAAACAAACAAAAGACAATTATTTTGAAACTTTAAGGTATGTAAAGTACTTAGCATAATATTTGTTAAATAGTAAGTGTTCAGCGAATGTTAGTTATTATAAATAATTAATTGTATTTCAATGTGAGAAATGCCATATTGGAGGTTTGCAAAAAGTATCATGAAAGTACAAGGTAAATTACTCTCTCTGGAAGGGTCAGGTGAAGCTACAGGAAAGAAAAGAAATTTGATCTGGGTCTTAGAAGATGAAGAGAAAAATAGGCAAAAAAGGCAGAAAAGGAAATTCTTGATGAAGACATCAAGTTTCATTCTAATGAAACTAGGCAGAAAAATATCATTGTGTGTGAGAAAGACAGTTATGGTTAGAACACAGCGTGTTTGTATTGATGAAGGGGTAGAGATCAGTTTGACTACTTTGAAATCGAGAGGTATAAAACTAAATAATTATAATTAATGTCAAATGAACACTCCAAATGAACGCTTAACACACCAAAGACTGTGTTAAGATCTCTGGTTGCAAAATCTCAATGACATTGTGAGATTGTAGTGACATTACTCTCCCACTCATATGATGAGGAATATTGAAACAGAAAGATTCAGTTACTTGCCCAAGGTCACAGTATTGCCACAACAAACTTGCCGTAGAAACATAGTAAATGCTAAAGTTGAGATTTAACCCAAGAAGGATCACTTTAAGACCATACCACCTCCTGGACCATAAAAGCTTACTTTTATCTAATTAATTTTTAAAATCACAAAATCTACTGCCCACATAAGTCCGGCAATTAATGTACATGTATGAATCTAAATAGCAAAAGGTATTGGGGAATGTTAAGGGCTGTGGAACTGGAGAATAAATGCCCAGCCATAAGACTTTCAAATTCAAATATTTTCTTAGCTAGATGAAATAGTCTATGGGTCATACCTGTCCAGATGGTCAGTTTTCAACTCTGTTAAGCAGTGATGTATCATGAAAAAACTATACATCACAGAGTAACATGATGGGTTTTACCATTTTAGAAATAACAAATAAAGCAGGTCGCATTGTAGTGAGAAGAGGTTGGAGAGAGATATGCAAAGGGAAAAATAAAGTTAAACTAACAAAGTAATCTAAACAAGAAATGAAGTTCTGGACTGGAACATTTGCTGTGGCAAGAATTAAAGGTGACAACTCAGAGACCCTTGTGACTGTCTAATGAAGCAAACCTGTTGAAGCCTGTTGAAAAATGAGGCACTCCAAGAAGTCCTTATTCTGTGTTATTAAGAAATACAATCTTCTGGGAAAGTGCTTCTATGGCTGGGGGAGTATTAGGAAAACCTCAATTCCCCTGCAATATTATTGGTTTTCTCTAAAATTTCTTACATGATGTGTTACCTCATTGTTATATGTACCTAGAAGAAATGGAGAGTTATAATTCAGGCATGGTACCAAATGAGTTTGAGGCAAACACTCTTGAGTTAATAAAATAATTGTTAAGTCCCAGAACTGCCTGGGTTTAAATTATAGCTGTCTAGCTGCTAACTTTGTTCTATACTCCTATTTCTTTATATGCAAAATGGAGATATTCTCTTATAATGAAACACAAAAAGACGTTATGAATGTAGATTGCCTAGTACAGATCATGGCTACAAAAAACATTTAATAAATGTTAGCCATTTTATTAGTATTCAGATCATTAAATATTAAATGTCTGATTTTGAATCAAAAGTTTAGTTTATTATATCTCAAAAAAGAAGCAGTACAGTTAATCAAAGTATGCTCCACAACTATTGACACAGTTTTTCCATCTTAATGGTAGCTTGTTTATTCCAGAGAAGAAGCCTGGAGAGTGAGTGGCCATGAAATCGCAAAAGGCCTTTTCCACAACTTGTTCAGAATTGAATATTTTTCCTTGCTTGAAGTGGTCCGAGGCCTGGAAGAAGTGGTAGTCAGTTGGTGCAAAGTCTGGTGAATATGGTGGATGACAGAGAGTTTCCAAGTCCAGCTGCTGTAGTTTGAGCAGCGTTATTTATGCAACGTGTGATCAACAATTGTCTTGCAAGAGGATTGACCAATCTTGGCTGCTTAATTGCAGACATTCTCATCATTTCATCCAATTGGTTGCAGTAGACATACGCCGTAATTGATGGACCAGATTTCATGAAGCTGTAGTGGATAATACCAGCGCTGGACCACCTAACAGACACCATTAGCTTTTTTTGATGAATATTCAATTTTGGACTGTGTTTCAGCACTTCATTTTTATCCAACCATTGTGCTGAACACTTGCAATCATCAAAAAGAATCCATTTTTCATTTCATGTAACAAGACAGTATAGACATGGTTACTTTTATGTTGTGACAGCAAAGAAAGGCAAACTTCGAGAGGATTTCTCTCCTAATGCTCGTTTAATTCATGTGGAACCCATCTATCAATTTCTTTACCTTGCTGATTTGTTTCAAATGGTCCAATATAGTTGGAATAGCAATGTCAAACCTTGTGGCTAATTCACACATAGATTGAAATAGATTTGCTTCCACTACAGCTTTCAGCTCATCATTATCTACCTTGGTCTCAAGTCACCCACATGGCTCATTTTCAAGATTGAAATCACCAGAACAGAACTTCTCAAACCATTGACATACTCTGTGTTCATTAGCCACATCCTTCCCAAACACTTTGTTGATATTTTGAGCTGTCTGCACTGCATTTGTTCCACAATAGAACTCATATTCGAAAATAACATGAATTTTTTACTTATCCATGGTTTTACAAAAAGTGCTCTAAAACAAACTTTGAAAGGTAATCACAAGTTGAACTGTGCATCTGAAAGACTGAAGATGTACTTTCACAATAAAAACAAAATAATAAGTGTCAAAGTGAAATGTCAAAGATATAACTGTCAAAATTAGTACTTAAGGAAATCGAACATTTCATCCTTACTAACCTAAATTTTTTAAATTATTATTATAAAATCAATGCATATAGACAGTGTTATGGTTTGCATGTTTGTCTCCCCAAAACTTATGTTGAAATTTACTTGCCATTGTAACAGTATTAAGAGGTCTGACTTTTAAGAAGTGATTAGACCATGAAGGCTTTGCCCTCATAGGTGGGATAAATGTCATTATACAAAATGAGTTTGGCCCTCTTCTGCTGTCTTGTCATCTTGCCTTCTGCCATGTGATAATGCAACAAGAAGGCCATTGACAGATGCCAGCACCTTGCTATTAGACTTCCCAGCCTTCAGAACTCTGAGCCAATAAATTTATGGTTATAAATTACCCTTTCTCAACAAGGGTACTCACTGTTAGCACTTCTATTCAATACAGTATTGAGAGTCCTAGTCAGAGCAATCAGGCAAGAGAAGGAAATAAAGAGCATCCAAATCAGGACAGAGGAGGTCAAAATATCCTTGTGTGCTGACAATATGATCTTGTACCTAGAAAACCCTAAAGACTCCAACAAAAGACTCCTGGAATTGATAAACAAATTCAGCAAAGTCTTAGTTTACAAAATAAATGTACAAAATCAGTAGCATTTCTATATAATAATGACAGTCAAGTGGAGAGTCAAATCAATGACTCAAAGCCATTCACAATAGCAACAAAGAAAATAAAATACCTAGGAATATATTTAACAAAGGAGATTAAAGACCTCTATAAGGAAAACTACAAAACACTAATGGAAGAAATCACAGACGACACAAACAAATGGAAAAATGTCCCCTACTCATGGATTGGTAGAATCAGCATTGATAAAATGTCCACTCTGCCCAAAGTGATTTACAGATTCAACACAATTCCCATCAAAATACCAGCATCATATTTCAAAGACTTAGGGAAAAAAATCTTAACCTTCATTTGGAACCAAAAAAGAGCCCAAGTAGCCAAAACAATCTTAAGTAAAAAGAACAAATCTGGAGGCACCACATCAGCTAAGTTCAAATCATACTATAAGGCTATAGTAACCAAAACAGCATTTCACTGTTATAAAAGTAGAGACGTAGACCAATGGAACAGAATAGAGAATCTGGAAGTAAAGACATCTACCTACAACCAACTAATACTATATAAAACAAACAACAACATACAGTAGAGAAAGGAAGCCCTATTCAATAAATTGTGCTGGGAAAATTGAATAGCCACTTGCAGAAGAATGAAACAGGATCCCTATCTCTTGCTATATTTAAAAATTAATTTAAGATGGATTAAAGACTTAAATGTAAGGCATGAAACCATAAAAATTCTGGAAGAAAATGTAGTAAAAACTATTCTAGACATCAGCTTAGGCAAAGAATTTATGACTAAGACCCAAAGGCAATTATGGCAACAACAGAAAATAAATAAATGATAATTAAATTAAAAAGCTTCTACACAGCAAAAGAAATAGTCAACAAAGTAAGTAGACAATCTACTGAATGGGAGACAATATTCACAAACAATACATCCAACAAAAGACTGATATTCAAAATCTATAAAGAACTCAAACAAATCAGCAAGAAAAAATAAACAACCTCATCAAAAAGTGGGCAAAAGACATTAGCAGAAGTTTTTCAAAAGGAGATAGACAAATTGACAACAAACATATGAAAAAAATGTTCAACATTTCTAATCATCAAAGAAATGCAAATTAAAACTATAATAAGATACCACCATACTCCTATTGGAATGGCCATTATTAAAATATCAAAAACAATAGATGTTGGCATGAATGCAGAGAAAGGAATCCTTATACACTGTTGGTGGGACTGCAAATTAGTTCAACCTCTATGGAAAACAGTATGGAAATTCCTCAAAGAAATAAATGTAGACCTACAATTCAATTCAGCAATCCCATTGCTGGGTATCTACCCAAAGGAAATGCAGTCATTTTATCAAGAAGACTTCTGCACTCAAATGTTTATTGTAGCACAGTTCACAATTGCAAAGATGTATAATCAACCTGAGTGCCCATCAGTTTATGAGTGGATAAAGAAAATGTGGTGTATATAGTAATATATATATATATATATACCATGGAGTACTAATCAGCCATTAAAAGAAATGAAATAATGTCATTTGCAACAACATGGATGAATCTGGAGACCCTTATCTTAAATGAAGTATCTCATGAATGGAAAAACAAACACCATATGTTCTCACTAATAAGAGGAAGCTAACAGATGGTTATGTATGGGCACCAAATGATATAAAAGACACGAGAAACCATGAATGGGGGAGGGTAAGGAGGTGGATGTGGGATAAAAACTTACCTGCTGGGTATAATGAACACTATTCCAGTGATAGACACACCAAAAGCCCTAACTTAAGCATTATACAAGCTATCCATATAATAAAAACAATTATACCCCTTAATTAATATTTTGAAATAAAAAAATAAAAAACTTTGCAAATTACCAAATCTCGGCTATTCTGTTGCAACAGCACAAAATGGCCTATGGACTAAAGCAGACAGAGATAATAGAAAGTAATACAAATGAATACAATTTCTAAAGTATGAAGTAATTCTTTAAATTACTTATTAGATGAAGACACACAAATAAAATTTATTGTAAAACATGTTTTCAATAAATATTTTATGTCTGATAAAAAATATAAATAACATTTATGTACATATTTATAGAGAAATATATAACTAACATAATATATCTTTTGTTTAATAGATGTTGCTAAATTGGATAAGAGCAATAGGAAAAAATCTCCCCTAGTCCTCCCTCAAATTTTTATGTCTTCCTTCTGTAAGTTAGAAACATGACCTTTTTTTTTTTTTTTTTTTTTTTTTTTTTTTTTTTTTTTTTTTTTTTTTTAGAGACGGGGTCTCGCTCTTGGTCAGGCTGGTTTCGAACTCCTGACCTTGAGCTATCCACCCGCCTCGGCCTCCCAGAGTGCTAGGATTACAGGCGTGAGCCACCGCGCCCGGCCCGAAACATGACCTTTTAATCTTAATGTGGCACAGCCCATTTTGGGTAGTAAATATGTGATGTGATTTATTAGGACAAGTTATGGTTTTATTTTTTTAGATGTCAGGCAGACTGTTAGATTTTTAGGATGACTGGAAAATTATATTCCAGGTTTTATACTTAATTTGAATAGCTCTTTGGATTTCAGAAAAAGAAAATTGCGTTATTGTTCTGCTGAAAGGACAGCTTCACCTTTCCTACAGCAAGGTAGAAGTGTAGTCATGTAGCCAGTCCTTGACTCTGTTGATCTTATTTATCTAAACAACAAGAAACAGTGTAAACTTAAAAAGGTCTAACATAACGTTTTCTTTATAGGCATGTATATTAACTTCCAGAAATTCCATTGATCCTTTTCTGACTTCCTCATCAAATGCAAATTTGATAGCTTACTTTCTTCTTAGAAATTCTGTAAAAAAAATCTTCCTAACTTAATGTAATATTACTCTCCTTATTAAAATGCATGCATGTGATTTATGAATAAAAATCTTATGTTAACAGTATGGTAGTTCCATCCTTAAGATTTACAATATAAAAATCTATATTTAATAAAATCAGCTTCTTGTTTAAGAAGCATATTTGAATTCAATTATATACCTCTATGATTAGAATGGCACTCAATTCCATAAAAATTATATTATTTTTCTTTAATTTCCACATTAAAAATATTTCTAATTTTGTTTTTTTCCAAACAATATAGAAGAAGCTGATTTCTGTGAAAATAAAAATGATAAAATATGGCAGTACATGGTGTATTGCCTTAAACAAAAGGTTGCTGCCCAAAGCACAGTCATCTTGTATTTCATCAAATATTGGAAAAAACGAATATAGCGAACCTCTAAATTCTGGTCAATTTTGTCCACTGGGGCCTTGGCACCTACATTTGGATGACTAGGGCACATGTTTATTGATTTATAATGAATAATGCATAGAAGCAGCAAGGTGCTTGAATTTTCTCACTGGAACTTACTTCCAGTTGAATAGTATATAAGCAAACATAGAATTTCTGCCTACTGAGATTTTTCTGTTTGTAGACTACCTTCAAACAGATTCTTGACATCAAGAACAAGGAATATTTTGGTCCTGGTATTTCAGTGTGGTCTTTTTTCTTCTCTGTACATGAATAATAAATTATGATTAGCATTGCTGGTCAGAGGATAATAGACCAAATGTAGTGGCAGAGAACTTTCAAGGTTCACCTGCTCTATTATCTCCAGTATACAGCCTCAAACTGTGAGGCACACAAATGTGAGGCACATTAACGTGAAGCATTGAAGCCCAAGTCACACAATCTGATACTACACTACAATATAAAAACAGTAATTGTTGAATGCATTTAATGAAATCGAGAAACTCACATTTAAAAATTTTTTTCCCAATAGTAAGTACATACAGGAAAATTATATGCTAATATTATACACTTACATTAAACTCATAATTCAATTATCATTCATGTTAGATACTTCACTGCTTTTCTTTAATGTAATGTACATAGAATGAAAGTGAAAAGAAACTCTAAAATTAGATAACTTTTTTGAGTTATCCCTAATAAAAAAATACACATTTAAGTGATAATCTATAATTTATTTATCTGTATAATTTATATATATTATCTGTATTATTAATCTGTATAATTTGACTTATTTTTAAAAGTCATTTAAAAATGCCTTTAATTGCAATATATTTAAAAAGAGGGTAATCTCTTTTAATTTTGTTATATTTTATTGATTAATTAATTATTGATTTAATAATTTTATTCTGTATATGAAGGCTAAATCAGGGTTAAAATGAAAGACAAATGATAATAAAATATGAGAGAATCATCTTTTTTCCAATAATAAAAATAGTTAATACTTATCTAGTACTTGCCTTGTGACCTGCACTGATTTAACTCTCACATCAAGTTCTTAACGGAAGTGCTATTATATTCCCATTTTGCAACTCAAACTGAGGTACATGGAGATTAAGAAAATTATCGAGGTTGCACAATAGGAATTCAAGTTATAGCTGCAAAATTTGTGCTTTTAACCACCACACTTTACTTTTTTAATATTGCAATTTAAATTCCTTCATTTTTCTCACATGTAGCATTCAACGATGATGGCATACGGTACATACACAAGAAAATAGAAAAGGAAAGATTTTATATAAATGCATTTGGAAACAACAATGGAGAAGAATTTAGACTTATGAAAGCAATAGTTGTAATTTTCAAAAATTTTTGCAATATTCAAAAAGTAATTTTCTGGATATCACTATTAACCATTAACATTAATCTAAATGTTTGTATCTTTTTCCACTTTCAGTATTCTTTGCACATAGGGCTTTATTTTTCTGATAACCGGAAGAGTCTGCAGATCTGTGATTTACTATCAGCATGCAGAGAAAAATGCAGTAGGTCTTGTGAAATTAATTTCTTAATTTTTTAAATTCAATGAGTTTTCAAATTAGTAGAAAAAATATAATTTATGCTAAGAAAAATGGTGATTCAATACACATTTTTTTAATCAGGAAAGTGCTGTAATGCAAGCAATTGATTAGTCTGATTATTTATTGGCCATTTATTGGAGAGGAGGAGAGATTGAATTTTAATGTGCATCTTCATTCCACATGTATACATATTTCAAAACATATTGTACACAATAAATTTATACAATTTTAATTTTTCAATTAAAAATTTAAAAAATTAAAATAATGCATCTTCATTATTTATTTATTCACTAATCAACTTATGCAATATTTCCAAAGCCCTCTACTATAAAGCCTTCAGGCATTGTGCTTAGCATATAGGATACAGATGAAACTGGATACATGCAGTCCCTATTTTAGTGGCACCAAAACTCTAGCATATAAGAAACCATTAGAAAGATACAATCAAGGCCGGGCCCTGGTGGCTCATGCCTGTAATCCTAGCACTCTGGGAGGCTGAGGTAGGCAGATCGCTCAAGGTCAGGAGTTCGAAAACAGCCTGAGCAAAAGTGAGACCCCACTCTCTACTAAAAATAGAAAGAAATTAATTGGCCAACCAGAAATATATAGAAAAAATTAGCCGGGCATGATGGCTCATGCCTGTAGTCCCAGCTACTTGGGTGGCTGAGGCAGGAGGATCGCTTGAGCCCAGGAGTTTGAGGTTGCTGTGAGCTAGGCTGACACCACGGCACGCTAGCCCGGGCAACAGAGCCAGACTCTGTCTCAAAAAAAAAAAAAAAAAATACAATCAAAAGATGATAAAGTACAAGTACAACTGAGAAGCAATAATGACCATAGACTCTGAAACTAGACCACCTGGTCTGGAAACTGGCCATACTGCTTACTAGCTGTGACCTTGAGTAAATTAATTGTAATTCAGAAACAATTCTAGAAATAAAGACTGTAGTCTCTATCCATATTTTATTCCTATAGTCTATGAATTTTTATGTAATTTATTCTTTGTCTTCAGCCTAAATATTCACTGATCTTATTATATGATACATTCTGTGATACTTAATTTTATAATATGAAGAATGAAGAATATGGAGTTGGGAGTTTGTTGAAAATGAACTAATAGGCAGATTCGTGGGAGAAAAAGGTATAGAAAGTTTGATGAACATGCACAGCATGAGGAAATCACAGGAGAATGATGCCCAATGACTGTGGGGTACAGATGTTTATATACCCTTCTTCATAGGTGATGGGGTGCCAGGGAAGGTAGGCAAATCTTTTGAGGGGCAATAATTGATTATTAGGAAGGATGAATGGACCTGGGGACAGAATTTAACTGCATTATCTTGTGAAAAAGTCTGTCAGGGCTGGAGTGGGTGAGGCAGAATGGTAGGGTTGCATTCCTCAGTCTTCTTTTCTGAAGTAGATAAGAGATTTCAGGGAGGGGATGGAAGGCAATTGTACTTCTCTTCGGGGTCTGTTTTCTACATAGGTAAGGGAACTTGAGAGAACAGCCTTATCCTGTGCTTTGGACAAAGGGTTGAAAGACAGAAGTGAGAGGAGAGGGAAAAGGTCAGAGAGACCTGAGGCTTCTTCCTTAGTTCGGCATATTTTAGGGCATTGTTTTCTGTTCACCAATAGGAGCACGTCAGAACTAGAGACAGTTAGTTATAACATCTCATAGTTGGGTGAATGTGTTTTTGGCAGCATGCAGTATAGTTGTATTAAATTAGGCAGAAGCAGTTTTAATTATGCAAAATATCATGTGTATGGATATTGGGCAGCCAAAATGGTAAAACTACAGTGGAAAATTTTACTGTCATTTTGGCTAGTAACTGAATTCTCTGCTTCTTTCAAACCTTGGCATTGGTTTACCAGTTTGTGACTAAAGCTAAGCCAATCTCATGGTACCACCTGGTGTGAGCCTGGAATAAATATCTGCCCCTGATTCTGGTGTTAGTAACCCAGTAAAGAAGTGAAGTTTAGGATTCATTCTGTCAGTGATGGCTCCGATCATCAGAATCTAGAGTGCGATAAAGACAATGACATCAGAATCATGAAGCTTCTTCCGTGCTCTATTAAGTGCCTCGTGGTAGTGATTAAGACCAAATGCATCAGAAATAAGACCCTCCTCAGATCACTGCCCCTCCTTACAGAGTAATAAAGTAATCTTCCTTGGAATACAGCAATCTGTAACCAATCAAACTGCTGTAATGTTTGCCCTGGTTTCATATGGAAAATGTGATTCTGCTAAAATTTCTCTGTGTCTGCCCGTATGTGAGATGTTAAGTTCTCCACTTCGGAACAATGGCCCCATTTGTTTGGAGCTGGTGTTTCTGAGTAGTTCTCCTCAAGCTTTGTGCTTGAATAAACTCTGTATTATACTCAATCATATTTTCTGAATCTCATTATTTAAGGTTGACAATTTCCCATGAGAAGACAAACTTTTGGAATAATTTTCCTTATTACAGCAGAGTAATCGCCCCTCCTCCCATAGATATGGAAGAGTAAAATTGAGAGTGGGGAATATGTAACATAGGAAATGGCCTGGAAAAAAAACCCCAGCAAAACATGTTTTCTATCTCTTTAAAACTTCCCTGCTCTTTTTGGGAACTGAGGCCTGATCCTTGCCTTGGGGGCAGGTGGTCAGTAGGGGCATGGGAATGTCTTCCGTTCTTTGTGTTACAGGAGATAGCCCAGCTGAACTGTGGCTCCATCCCAGGCCCAGCACCTGTTGGGAAGAGGTCTTGGTGGGCCTCCCAGGTGGGCAGAGGTCACAGACTATGTGGAAAATTCTTGACATATTTCCCAAGAAAAAACAATTTTCCCAAATATAAGGAGACAATTTTTTCCTAAAATTATCCCTCAGAAATTCAGAGCTTGCCTTATTTTTGAGAATTTACCTCAAATCTCATATTATGGAGCATTTCTTTCAATTGTTTATTTTAAACTATATAATATTGGGAGAAAATATCTTAATGTTAGTGTTAGATTTGTTTAGGTTACTAGGTTAATCACTTATAATAGGATGAAAGATAACTAATACAGCTATAATAAATATTCCTGAGATTATGACCTCACAAATGTTGATTCATTTTAAAAAAGCTTTTAAATAATTATTTAAAAAAACAAGATTTTTTAAAATGGAGATCACAAATATACATATGCAATATAGACAGATCAACTATACTAATGTTATTCAAATTGTATCTTTGCATTTAATTTCCATTGACAGCAACATCCACATATTCAAATGTTACTGAATTTCTAAAAAGATATAAATGAAGATATTGTGTCCTGGAAAGAAAAACTACATGACTGCAAAGTAGTTCTGGTGAGTTTCAAAATGCATGTAGAGTCTGAATAAAATGTTTCATAAAGTATGAGTGGAAAAAAAGTATTATTTATAAAGTGATATAGTATATTAGGTATATGTGATTTAAATACATGTATATGTTTAGTTAAATTTAATAACACTATAGAATTAGTGATATTTGAAGTATTTGATTTGTGACTCAATATCTAGTAAAAAATACATTTTGAATATTCTCATTAAAAAATTTTGGCTGAATCATTTTATAACTAATCATAAAATTTAAATATTATTAGCAAATCAGTTATCTAGACTCAGAATAATTTTTTAAATATCTTTTATGGTTCTGGTAATGTGAATTGAGAAGGTCTATTATTTGTCTTAATTTTCTCTTTTTGTTACCCTTCCCAAAGTCATGCTTATGCATTTGGAAAGCTGAAAAACACTGGTGTTAAAGAAATTTTGTCTTCCAATGTTGCATTCCTGTGCATTAGTATTGATATAGGCTGAAACTATAATGTGTTTCTTCCAGGGATAGAGGGCCTATATTCACATATTCTCACTCAAGAAGGTAAGTATTTTACTACCTTTTGCAAGGAAAGGAACAAGTGATTTGTAATTTTTCTAACTTGGGAATTGGATCACAGTTTTTAAAAAAGGAAAGAAAAAGAAACAAAATCTTAATCATTAATGTAACAGTAACTATTACATTTACTATTATTATACTATCCCTATAATTTTGTCATTTTCAAAATGTTATATTTATGTACCACTTCATATGTAACCTTAAGATATTGCTTTTATGCCCTCTGCATAATACCTCTGACTTTCATCCAAGTTGTATATATCAATGGATTCACGCTTTTTATTGCTAAGTAGGAAGCCACTCTATGGACGTACCAGTTTGTCCATTGACCAGTTGAAGAACATATAGTTTTATTTCTAGTTATAAGCTAATAAAAATAAAGCTTATGGACACTTGTTTTTGTGTGAATATACATTTGAGTATCTCTAGGAAAATACGCAAGTGTGATTGCTAAGAGAAGAAAATTCTAGAGATTTGCTTTTGGCTCTTCCTATATAATTGACTTACTATAATTCTATTATCAGGGACCCATTGGTGGTATTTAACCAGTTGTGGAATATGTCTACTACAATTTCACTATACAGTAGTTTTGCAATTCACTGGGGTCAAATTCTACTTATCATCTGGCTTCAATTTTTTCCCAGGAAAGAATTATGTCATTTAAGGTTTTAAGGGACTAATGAACAAATAGTTCTAGAAATTGCCAAATACTCTTTACGTAGGGTAGAGATACACTGTTAAATCATTACAGGTAATATTGGGAAAGGTTTGATTGGAAATTTACTATATATACTTTTAATAGTATTATAACATTGTTCCTCAAATGAACTTGATTTTTCAATAATGGAGTAATTATTCTGGGGATTGGCTTGGTTTTAGAAACTTAATGAGAATCTGAACTCCCAATTGTATTGACTTAATTCATGTTTCTTCTCACCAAGCCCAGAATTTTTCTGAATCAGTTCAAATAATATTTTAGTAGATTATTCATGCATTTTATTCGAGACATAAGGTGACAATTTAACTATCACCAAAGATCCTTGTGGTACAAAATACTCTAATTGCTATTCTAGCCCTGCTGTTCATTATGTCAATTTCAAGCACCTGTTTTTTAAGCATTGCCACTTGGCTTCTAACTCTGCATTTACATACTTTCCATTGAAATCAAGGAGATTATTCAATGGCTTCAACTCCCTCTATCTTCTTTGACATTCAGAAAATAACCACTGCAAAATTTTTCAAGGACGTTATTGTTTCCCTCATTAAGGCTTTTCTTGATGCTTTAGTGAAAGAAATGCAACTCTAAACTTTCACAAGGACATAGTGGGAGGGTAAATCTGTGAGTCATAGATATCATTCTTAATTCTCTAAACCTTTATTTATAATATTTGATGGAAGGTCTGGCCTCTCCATGTTAATTGAATGTAGATCACATTGAATGTAGGTTTTAGTCAGTCAACCAAGAAAACTGTCAAAACCCCTCTAAGTTGCTCAAGATCATACATTAAATTCAAATCTCTTTTAAGGGCTCCCTTACTGGTACATTTGAATTATTAAAACAGTTTATTCCATTTTCTTTAGTCTAGTATTCTTACCATGCATTTATACACATATTTTACAGACTATAATACACATCCTTAAGATAAATAAGAAATATTTTGCAAATATTTTAGAATATTAGCAATCTTCTCTCAAATTAGACATTGGCAAGAGGGAATTGACTATACTTATGAGTATGAAGACAGTGAGTCATGTTAGGGATAATCTTTACTATAAATAAAACCAGAATCATGAAAAGATGAGGCACAGTTTAATGATTTGTCCCCAAATGGAGGGGAAGGGAGAGAAAAGGGGAGAGAAGAGAGACACAGATAAATAGAAACTGTGAGGAACAGAAACAAAGAGAGTGAGAGAGAGAGAGAGAGAGAGAGAGAGAGCGAGCTAGTTAGTTTGTATCCTTCTTCCAATTTTCTGATCTTTCACTTGTATCTCCTACTGGAAAATCTAGCAGTGAGCCAGCTGATAAGAAGCATAGGAAATATAGCCCCAATGTTATAGAACAAAGTGTAGAAATCTAGAAGAGTAGACGTGGAATAGAAAGACAACAGATAAATATCTCATCATAGCAACATGTAGATTTATGCTCAACTGTTATCTCATGGTACAAGAAGGGACAGAAAATAAAAACATACTCAAATATAAATAAGCTATATATGAATTTTGATTAACATTGTTACAGGAATCACAATTCAACTGTCTGATAAATCTTGTTGAGTCCCAATTACAACTAGGAAGTAAAATTACTATACCATTTATTATGAAAATACAGAAGTAATGAAAATAATTTCTTAGAAAGCAGACATAAAGAAATTGTGCAATTTAATCCTTTGTACACATGAAGTATTGATATAAATGCTTTTATAATTTCATAAAGGAACTACTGAGATTTCTAAAAATGCTGTCTGTTTCAATATCTTTCATGAAATTTTCAGGACAACAGAACTTTTTTAGGTAGGTGGAAAAATTTCCTCTCAATCTTTCTTTCAACACCATGGTAGAATTTACTAGACCAATATAGACAAATATTATATTCCAAGTTAATTACATTTTTATGGGCAGTTACCATCCATTTGTTAACTCATTCTACCAGCATTCTTAACATAGTGGCTTTCATGTGATAAGTGCCTTATATTAATAATGTTATTGAATCAACAATGCACAGATGTATACCATCAACTTTTCTATCAATTATAACCATATTTGAAAGATTCCTGAAGAAAAAGATCTTTCTAGGCAACTATAGTATAGGTGGAAGGGATTTAAGTAGAAAGTATGCAATAAAAGTGGAATCATTTTATTCCAAGTATCCCAGGCTGTTCTTTGCTCTACCAGAACCAGTCAATTCCTTAGGTTTTATTAGATAGCCCATCATACTATTTTTTTGTATGGAGATACTAAGGTTACCTTAAGCATACATACAAACTTTTAACCCAGCTAAGATGGCTGACCATACCATTTATTTATACATGTCCATTATCAGTTCTATATAACCTGTCTTCTAAGAACTTAATGTGTTTCTCACTAATGTTCTCTTAAAGACAATTTTATAGCAACATATTATTTACATACCTAGTTACTGAATCCAATTGAATCTCTCTGCAAAAGTGTGTTAAGTATCTATTGCTACAAAACAACATAACAAGTTACTCTAAATATTAGTAGATTAAAACAACACACATTTGACTGACATCAGGGAAAATAGTGGAGGGTGACGCTTCAGGAATCCATCTCTCCACCTGGACAACAGCTGTACTGGTAGAAACCATCTGAAGTGATTATTAGAAACTCTGGAGTTTATTGGAACATTTTAGCTTTTGAGGGATAACTTAGATGGTAAATTGTAGTTAATTTCTGTCAATTTCAACAATCAGTGGGATATTGGTTACCTATCAAATACCTCCATCCCTGTGGCAGGCAGCTGTAGGGATGAAAAACAAGGTCTGTTGCAATTTACTTGGGCCAACAAGGGCAATAAGGAACTTGTCCTCTAATCTTAGAGCTCTATGATCTGGTTGCAGATTGCTGCCTCTGATGGCAAAAGTGTAGACACAAAAGTGGGCTGCCATTGTTTGCATCCCGACAAGCTGAAGCAACCTCTAAGAGATTAAAAGGAGCTGAAACTTTTCCTGGACATTCCCTAACAAACTCACATATGAGGGAATTTAGAAAGCACCACACATTCCCATGAAAAGATTTTGCTCAGAAAATACCTGAGAAGATCTTAAGTTTTCACCTCAGGTTGATTCTCATCACAGAGATCTTTAAAATAATTGAAAATGAATAAATAACAATAAAACATGAGAGGCTCTGATTTCCATATTTAATGTATTTTAAAATTGAAATATCCAGTTTTCAACAGCAACAACAACAAATAAATCACAAGGCATATAGAGAGGGGAAAATGGCCCATTAAAAAAGACCAAAATAAGTGAACAGAGAATGTACCTGGGGAAGTGCATGTATTGAACCTACTAGACAAGGTTTTATAACAAATGTGTTAAAGATACTCAAAGAGCTAAAGGAAGGCATGGACAAAGATAGTAATATTATGTGTAAACAATATGAGAATATCAATAAGGAGAGAGATTATCAAAAGAACTAAAAAAATATTCTGGAACTGAACAGTGAATGAAATAAAAACTTCACTAGAGGGAGGAATTCAAATGTAGACTTGAACAAGTAGAAGAAAGAAACAAGTAGAAGTAAGGTGAATACAGTACAATTTAAAGTCAGAGGAACACACAGAAAAATGAATAAAAAAAGTGACCAGAGCCTAAAGGGACTCGTAAAATACTTCAAGTGAACCAACATTTATTGTGAGACCCTAAGAAAGAGAAAAGTGAAAAAAGGAGAAAGAAAGAGTATTTGAAGAATGTTAATAATAGCTGAAAACTTCTCAGATTTGATGAAAGATATAAATCTATAAATTTAAGAAGCCCAGCAAATTCCAAGTAGAATAAACTCATGAGAGAGACTCATACCAAGACATATTATAATCAAACTGATGAAAGCTAAATATAAAGAAAAAATTTCAAAAGTAGCAAAAGAAAAGTGGCCATTCACATGCAAGAGATCCACAGCGTATTTCTCATCAGAAACCATGGAGACCAGAAGGTTGATACACTCAAAGTGCTTAAAGAGAGTCTGCCAACTGAGACATCTATATCCAGAAAAACTGTCCTATAAATGCTCAACATCTCTAATCATCAGGGAAATGCAAATCAAAACTGCAATGA
>VBSM01002616.1:11939540-11968184 GCA_008086735.1 Cheirogaleus medius | reverse complement strand
ATATTTGTACCCCCATAATATGCTGAAATAAAAAAATAAAAATTAAAAAAATAATAATAATAAAGGAGAAATTATGATGTCACAAGGAAAAGCTGAAGGAATTTATTACCACTAGACTTTCAAGGCAGAAAATGATTAAAGCAGTCCTTCAGGTTGAAATGAAGGTCACTAAATGGTAATTCAAAGCAATATGAAAAAATAAGGGTCCCCAGTAAAGGCTAATATGTGGGCAAATTTAAAGGTCTATATTATTATAAGTGTAACTTCACTTTTTTATTTTCTATATATTTGAAAAAATAAATACATTAAAGTATGAACATATCTATGCTATTTGATACACAATGTATAAAGATATAATGCAGGCAGATCTCATGTTATTGTGTTTCACTTTATTGCACTTCACAGATACTGCATTTTTTTTTTTTACAAATTAAAGGTTTATGGCAACCTTGGATCAAGGAAGCTTATCAATACCATTTTTCTAGAAGCATGTGCTTATTTCATGTCTCTGTGTCATGTTTTGGTAATTCTTGCAATATTGGTAAATCTTTCAATAATTGCAATATTCTTGCAATTTATTTTTTAAACTTTTTCATTATTATTACATCTGTTATGGTGATCTGTAATCAGTAATTCTTGAAATTATTATTGTAATTGTTTTGTGACACTACAAACTGTTCCCATATAAGATGGCAAATTTAATAAATGTTGTATGTTTTCTTACTGCTGCACTCACCAGCCCTTCCTCTGTACATCTCCTCAAGTTTCCCTAATCCCTAAGACATGAAAATATTGAAAGTAGGCCAATTAATAACCCTACAATAGCCTTTAAATGTTCAAGTGAAAGGAAGAGTCATATATATTTCACTTTAAATTTAAAGCCAGAAATGATTAAAGCTTAGTGAAGAAGGCATATCAAAAGCCCAGATAGGCAGAAAGCTAGGCCTTTTGCATAAAGCAGTCAGCCAAGTTGTGAATGCAAAGGAAAAGTTTTTGATGGAAATTAAAAGTGCTTAAGGCTGAGAAAGGTAAGGAAGCTACAGAAGGAAACTTTGAATCTGGCAGAGATTGATTTATAAAGTTTAAGAAAATAAGCCATTTCCATAATATAAAATTGGAAGGTAAAGCAGCATGTACTGATGTAGAAGCTATAGTAAGTTATCCAGAAGATCTAGCTAAGATAATTAATTGGGGTGAAGACACTAAACAACAGATTTTCAGTGTAGACAAAATAGCCTTATATTGGAAGATGATGCTATCTAGGACACTTTATAGCTAGAGAGAAGTCAATGGCTGGCTTCCAAACTTCAAAGGACTGGCTGACTCTCTTTGTAGGAGCTAAAGTAGTTCATGACTTGAAGCTGAAGTCAATGCTCATTTACCATCCCCCAAATCCTGGGGCCCTTAAGAATTATGCTAAACCTACTCTGTCTATGCTGTCTCTATAAGTGGAACAACAAAGTCTGGATGACAGCACATCTGTTTACAGCATGGTTTACTGAATGTTTTAAGCCCTCTGTTGAAACCTACTGCTCAGAAAGAAAAAAAAAAGATTCCTCTCAAAATATTACTGCTCATTGACAATTCTTCTAGTCACCTCAGAGCTCTGATGGAGAAGTATAAGGAGATTAATGTTGTTAATGTTGTTTTCAGACCTGTTAGCACAGCATCCATGCTGCAGTTTGTGGGTCAGGAAGTAATTTTGAACTTCAAATATTATTATTTAAGAAATATATTTTGTAAAGCTACAGCTACCATAGATAGTGATCCCTCTGATGGAACTGAGCAAAGTAAATCGAAAAACTTCTTGAAAGGATTCACTATTCTAGAGGCCATTAAAACATTAGCGATATATGGGAAGAAATCCAATATCGACATTAACAGGAGTTTGGAAGAAGTTGATTCCAATCCTCAGGGATGATGTTGAGGGGTTTGATACTTCAGTGGAGGAGGTCACCACAGATGTGGTGGAAAGGGCAAGATAACTAAAATTAGAAGTAAAACCTAAAGATGTGGCTGAATTGTTACAATCTCATGATTAATCTTGAACAAATGACAAGTTACTTCTCATGGATGAGCAAAGGATGTGATCTCTTGAGATAAATTCTACTCCTGGTGAAAATGTTCTCAACATTGTTGAAATAATAAAGTATTTGGAATAACACATAAACCTACTTGATAAAGCAGCAGCAGGGTTTGAGAAGCTTGATCTAATATTGAAAGAAGTTCTACTATATATAAAATACTATCAAACAGCATCACTTACTACAGAGAAATCTTTCATGAAAGGAAAAATCGATCAATGTGGTAAACGTCATTGTTATCTTAGTTTAATAAATTGCCGCAGTCACCCCAACCTTCAACAACCACTAGTGGGATCAGTTAGCAGCCACTAACATCGTGGCAAGACCTCCACCAGCAAAAATTTTATGACTTGCTGAAAGCTAAGGTGATTGTTAGCATTTTTTAACAATAAACTATTTTTAATTAAGATATGTACTTTCTATAGACATAATATTATTTCACACTTAATAGACTATGGCATAGTGTAAACATCACTTTTATATGCACTGGGAAACCAAAAAATATGTATCACTTTATTGTGCTATTTACTTTATTGTGGTGGTCTGGAATTGAACCCACACTATCCCAAGGTATGGGTGTATGTGACATCAGTAACAGAAAGGAAATCACAGGTGGAGCATACTTTTTGTATTCCGATGAATAAGAAAATATCTGTAGAATATACACTTAAGTAAATGAGAAAGGAGTCAAAATGTTTCACTACAATTAAACACAAAGGAAAATAGTTATGGTGGAAATGAAGGAATGAAAGCTTAAGACATAAAGAAAACAAATAACAAAATGGCAAATTATTCTCTTCTTATCAGTAATTATTTTTAGAGTAAATGAATTAAACTCTCCAATCGAAAGACAGAGATTGGCTGAATGGATTAAAAATAGTTCCAACTATATGCTCTCTACAAGTGACTGATTTTAGATCCAAAGACACAAAAAGTTTGAAAGTGATAAAATGGAGAAAACTATTCCATGCAAGTAATAATCAAGAGAGCTGGTGTCGTTATACTAATACCAACCAACATAGACTTCCAATCTAAAAAGTTTACACAAGCCAAATAAGGATATATACACACATACACACACACACAAACATGCATATTTATAAATGTTTTAATACAGAAAGAAGATATAATAATTATACGCATTTATGCACCTAATCAAAGAACATGAAAACACATGATGCAAAAATTGAAAAATTGAGAGATTGGGGGATAAATAGTTCTATGGTACTAATAATAGTTGGAAACTTCAATACTCCACTTGCAATAATGGATAGATCAACCAGACAGATGTAATGAGAGGTACCTCATGTAAGTGGAACATATAATATCTCCATATTTATGAAGACAGAAATTTGAATTGAAGTTACTAAGGTATCTGGGAAAAGGGAATTTATTGTTTAATGGGTACAACTCTTTTGGAGGAGAATAAAAAAGTTTTCGGTATAAATAGTGGTGATTCACAACATTGTAAATGTATTTAAATCCACCGAATTGTACACTTACGAATGGTTAAAATGATAAATATTATATATATATTACCACAATAAAACAACAAAAGCAACAGTATCTATCATTTCCCAATCTTTATGGGTCAGGAATACAAGTCAAACTTAGGCCTTCTGCTTCAGAGTCTCTCACAAGGTTGCAAACAATGTGTTTTCCAGAAATGAGGTCTCATGTAAAAGTTCTGCTGGGGGGACACCTGCATTCATATTCACATATGCGGTAGTTGACTGGTTCAGTTCCTTGAAGGTTAGTTTCTCACTGGCCAGTGGTGCACTCTCACTTCTTTGCTACATGGGCTTTTTCAACATGGCAGAATGCTTCATCAAAACCAGAAAGAAATGGGGAGCATGCTAGAAAAATAAAAGTTACAATCTTGCATAACCTAATCAGAGAAATGACATCTTATCACCTTTGTCACATTATATAGATTAAAATCAAATCCCTAAGTACAGCCCACAGTCAGAGGGAGAGTATGTCAACACAAGGGTGTCAACAGCAGAAAGCAGAAGTCATTGGGCACCATCTTAGAAGTCTACTGGCTACAATAAGATTGTGTCAAATGATACCACAACATCTGGATGTACATTATTACTATCACACTATTATATCGCCATATAATACCAAACCAAATGTTTCTAAATATTTGCAAACATATTGCCAAAGGTTTGAATGATCATCTTAAATATTCACCTTTATTCTCAATTTTTCTGGTGCTGTAAAACAAAGCCACAGAGATAAATATACTTACTTGGATATTTCCACCATTTGTTTTTGAAATGTGGCAGCATTTTGCATGTCATCTTAGATAAATGACATTTTTAAAAAGATGTTCAAACTATCTGGCCTTCTGAGAATCTGATTGCATTATTATTGAACATCAATACCTTTCTTCCAACAATTTGACATGCCATTAATTGTGACTGTAAATCTGTGCTGGACCCTTGTAGAATTGTAATGGATGCCCAATGGCATCTAGCTAGTGCCTAAATTGTTTATCAATAAAATTAATTCTGTCTTTGAAGAACATATATATAAACGGGAATGTGTATGAATGCATGTATATATATAATTTGTGCATATTGACTCAAAATAGACTGATTCTTTCTAAGAAAAACAATGGCAAGTCCTAAAACTCTGCCTAGTTATTAATAAAATAAAACATTCCTTATTTTACCTGGCTTTTCAGCTCTAAGCAAATTGACTAATTTACTAATATTCTCATAAGAATGAAAATATACATGTCATCGCTGCCTATCAAGAGCATGCAAAGACTGTAGAGTTAATTCAGGACTAAGCCCTGCTTCCAGTATGTGAAAGTCCAATTTGTATTAAAATGGATAGCAAGACAATGTGAAATTATAGGAATTTACTACCTTCTGGTATGGGATTGGGATAGGACCAAAGAAGGGCACAGCAAGTTTGATGAAATGCTTCCATTTGCTAGATAAATGTAACCATGGCTTCTGGTTTAAAACAAATAACAACTACAAAAATTTCTTTCAGGTAAATCAGTGTCTTTGGGATAATTTCTCAGCCAATTCAACATTTAAACTTCCTCTCGGGGTTATTTGTCCCCCTCAATCAACCCTCTATTTTTTCTTTCCAATATAGCTTCTTTAAAAATCTGTAATAACAGCACTAATCACTACGGTTCTCTTTGGGACACAGTGATATTTTTCTTTTTTACTGCTATTCTGGTAAGGTAGAGAACTTTCAGGGGCTTCCACTTCATCTTCCTTAATTTATAGTCCTCATGTGATGATTCAGGGATGTAAAATGAGAATTCTACCAGTTACTGAGTTTGTCTACTCCAGCCATGCATTCAGAAATAAAATGGCAATTGGTATCAAATATTAAAGGTGACCCAGTCAATTCAGAGCCTGTGTTTAATAACCTTGAAAAGTTTGGAATTTTCCTCTTCCCAGGTCAGTCATTCTGGCAATGGATTGATGTTCCTTTATGGGAAGGCTGGGCGAAAGATTTATAATATAATATACAATTGTGAGAGGACCTCAGGGTCCTGCTTGAAGTGACCTAGTCTTACTTTCCTTCAACGAGTTCCAAGTCTATGAAGTGAGTCAGTGTCGTTAGAGTATAGTTCTCAGGAGCACAAACACTGGGACCAGATTATGTTGGTCCAACTTCTCTGCAACTTTCAGGTTGAATAAGTTCGGGCAATTAATATTCCTGTTAAACCATTCCTCACCGATAAAATGGATCACTTGGACACTTACCTCATAGATTTGTTTTAAGAATTAAACAAGTTAAGAAATCTATATATATCTTAAAGGAGGAGTACTAAATCAAGCCAGTTCTTGGGAGGCACAGGACTCCTCTAGGGGCTGACTTTGGTTTTAGACTCTCCAGTAACTTTGTCAAGTTTCAAACCACCCTATGGTCCAGAACTTTTTGACCCAAACATTTATTTTTTTTCCCCTTCATTTGGATTCAGATTTCCATCCAGGTCTGATGACTGTCTGTGATTTTCCAGAGTCTACCTCCGTTTTTTCTCACACACAGTTAACCTAATATAATCCTTGCACATTTAACTCAGTCTTGATATCTGATTCTCAGAGGATACAGAGCAAAGCATTTGTTATCATTTGAGTCAAATAGGATGCAGATTCTGAGATGAAGAGTAATATACATTCAGCTTATTAAGGGCTGCTTTTGAAATCTGTGAGGAAAATAAAGGGAAGATAAATGGGGAGAAGAATTTGGGCTGCATGGCAGTATCAACAAAGTTCTCAGCAGAACCCATGAGGCAGTCCAAATCTGAGATGGCTCTTTTGACATGTTCCAGCTAGGACTGAGTGACTGGACATTGTGTTTACATATGTCAGTCATTGTATATAGACTACCCTGGAATGGTGTGTGACTTTAGGCAAAGCAGCTCACTTTGCCCAAGGACAATTCCCAAATATGGTTGGAAGCTGAGGGCTGTCAGAAAATAGCATTTCTATCATGTACAAAAATAATTACTTCTGTCTTGAAAGTAGGATAAGATTATGTATTAAGACATCCCCTACAGCCATGACAAAAGAGCTAGAAGAAAATTTAGGCCAATGGTGCAACCTACCAAAACCTCTAGTCAATCAATCAGAAATGTTATTATTATCTTATGAATATAATGCTCCCATTTATTTACACATTTATAATTCTCAAAGCCTCACAATCAGGGTAGCAGTGAAACCGAAAACCTAGTAGCCACTGGAAGGGGGAAAAACATATTTGGACCCACTTCCAAAAAGCCTCATTGACTGATATTTGCCATTATTTTATCTGTTCACTTGAAATCATTATGCATACATAGGACTTACCTTTATTTGACCTGACTCAGGGCTTGCTTGCTTTACATAGCCTTTCCACAGGGTGTCTACAAAACACTATTAGCAGAATTTGTTTAAATTATAGTTGCAAGAGGCAATGATAACAATTGTGACAAACAAGAAAGTAACTGAAATTAAAAGAAAAAGCCAGGGAATAAGATGTTTGTAGAGGACTTTGAAAAGCAGGGACATATTGCTGGAAATTTAGAAAGGAACATTCATGTGCAGCTGTGTGCCTGCCCAGGAAAGACCTGAGATGACTCACTTCTCTCAAGTCTAGCTGACATTGAAGTTCTATGAAAGCAGGAAGTGAAGACTAAGGTAGATTTATGAACTGCCTACTAGGGTATTGAAAACATGCCGAAATATATATACAGAGTTCCTTGGCAAAAGCTGGCAGATTTGTGGGTTCAGGGCATTTAAGGAGATCTCTGTCTACTTATTAAATGACCACTATACTAACTGAGCAAAGAAGTCAGTAGCTGCACGTGACAAAGGATACAGAAAGTACTGAATTAGTATACAAAAGTTACTAAGTAAATATTAACAACAAGAATAAAAATGAACAGCAGCAACAAAATCCTTTGGGAGAGGGGATCTAATTTCCAGAGTTGACATATACATATAATATTGTTTAAAATATACATTTTCCGTAACACGGGAAAAGTACATGACATACAAAACAGGAACTTATGGTGCATACATAGGGAGAGAAAAAGAGCAGTCAATAGAAACTATTTCTCAGAAACCCCAGATATTGGAATTTCTAATAATAATTTTAAATCAGCTAATTTAAATGTTTTAATGAGATCCTGGATGGGATCCTAGAACAGAAAAATGTCATCAGAGAAAAATAATGAAATATCCATAAAATATAGGATTTAGTTCATATTAATGATCAATATTGATTCATTTGTTATGAAAAATGTACCATGGTAATGTATAACATGCTAACAGTAAGGGAAACTGAATATTTTGAAATTGAAAAGTTTATACATATGTTTCTATTGATAATAATATTCCTTATTGTATGTTCATCTGAGTATATCTTAATTTCTACTTAAAACTTAAATCATAGTTAGGTCAGGCCAGGCATGATGGATGGTTCATGCCCATAATGCCAGTGTTTTGGGAGGCTGAGGTGGGAGAATCCCTTGAGGCCAGGACTTTGAAATCAGCCTGGGCAACATAGTGAGACCCCATCTGTACAAAAAATAAAAAAATGTTAGCCAGGTGTGGTGGTGTGTACCTGTAGTCGGGAGGCTAACAGGGGAGGATCACTTGAGCTCAGCAATTTGAGGCTGCGGTGAGCTCTGACCGTGCCACTGCACTCCAGCCTGGGCAAGAGAGTAAGACCTTGTCTTTAACCATCATAATAAAAAAAATCATAGTTAGGTTGGATAAAAGGGTTAGCAGTTATTAGAAATCTACTTTTTGTCTAATTGCTTTTAACAGTAATTCATAGGGATATCCAGCTGTTATAGTGTTACTTGTTGAAAAAACTTTTGCTTCTGCTGCAGCTCCTTTGTAAAAAAAATAAATAAAAATCCATTTATCATGTATTTGTGATTCTGTTTCTGGCTTCTTTATTTTGTTCCTATGATCAAGAGTGTTTATCATGAGTGAGTATTCGCCTTAAATAATACTTTTTCTGTATTGAGATGTTCATTTTATTTTCTCATTTATTCTGTTAATATTGCTAATAACAACTGATTTTCAAATGTTAAATTAGTTTTATATCCCATGCACTATGCTTTTTCATGTATCACTAGTTTTAGTTTGCCATTAATTTGTTAAAGGTTTTCATCTACAATCTTGAGTAAAATTTTCATGCAATAATTCTTTTATTTATTGTTATTATCTGATTTTGGAGTTTGGCAATACTGGCTTCAATATCTTCTCAGAGATGTTCCTTCTTTTTCTGTTTTCTGAAAAGTTATCTAGAATTGATATTTCTTCATTCTGTGTATTATAAAATTCAGTTGATAAAGACCTGGAATTATGTTTTTTATTATTGGGAGTGTTTTTAAAAAATACAATTTATTTTATATATATAAGCTTATTTAAAATTGCTAGCATTAGGTATTTTGCTAAGAAATTTTCTAATTCATCTAAATTATTAAAAATATTATCAGAATATTGTTTATACTATTCCTTATACGATATCTATCTTTCATTCCTGATATAAGTAATTTATATTCTCTTTTTTATATTGAATGATATGGCTAAAGGACTGTCAATTTTATAGATTTTTAAAAATAAAACAATTGTGATGATATTGATTTTTCTATGTATTCCCATTGTTATTTTTATTATTGTTTTAATTTTTTTCTTTATGTGCTTTGCTTTCAATTTTTTTCTTTTCACAATATTTAGAAAATTATATAGTTGATGTTATCCTTTTCTCTTTTTTAATAGCACATATTTGAAGGTACAAAATTTCCTTTAAGCAAAACTTTGTCTTTATCCCATAGATTTTTATCTGCCCTTTTAAATTTTTCATTTAGTCACTCAGTTCATAAGTCTATGATAATTTTTAATTTCCTCTTTGACTCATAGTTTATCTCGTTGAATTTTCATTTCAAAATATTAGGAATTCTAATGTTTGGTTTTCTATAAATGTAATTTAGGTCAGGATGGCTGATAATTTTGTTTAAGTTATCTCTATACTTAATGATTTCCTATCTATGTATTTATCCATTATTGACAGAGGAGAATTGAAATCCTAAATACAACTGTTAATAAACATATATATTTGCCATTTGTTGCTTTATGCATTTTTTTTCTTTTCTTTTTTTTTAATTTTGAGGCTTCTGGTTTGACTAAAGCTTTATGCATTTTGAAGCCCTGCTACTTTATGCTTCAGATACACATTTAGATCATTATGCTTCCCTCTGAGTTGATCCCTTTTTTATAGCAAATTGTTCTTTATATTTGGTGATATATTCTTGTTCTGATGTCTACTTCGAAATTAATTTAGCCATTCCAGCTTTCTTATGTTTAGTTCACTCCAGCTTTCTTATGATTAGAGTTTGAATACTGCATCTTTTTTTCTTGTTTATGCTTATTACATATTTTGGCTTTACATTAATATTTAAAGAGGATATCATATAAGTAGCATGTACTTGGGTCTTGTACTTTTAGCCAATATGACAATGTCTACTTTAAAGTGTTTAGAACACTTTAGAATTTTTAGGAGTAATTACCAACGTGATATTATTTATATCAATCATTTTGATTTTAATCATTTTTCTCATGTTTTTTGTTCCATTTTCTTATTTAGTGGCTTTCTTCTGGATTAAATGAGTAGTCTTTACAATTCAAATAATATTAATTATTATCTTCTAAATACATTAAGATTAAAATTTTCTTTTGAAAGAACAGTTTTTGTTTAATTATAATTATATTGCTTATATTAATATTGTAAAATATATTATTATTTATATATTTCTGTAAATTTCAAATTAGTCAAATATTTATGATTTTACAAATTAAGTACATTCACTAATTGCCTTTATTCATGGTAAAATTTTACACTGTAGCCATGAGGTCATAAAATAAAGATTTATTAATCTCCCATACAAAGTATCAAAATGGTTAGTTTGAGATACCTCTACAATTTAATATTTTTTTCTATAGCTTTCTTATAGCAAGAACAAATAGATGCTAAAAATATATTTTCCTATATTTGATAGTACATGATAAGTACTTCCAAATGTCAAAGCAATCATTTATGTGTTTCCTGTAAATACAGGCTCTGGGGAAAAAGATAACTGAACAATCAGGGTAGTGTAAAGGCAGAGAAGTATTTTATTATGGGCCACTCTAAAGATCAGTTTGTCCTGCCCATAATAACAAGTTTAAATGATCCTACCTGAGTCTGCTATTAGCAGTTGTACTATTACATTATGCATGACATTTGACTATTCATAGAAAAGAAAATGCACTGTATTCCATTAGTGGTTTCCTATGAGTGTAAGTCTACAAATTACTGGTGATGTTTAGGCTGATGTGTTGCTCCTTTGCATATTTATAATGGTCTTGTCACATTCATTATTAATATGAATAAAATGTGAGGGATTAAAGATCAATATGATTTCTATCAAATTTAGTTTCTGTGTTTGTGATCAAAACTCTTATGCAAATATGATAATGTATTTACATACTAGCCCACTTAGCATGATTAGAAAAGACCCTTGCACTGGTCTTATATCATAGCTGGTGCATCAAAGTGTGAAATGCGACCCTAACATGATTTAAAAATAAATGTGTTTATTTTTGAGATCAGGAAAAGATGGCATTCTACAATGGTTGGCAATTCTTCTAGTCCAGAACCACCTGTAGACATTTAGTAGGAAGACCAGAACATGATTATTCTCCAAAAGTAAGAATTGGCTTTTAAGTCATGTCCAAAAAAAAGAGAATTTTGTAGGATAAGAGTTTGAACATAGTTCCCCAAGCTCAGAGAAGTTTATTCTTCCCTTTAGTGTGTCTGAGTAGAAAGATTTTTGTGCCACATGCTTCTTGAAGATATCTAGATGATTGGTCTCTTAAGAAAGTTCAAAATCCTGGGATGCGTAAGAACACAATATATCTTACTTTGTCACTGTGTTTTTCACAAATTAGACCAGGGATATTTTAGCTCCCTGATCACAAAAATGTATAAAGTGTGATAATGAAAATTAATTATTAAAGATTTTGCTTTTAGCTTTGACAGTGTAGATGGAATCAGACTACACATTATAGATATAATTTTTACAAAAAAGGAAAAGAAGAAGAAATAAAACCCTAAAACCATGTGTTTAAAGGCACAAGAATAGTAAGTACTCAAGGGGGCAAGATTTAAGAACAAAACATTGAGTTGACCTGTACACTTGCAGGAATTTTTCTCTTGGGGCTTCTGGTCATTAGAAAGCAGCAACTTAGAGTTTGTAGCAGTCTCGCTGGTTTACCAACACAGGCAGAACTTGAAGAATAAACACTTCAAATAAAAGTCAACCACAGTTTATTTCAGAATGCAAGCATGTTTAAATGCTTGAAAATCAATCATGTACCACACTACTTAGCAACTAAATGAAAAAAATTTATGATGCATAAAATATATTTGGTAAAGTTCAGTATCCATGCATGGTCTGAGAAAACAAAATAAAAATAAGCTATAAAAAAGAATATTTTGGTAGCCAGGAATAGTGGGAATCTTTCTGTCTTTCTTCATTTAATTCATACGTGTGTGTGTTTGTGTGTGTGTGTACATACACATACATATATACATAGGCATATTTATACTAAGTCCTCACTCAACATCATCAATAGATTCTTGGTAACTAGGACTTTAAACAAAAATACATATAACAAAACAATTTTTTCTTATCAACATTTTTCAAAATGACATTGAACAAGACAACATTAGTTAAGGACAAGTTTTCCTTGGATTTCTTAAAGCCACAGTTTCTAATAACCTATTGATGACACTAAGCAAGGGCTTACTATATGTATATATATACAATTGACCATTGAACAACATGGGTTTGAATTGCACTGGTCCATTTTGATATTCCTCTGCCGCCCCTGAGACAGGAAGACCAATCCCTACTCTTCCTCCTCTTTTTCAGCCTATTCAATATGAAGATGAGGACAAAGACCTTTATGATGATCCACTTTCACTTAATAAATAGTAAATATATTTTCTCTTCCTTATAATTTTCTTAATAACATGTTCTTTTTTCTAGCTTACTTTATTCTAAGAATATAGTATGTAATACATACAACATATAAAATATGTGTTAATCTACTGTTTATATTATCAGTAAGGCTTCCAGTCAATAATAGACTATTAGTAGTTAAATTGGGACAGAGTCAAAAGTTATATGCAGATTTTTTACTATGCGTGTGTGTCGGGGGGCACAGTGCCACAACTTCTGTGTTGTGTGTTGTTTAAGGGTTGTCAACTCTCTCTCTCTCTCTCTCTCTCTCTCTCTATATATATATATATATATATATATATGGGGAGAGAGAGAACATGCTCTATATTTAAAGATAAAATTAGTGGAATTTTTCCCATGATATCAGGAAATTAGAGATATTGTTTGTTAACTCTTTTTCTGGCAACAACAGCAACAACAAAAATACAAGTATGAGAAAGAGGGAAGGAAAAATGAAAGTAAATTTAGCAGGATCACTGGATTTAATGTCAATACACAAAAATAAAATGCATTCTGTATATCAGCAACAAACAATTTGAAAATAAAAGTATACATTTGTAATAGGATTAAAATAACTAAATATATTGGGAATTACCTAATAAAAGATGTCTAAAACTTCTTCCTAGAAAGCAAAAACACATTTCTGAGAAGCATTAAAAAAGGTCTAAATAAATTGAGAGTATAACATAGACTGAAAGAACATTGTAAAAACGTCCATTCTCTTAACATTGGTCTTTTAATCCAAAGTACTTTCAATTAAAAGTCCCAGAGTGTTTTGTTGTTTTGTTTTTTTGTTTATCTGTTTGTTTTCTTGTTTTTCTGGCCTGAGGAAATTGACAAGATGATTATAAAATTTCTATGGAAATGCAAAATACCAACAATAGTAAAGACACCTTTGTGAGGACTAACAAAGTTGAAGGACTTCTGCTGTCAGTTGTAGGGACTTACTGCTAACCTACAATAATTGAAACAGTGTGGTTGAAATAAGAACTGAAAAGTAGACAGATGGAACAGAATAATGAGTCCAGATACAGACCTATTTATTTAGTCCCCTCATTCATAACAAAAATTGCCACTGTGTTTATGTTGGATCAACTGAATATCCAGATGGGGAAAAATGAACTTTGATTCTTACTTTACACCATACACAAAAAATGATTCCAAATAAATTGTAGTCCAAAATGGAAAGAGATAATACTTTTTGCAGCATAAAAATTAGAAAAATATCTTCATGACCATGGGACATGCAAAAATTTATTTAGAACAAAACATTAATAATGAAGAAAAAGATTGATAAATTAGATTTTATTATAATTTTGAACTCAAATTTATAAAATATGTCAGAATTAAGGGAGTGAAAGGCAAGATGGAGGATAATAGAATATATTTATTTCATGTCAGAGAGAGGATACATGTACATTAATATATAAAGATTGTTACATATCGAGAAAAAACTGAACTGTGCAATAGGAAAATGATAAAATGACTGGAAAAAATGTGTTTCAATGAAATATATGAAAATTACAAATAGGCATCTAAAAGATATTCAACATCATTAGTCATAACCACAACTATTTACCTTTGTATTCCCTCAAATTATCTATATCAAAAGATAAGAACTGAAAATACAAAGTATGGGTGAGGAAATATTGTTACTAGAACTCATAGACCTTGCTGGTAGGTTTGCAAATTGACACAACCACTTTTTAAAAGAGTAAATTTAAATGTATGCATGTCCTATGATGCAGCAATTCCACTTTTAGAGATATAACCAAAGTATATATGAATATCTTTACACCAGAAAAGATATATAAAATTGTGTCAAGTGGCATTATTTGCAATAGCTCCAATTAATAAATAACCCAAATGCTATCAATAATAGAATGGGTAAATATATTGTTATACATTCATATATAATATTGTTTAATATTCAATAAGAATAAATTATCCCTTTTTGTAACAGCAGAGATGAATATCACAAATCACCGCTGCATGCAACAATGTAATTTTGAATCTCAAAGCTATCACTTTGAGTGGAAAAAAAGTTAGAATCAAATGTATATGCCGTATAGTTCATTTACATAACTTTTTTTTTTTTTTTTTTGAGACAGTCTCACTCTGCCGGAGCTAGAGTGCTATGGCATCAGCCTAGCTCACAGCAACCTCAAACTCCTGGGCTCAAGTGATCTTCTGCCTCAGCCTACTGAGTAGCTGGGACTACAGGCAAGCACCACCATGCCTGGCTAATTTTTTCTATATATTTTTAGTTGGCCAATTAATTTCTTTCTATTTTTAGTAGAGACGGGATCTCACTCTTGCTCAGGCTGGTTTCGAACTCCTGACGTTGAGCCATCCTCCCGCCTCGGCCTCCTAGAGTGCTAGGATTATAAGTGTGAGCCACTGTGCCTGGCCATTTACATAACTTTTGAAAGCAAGATCAAGTAATCTTTTGACAGAACTCAGAATAATGATTATGTCAGGGAATGTTATCAGGGAAGGGGCACAAGAAATATTTCTTATATTTATGGTAATCTTCTGTGTTTTCATGTGAGTGGTTCTTGCATATTGTGAAAATTAAAGAAGCTATACACATGTCCTGCATACAATTTCCATCCTGTGTATTGTATTTCAATAAAAATATTTTAAATATAATATTGGCATAACATCTTGAGGAGGTTGTCATTCAAATAATTACTATATTTATATTAATAGGCAAAGTAAAATAATATGAGTATAGTTGCTACACTATAATATTATGACATTCATTTCTGTGAAAGAAATTTGGAGAAAGAAAGGGAATAAGCATTATTTTCTTGCTTTCTTTATTCAAATATTAAAATTTATTTATTGGAGGGAAATATTTTAATATGAATCATAATAAATGTTTTGAAAAACAAATATATTTTAATTATAATAATGCATTTCTGTTATCAAAACTGTACTCCTTGCTTCAAAGCTTATTTCTCATGTTATATATTAAGTGTAGCATCTCTGAAATCTCCAGTCAAAATAAGTGGTCCCTTCTGTTATTCCAGAGTACTTTGGTTTCTATCTTTTTATTATTATAATACATGTCTAATTCTGTTTTGCATCATTCACCATATTTATTTATTTAAGTGCCTTGTTCCTCATTGAGTACATTCACTATATAAGACAATAACAAGTACAAACATGAATAATGGAGAGTTTCTGTTCCCTGGATTTTCACTTTAAAGGAAAACTATACACATTCAAGGGGAACTATTAATTTTATATTACAACAGAAATCTTTAATAAATACTGTCATTGAGATAAAAGAAAGATGCATTTAGAGTTTATACAAAATGTACCACAGTAAAAATCTCATAAGGGAGGATCTGAGCCAAATTCAGAAATATAATGAAATCGTTTCTTTGTTAGTTCATTTAGTCCATTGTTCAAGATTTATTGAATGCTTCTACATACCCAACACTGAGATAAATGCCTTAAATATACGAATGGATAAGATGAAGCCTCTACCCTGGAGAAGTTCAGAGTTTGATAGTAGAAACCCATGCCTTGATATATAGTCACAACAGAGTTGAAAGAATATATGAGTTATATTTAAAGTGCTCTAAAAGGATAGAGGAAGGAAAAATAGTGGCTGGATAGTCAGTAGACATAAAAACAACATCAACATCAATTGTGTGTGTGTGTGTGTGTGTATGCTACATATATATGTGTGTGTGTATATATATATAGTAGTGCTTTATGTGTGGTAAACTCACAAATATGTATAAATACATAGAATAGAATCTAGAATAGAATCTATTCTATATAGATTTCAATTGAAATCATACACACACACATATATATTTGTGAGTTTACCACACATAAAGCACTACAATAAGTGTTTTCCATGCATGAGTTATCTCATATATTCCTAGACTAAAGAACTCCAGTAGGCATTATTTCTACATTTAAAGGACAAGGAAACCAAAGGACAAAAAGGCAAATTAGCTTGCCTAATGACATTCATTATTAACTCACAGATTCAGGATTACAAACTAAAATCATCTTATTCCAAAGATCTGAAAATGCCATCTTAACCTTTAATCACACCATCTCAAAGATGCACCCTAAAGGGCTGCTTTTCCACCTTCTAACGTTAAGGGCAGTGATTGAAAATAGTTTACAAACTCTGTTGCACTAATCATAGATGGGACTCAGAATTTTTCTCAACATTCTAGCCTACATTCATTATGAATCTATCAGTTACACTATGTTATCCATAAGAGATAACTCTAAGCACATGTTAGGTAGGAGAAAAAATGTGAAAGGTGGGACCTGGGCAGATTTCTAGCCCAAAAGTATAGCAGACAGGAAACAGAAATGACTAAAAGAAGGTGATTTATTCATTAAATTTCAAGTACAGTAGTTCTAGAAACTCTAGTAAAAGGTATATAAAGGGTGATGGCAAATGACCTGAGTAAGACTTCAACAGACATGGATGTCAGTGAAGAGCATCCTGCATGAATGAGGCAGTGGCAGCAGTGAACAATGCTGTGACATTTTTAACTTAAAGCTAATAATATGTAGAAGCAAAATGTCAAATGAGCAAATAATATCTTGGACATAAAATGTGTTTAATACATATTTATTGACTAGATATTTATTGACTAGTATTTAAACTTATACATGCATAAAAATAGTATGTTTAATACTATTTGAAGCTGATTTTAATTAATCAAGGGAATATACATACACTGTACACTGATTTTTTTCAAAATTTTCATCTCTTTGATTTTTATTATTAGTTATTACAATGAGTAGCAATGATTAGACATATAAATTTAATAGTAATCATATATTAAATTTCTACTTTCATAATGTATCTCCATTTGATTTTTAGCATCTGGGATTAACATCTAGGTTACTAAATTGAGGAATCAGAAAATATGCCATTATAAGTCTTTATTTGTTCCATATTTTATGCAGTTATTAAATGTGAAGAATTATAAGGCTGCACAGCTATTTTGTTGTGGAAATCTTCTGCTGAAACTTAACACTTGATATCTAAAGAAGAATCAAAGCATATTTGATAGTGCAGCAATTGCTGGAATCTAAATATGAGACACAGAGTATCACAACCCAGGATGACAGGGACTCATGTTGCTAAAAATGTCTTTCACTTTAATAAAATGTCTGTCACAAATTATCCAACACTCTTTCACATCAAATGCAGGGAATTGTCATTTTGATTTTTGCTCATGCATGAATTACAGAAGAGAAAACAAAACTGAACAAAAGATAATAATTTTATCTCTAAAGTAAATCAAAGAGAGTAAGTCTCAATAAGCCCATATAATATAGGATGATAGAAAGCGTTAAAAAAAATCTGCAGGAATTCCCAAAGACTAATTTTAGCTGATAATTTTAATGCACTTCCCCATAGAACTATTTAATCAGAAATAATGAAAATTAATGGCCACTGGACAGCACTTCATTTCCAAAGAGCTTTAGGAAAGTTAACACACTGTTATATGGATTTAGCTCTAATAGGCTTCTGGGTCACTGGTGAGCCAGTTCAAATATGGATCTACGATGCTGATTAGTTATGAGTCATGTGTCTATAATTACAAGGGTTGTGCTTTGGGTATTCTTCAAAGACATTGCTGTATAAGCCAGCTGTCTATTAAAAGCTTTCTCCAAGATATGTGAGTCAATTCAACAGTGGAAAAACTCCTCATTTTGTTAGGGAAAAAATGATATGAGCAGGTGAAGGAATATCTCAATGTTTGAATATTTGAACGGGTTTCTACAGTAGAATATCTTATTAAAATATTTTTGTTTAGGTATTAGACACCATCCTTGATATCTCTATTAGGTCTTTCTAAAGTTAAAAAAATCCTTTATTTCATCTTTCTCTTGTTATTTTTTAAGTCTTGTTCTCCAGATAATATTTTCTTCCAACTCTGGATGACATCATCCACTGCCAGCTTTTCCATTTTCACCTGCCTATCCTCTTATAATTCCTTCTTGCCTTCCTCAATCTCCCATTGACAACCACATATCTAGTTTTTGTCATTATAAATTAGTTTACTTTATTCCAGAATTTTATATACATGGAATCATACTGTTAGTAAACCTTTATGTCCGACTTTTTCACTTTGCATAATTATCTGTGATTAATCAAAATTGTGTGCATCAATATTCATTTCTTTTAACTGCAGCATAGTCTTCCATGCCATAAACATCCATACATGTATCCTATGTATATGCCTAAATGTGTTTATCCATTCACCTATTTTTATAGTTTCAGCTGAGGCTATTACAAAAGAAACTGCAACAAACATTAATAATCATGTACAAATCATTTTAAGGACATAGGTTTTCACTTCCTAGAGGGAAATTACTAGGAGAGGAATATCTATGTTTAACTTTAAAAATACTGTGAAACTGTTGCAAAGTTGTTGTAACATTTTACCTCACCACTAACAGCCTATGAGAGTTTAGTTGCTCCAGGTTCTTATCAACATTTATGTTTTATCTTGCGTTTTCCATTTAACTTTAGTTTTTCTACTAGATATATAGTGTTAACAAATTCTGGTATTTGCATTTCCCTAATGATTGTGAATATTGAACACTATTTCATGTGTTTATTTTCCATCTGCATAACAACTGTGATTAAGTGTCTGCTCAAACCCTACACACACACACACACAAACACATATATGTTAATAGGGATAAAGTAAGCTCCCAACAAAAACCTGCTTTCTAACCAAAGAACAAGGAAAGGGGCAGCTTAGTAAGACAGAAAACTTTTAGATAATAACTGCTCTACTTTAGATAAAAAACACATACCAAAAACAAACCAATAAAAATAAAAATAAACAAAAAATAAGCAACCTTACCTTTACTGTCACAAGCAAATGCCAAGTGGGGAGTGCAGATTCAATGAGGTGCCCCTAATAACCCTGCTGGAGTGGTGTCAGAGAAGGTCAAGTGGGGAGCAGGGAACATAGACTTTCACTCCACTTGGCAGTAATTAGGCACTCTTTCTACTCCCCACTGGGGCGGGGTCAAGGAGGCCTAGTGAGAGTGAGGTCTATCGTCAACCCCACAAGACCACCCCTGATAATGTCAGTGAGGCCATGTGGGGAACAGTAACAAGGCCCCTCACAGCTAGGTGGTATCAATGAAAGTCTAGTGGAAACATGGAACAAACCTTTTAGCATTAATAAGGAATCTCCCTCTTCTTTGGATGTCAACATTAGACCAGTGGGGAATCTTAACTGCCACCACTATCTGGCAATAACAATATATTTCTCTCACTCCTTCTTCTGCCCGATCAGTGTCAGAGGGGACCAGCTCATTCAGAAGATTTAAATAAGATCAATAATATCATAATACCAAATATGTCCAAATTTCAATCAAAACTTGTTCATCATACAAAGTACCAGGAAAATCTAAACTTAGATGAGAAAAAGACAATTATAAATGACAACACTGAGATTATAGAGATATTAAAATGGTCTTTCAAGGATGTCAAAACATTGGCCATAAACCTACTTTAATGAGCAATCATGAAAATTCTTGAAACAAATGAAAAAATAGAAAAGGCTCAGCAAAGGGCAAGGATGTGGAAAGACAAAAACACTCTTACACTGTTGGTGGGGCTGCAAATTATTGCAATCTCTGTGGAAAAGAATTTGGAGATACCTCAAAGAGCTAAAAATAGAAATATCATTCGATCCAGCAATAGCACTATTAGGCATCTACCCAAAAGAGCAAAAGACATTCTATTATAAAGACATCTGCACCTGAATGTTTATGGCAGCACAATTCACTATTGCAAGGATGTGGAAACAACCCAAGTGCCCATCAATTCATGAGTGGATAATTAAAATTTGGTATATGTATACAATGGAATATTACTCAATTATAAAAAATGATAGTGATCTAGCACCTCTTATACTTTCCTGGATTGAGCTTGAGATAATTATCCAAAGTGAAATAACACAAGATTGGAAGAATAGGCTCCACTTGTACTCACCATCAAATTGGCACTGACTGATTAACACAATGGTGCTCACATGGTAGTAATATTCTCCAGAGAGGAGGGGTTGGAGGGGTAAACTCACAACTAAAGGACACAGTGAGCATTGTAGAGGGGAAGGGCATGCCTCTAACCCCCACCAGGGAGAGGCAAAGATATAAAATATAACCAAAATGTTTGTACCCTCATAATACCCTGAAATAAAAAAATAAAAAAATAAAAGAAAGGAAAAGAAAAGGCTCAACAAAGAAATAGAAGATATAAATGATTAAATTGAAATTTCAAAATTGAAAAATACAATTTTAAGAGAATCAGCGGATTGGCTTAGCAGCAGAATGAGGTGTACAAAGGAAAGAATTAGTAAACTTATGGAAACAATTAAAATAGAAATTATTCAATCTAAACAGCAGTAAGAAGGTGGACTAAAAGTAAAAAAAGAAAAAGCTCAGAAAAATGTCGGATTATAAGTACAAATCTGACTTTTGTGTCATCAGAGTTCTAGTTAAAGAAGACAAAAGGGTGGGGCTGAAAATGTTTCTAAATAAATAGTGGCCTAAAAACTTCCACAATTTGGCAACAAACAAAATCTTACAGACTCAAGAAGATAAGCAAATTCTAAGTAGATAATCTCAAGGAAAACCACACCAAAACACATCACAGCGAAACTTCTGAAGATTAATGACAAAGAAAAAAATGTTTTGAATGCACTGAGTGCAAAACAATACCTTTATATGTGGGAAAATTTATTTCGATGATACCATATTTCTCATAAGAAGCCCATGGAAATCAGAAGAAACTGGCATGCCACTTTTGAAGTACTGCAAGAAAAGTGTTGTCAACCTTAGAACTATATTAATATATCCAGGGAAATGTCACCTAGGATGAAGGAGAAATCAAGACATCGTTGAAGAAGGAGGATTACAAGAATTTGTTGCCAGCAGACTTAAGCTTTCCCATTACTGTTTATTTCTCATGCAGAGAATCCATGTTTCACCATCCCCTTCTAAAGGATCATGTACAGAAGGCCTTATTGTTTACTTCTTCCAGACTTTTGCCAATGCAAAATATTTTGAACTTTAAAAGACTATCCTTCCTTTCAAGAACATTTTGCCATCTTCATTATTGTTAAAAACGGCTCTGCATTCATTTTTATTTTTAACTATTTTGTGTCTGCTGGGCTTCATTTGCAAAGGTTGGAAGAACATGATGATATTAATTCATATGTTTATTTATTTAGCAAGAATTAAGACTTCACACAGTACCCACACAGTATTAGGTACCAAAGAGATATAGTTGAAATGGAGAAAAAGATCCTGAACTCCAGCAGATAGTGAAAAAGTTAAAACAAAATAAAATAAAATGAGACAGCCAGAGAATAATTTGAGGCAACTTAAATGCTTCACAGTTTTTTCTAGCTGCCTAAAAAGGAGTAACAACACTGTAATATGTTAGTAGAGAAAGGAACAAATCATATTTGTTTTCTGTGAAGCATGCATTTTCATTAATTAGTTAAAAAATAACGGGTATTAGTAATCTACAGACTACAAAAATTTTCACTCAAACATTTTTTTTATCTTCATAACAAATGCTGTCTTTTGTACCAAATATCAGGTTTGCTTCCTTATGCCTCTTCTTTATGTAGTATTTTAATTTAATGAATTAATTCTGGAAAAGCATAATAAGATAGAATACATTATAGCCATCTTTTTAGATTTTAAATAATTGATATGTCATAGGAGATACTGTATGGTTAGGTAGTTTTAATTTTCTTTCCCATATATAACATAATTTTTATAATTTATGCTTCACAGAAAATAACTAGTTTCTATTCTCATTTAAGGTATAACAAATTAAAATGTTTATATTAATTTAAGAAATGTTTTAGACATCTTTAATTCTAAGAAATGGATAGATGGGAGTCTCATAATGTTTGCTCTTATAGAGTGATATGGTATTGAGTCTTGTAGAACCATTTCAGTTTATGGCAAAAAGCATCTGACCACAAAGGAAAGGTTCAGATAACACACTCTCAGTCTTTTTAATACATGCTCTCTCCAGTTAAATGCCTAATATTCCCAAAGGTAAATAGTAAAGCACTTTTATATCTATTTTCAGAAAGCAAACATTTTAAATCTTTAATCTTGAAGAAATTGAGCAATTATTTAAACTTCAAACTAAATACTATCCAGCATAGACATTTGAAAAATATAGCTTCAATGTGATTGTATCAGGTATTCAGTTTCATTTTTTGGTAATGTTTAGAGATTAATTGTGTTATATAAAAAAGTCAATGAAATAAACAATGTTTATAGTGAAACCATTTGAAAGAAGGTTTTCTCCTAAATAAATTAGCTGATTCTTTATCTTGATTAGGCTTCATTTTTTATTCCAACAGATACTTAAGTGGGTGAATTCCACAGACAATAAATTCAGATTTTTAAACTTATCTGCTTCTCAAGACATCTAGTTGGGACTAGGTTTGATAAAAATCCAAGGGAAATATTATGTTCTCTATATTCCAAAAGTCAAACTTTACATAGACCTTTGAGGCCAGAAATACCTTGACATTAAAACTTTTATTTGGCTGCTAAATTTCAATTTAAATATCTTCAGATGATTCAACATTTTTTGTTCAAAGATGAACCAAAAAAATTATGAGTATTTAAATATATAAAAAGAATATCCTATCTGAATTTTTTCTAAATCATCATAAATCTGAATTATTTTAAAAATTGTGTTGACAGTGTGAAAAGTTCTCTTTCATTTTTACTTATCAGTTATAGTTAAATCTTAGTTTCCTGAATAGATACTTCAGTGATATTTATGTCAATAAATTGTTGTAAGTAGAGGAGTTACTTTACATAATTCAATAAAACTATCAAGTGTATGGAAGAATCTAAATATATATGATTAAACCTGTCAACTCACATTAAAGTGTCTAGAACCAGAAAACCTTGGCACAGAGAAGGCATTGTGGAAAGCCTTAAATAAGAATGTCTGTGAAAGCTTAACATGTCTAATTGCTTTGCAGAATATAAACAAAATTCCCTGGAGGACAAAAATCTCCTTTTTGAAACTCCTTGTTTTTGTGTATACTCAGTGGGTTTCAGAATGAGTAAAGTAAACTAGGAAGTACAGGAGGGCAGGCAATGTTTACTGTTTTGAATTCTAGGGCTGTATGTCAGAGACCCTAACATTTGCCATAGAAAAGCTTGGAAGAAAGTGTGATTTAGGTGAAGGAAAGACAATCTATAACCTCAGCTATTACTGTTAGTAGAAATACTACTGTTAGTAGAACTTCAGAAGAGTTAGAATTTGACAGTGGGGAAATATATTCTATCACACACCAACCCACAAATTGATTTTGTTAAATGCTGTTCATCTTAAATTTAATGCATTAATATACTTCTAGGCAATTCCATACATACAAGAGATGAGATATTGGCAAGAGAGTGAATTATAAGGCATATCAAACATTGTATTTTAGGTTATACTGTTGGTCTTGGATGTCTGCTATAAAGGACACCAATGTTAGATCACAAATCAGATAAGGTGTAACAGGATTAACTGTGTTTATTCATTTTCTAGCTGTAATGTTTTAGACATGTTGCTAAACATCTTTGAACCTCAGTTTCCCACAGTGAATAAATATTATCATAATGTTTTCTGTACCAAGTTGTTAAGAATTAAAGATAATACTTTATACAAGGAAAAACTAGCAAGAACTTAACACATAAAAGGTAGTTATTATAATATAATTGATTATTAGTTAGTGATAATACACTTTTAATAACTAATCCCATCTTCCTATAATTTACTCAGCATAGATCCACCTACTTTGTCATTCATTCACAGAGAAGCTAATTCATGCATTTATAAATAGTTCATTTCTCATTTTGTTTTCACACTGTTGGCTCATTTTTTTTCATGGTACTGTATAAACTAATGATGTTGAGTGATTTCCTACCATTTAACTGTCTTTTATTCTCCTACTTGAGTTTCTAGTTTTGAAATGTGAGTCCTACTCAAATTCTTCTTTTTCACACATGGCACTGATATTTTGGTAAAGTTCAACCTGAACATTTGCTCCATAAAAATCTCCTCCCAGTTTTTAGATACCCCCTCTAAAAATTATTTAATGGATCATCCGTCCATACCATTTCCTGTGCTTCATGCCAAGACTTTATTTCAACTCATTTTGTCATTATTTCCTTATTCCAATAAAGATTTCTGACTCTTAGTTTGGAAAAGTTCTATGGAAAAATTTGTATGTGTAATCTTTGGAAGATTCTGATCTTATAGTGGATTTGTTAAAATTTCAATAAAATCTATCTATCTATCTAGATATATATAATAACCATAATAATTTTATTTTACAAATAGTATAGCAGAAATACATCTGTAATTCAGGTTTTTAATATATTAAGGATAGTAATTTTTGAATCTAAGAGGGGTAACCTGGGATTAGTAAACGTCTCTTGTCAACAATTATCTGAGCTTTCAGCAAGAGTGAACTCTGTTTAATGGAGGCACTTGACAGTAGCTATCCATTATACGTGCTTTAAAAGCAGACATAAGTAAAACAACCTAAACCACATCCATTGTTAATAATCGATGTTTATTCATCATTGGCAACTATTGATTATAGGCTTAAAAGGAAGTTCTTTGTTGATTTAGGGACCTTTGCCTTGCGTAGACAACTACAAGCAACATGAGCTTAATGGAAGTGTGTTACAATTCTTAAAAAATTAAGTAGTCATTAAAGAACAAGGTACAAAGTGAATCCATGACCTCTTGTGAAACAGAAACAGGTTGTCCTTGAAGAGATGTCATGAAAGAATTCCCTCCAGAAATCTTTTTAAAAAAAACAGTTGGCTATTTTTTTTTTAATTTCAGCATAATAAGGGAGTACAAATGTTAAGGTTACATACATTGCTATTGCCTTCCCTCTCCCCTCGAGTCAGAGCTTCAAGTATGTCCATGCCCCCGACAATGCACAATGCACTTATAATGTACATATATGAACCCATCCTCTCCCCCCCACCTGCCCAACACCTGATAAATGTTTTTTTGTTTGTTTGTTTGTTTGTTTTTATAACATTATGGTTAGATTTTATAATTTTGCCTTTATTTAGCAAAGGTTAGAAGTATGCCCTTTCCCGCCACACTATTGGGCGTGTCTCTCAGATGTAGATCTATCCTCCCACCCACCGAATCTCTGGTGACCACCACCCCACTTTGAGTACCATATTGAAAATCAGTCAGTACGAATGTGATGGCGAGTACATATGGAGCCCATCCCTCTGATCTTGTGTCACATCGCTTTGGATAATGGGCTCAAGCTGAATCCAGGATAATATAAGCTGTGTTAGCTTGCTGTCATTTCTTAGAATTGAGTAATATTCCATTGTAAACATATACCAAATTTTAATTATCCAGTCGTGAATTGACGGACACTTGGGTTGTTTCCACATCCTTGCAATAGTGAATTGTGCTGCCAAAAACATTCGGGTGCAGATGTCTTTATAATAGAATGACTTATGCTCTTTTGGGTAGATGCCCAACAATGCTATTGCTGGGTCGAATGGTATTTCTATTTTTAGCTGTTTGAGGTATCTCCAAATTCTTTTCCACAATGGTTGCACTAATTTGCAGTCCCACCAGCAGTGTAAGAGTGTTCCTATCTCTCCACATCCTCGCCAGCATTTGTTGCTTTGGGATTTCTTGATAGAGGCCAATCTCACTGGAGTTAGATGTATCTCATTGTGGTTTTGATTTGCATTTCTCTAATGATTAGAGATGTTGAGCACTTTTTTTTATATGTTTGCTGGCCATTATTCTGTCTTCTTTGGAAAAGTTTCTGTTCATTTCCGTTGCCCATTTCTTGATGGGGTTGTTTGATTTTTTCTTGTTAAATCTTTTGAGTTCTAGATAGATTCTTGTTATCAGACCTTTATCGGAGGAGTAGAGAGCAAATATTTTCTCCGATTCTGTAGGTTGTCTATTCACTGTAATGATAGTTTCTTTGGCTGAGCAGAAGCTTCTTAGTTTGATCAGATCCCATTTGTTTATTTTTGTTGCTGCAGTGATTGCTTTGGGGGTCTTCTGCAAAAATTCTTTGCCTAGACCAATGTCTGAGAGGGTTTTCCCAACATCTTCTTCTAGGATTCTTAGGGTTTCATGCCTTATGTTTAAGTCTGTTATCCATTTTGAGTGAATTTTTGCGAGAGGTGCAAAGTAGGGATCCTGATTCATTCTTCTGCATGTAGATATCCAGTTTTCCCAGCACCATTTATTGAAGATAGATTATTTTCCCCAATGTATATTTTTGTCTGCTTTATCAAAGATTAGGGTACTATATGCAGATGGTTTCATCTCTGGAATCTCAGACCAATTCCAAACATCAATGCTTCTATTCTTATGCCAGTACCAAGCTAATTTAATTATAATTGCTTTATAGTACAGCTTGAAGTCAGGAAGACGGATGCCTCCCCGTTTGTTCTTTTTACTTAAGATTGCTTTGACGATACACATTTTTTTCTGGTTCCATACAAGTGAAGAATTATTTTTTCTAGATCTGTGAAGAATGCTGGTGGTATTTTGATGGGGATTGCATTAATTCTGTAGATGACTTTAGGTAATATTGACATTTTAATGATATTGATTCTACCAATCCATGAACAAGGTATGTTTTTCCATCTGTTTACATCTTCTACAATTTCTTTTTTTAGCATTTTGTAGTTCTCCTTGTATAAGTCTTTCATATCTTTTGTTAGATATATTCCTAGATATTTAATTTTCTTTGGGGCTATAGTAAAAGAAATTGCGTTTTTGATTTGAGCTTCGGCTTGACGGTTCTTGGTGTATATAAATGCCTCTGATTTGTGTATATTGATTTTGTAACCTGAGACTTTACCGAATTCATTTATCAAATCTAGGAGTCTCTTGGAGGAATCCATGGGGTTTTCTAGGTATAATATCATATCTGCAAATAGCGAGAATTTGATCTCATCTGCACCCACTTGGATGCCCTTAATATCCCTCTCTTGCCTGATTGCTATAGCTAGTACTTCGAGCACTATGTTGAATAAAAGAGGAGGTAGTGGACATCCTTGTCTAGTTCCAGTTCGAAGTGGGAATGGTTTCAATTTTTCCCCATTCAGTATGATATTGGCCGTGGGTTTCCAATCCTAGCAGAAGAAAAGAAATAACCAAGATCAAAGCAGAACTAAATGAAATGGAGAACAAGAGAATTATATGGAAGATCAACAAAACTAGAAGCTGGTTTTTCAAAAAGATAAACAAAATTGATAGCCCTCTGGCTAGACTAACAAGAACTCAAAGCGAAAGGACTCTAATAAACTCAATAAGAAACAAAAAAGGAGAGGTCACAACAGACACCACAGAAATACAAAACATAATGTTTGACTACTATAGAAATATATATGCCCCAAAACTACATAACGAGGAAGAAATGGACAAATTTCTGGATTCATACAACCTCCCTAAGTTCACCCAGGAGGTAACAGAATCCCTGAATAGACCAATCTCAAGTGCAGAAATTGGAGTATTAATTAACAACCTCCCCAAACGGAAAGGCCCCGGACCAGATGGCTACACTTCAGAGTTCTACCAAACATACAAAGATGTACTCATACCTATACCACAGAAATGATTCTACCACATTGAGAAGGATGATATCCTTCCTAACTCATTCTACGAAGCCAATATTACCTTGATACCAAAACCAGGAAAGGACACAACAAAAAATGAAAATTATAAACCAATATCCCTCATGAATATAGATGCAAAAATCCTCAACAAAATTCTAGCAAACAGAATTCAGCAGCACATCAAAAAAATAATTCACCATGACCAAGTGGGCTTTATCCCAGGGATCCAAGGCTGGTTCAACATACTATAAATGCAATTCTATAAATGCAATTCTCCTTATAAATAAAAACAAAAACAAAGACCATATGATTCTCTCAATAGATGCAGAAAAA
>VBSM01002616.1:11890208-11939440 GCA_008086735.1 Cheirogaleus medius | reverse complement strand
CAACACACATTTATGATAAAAACTCTGAACAAAATAGGCATAGGTGGTTCTTATGTTAAAATTATCAAATCCATTTATGACAAACAGTTGGCTATTTTAATGGAGAACTGTTTTATTCTAGAGGTTTTAAATATGTGTATCCTATATTTTATAAATGTAAATTGAAACTGAATTTTATAAATTGTTTGAAAACCCATCATGCTGTTTGAAAGATGTTTAGTCCATTGATTTTGTTCATGACTTCATTCCATGACATAACAGAGGCCTATAAATAGCCTAATGAAAGAGTAAGACTAATATAAGGTGATGTCCATGCTTACTGTGGCCTCTTGTTATGAGACATTATACAAAGAATGGGAGAAATGAATTATAAGGGAGAACAAACTAAACAAACAATACTTCTGTGATATTTGAAACCCTAATTTGAGGCATAATTTGAACAATCTACTCATATTCTAATATTGGAGCTATCATCCATTAGCTTGGAACATTTGACATGTCACAAAGCCTGTTGTTCCCCATATGTAAAATAGTGGCATGTTAAAAATGATCTTAACTCTCTAATAGCATTTTGTGAATAGTTAAATGACAACATACATGTGGAAGCAAATCAGAAAGTATGAAAATCAAAAAGAATGAAGAATGGAGTGTAATTATTACTTTTATAGACCTAAGAAAAAGAGAATATCGTGAGCCATCAAAAATATAGGAAGATTGATTAAAAGCATTTATAAAAGTGGTTTTAATATCATGTAACTATAGTCATCATTAGTTTTGAATGTCAAGTTGTTGACATAAAGTCTTTGGAGAAATATAAGATAGAATATTTAAACAAAATTGTTTTATTGTCAGTAACTTACTCTGTTGGGAACATAAGGAAAAGACTAGTAAACAATATATATACCTTTCTATTATTCACCCCTACTATTTTCTGTGTGTGTTATCTTTTAAAAGTGAAAAATTGAGTGTCACACTCTATATTCATAATGTCAGCAAGTATAATATACATCTACCACATATGTATAACCTAAGATGCACATTTGCATATGGAAATATATTTTGTAAGTACAGTGGCAGATATGTGTAATATTACTTTCATGAAATTGTGGTGCTATGAAAATAAATAGTTTGAAATGAAAAAGATTTCTATTCACATCCTAGCTCTGCTGCTTACTAACAGTTTAATTTTAAATGTTATTTATTACCACTAGTTAGCTGAAACCTAATTTAATTATTGTTAAAAAATATTAATAAAAGGATGAAAGTAAAAATATTTAACATATATTTAGTCATATAATAATTGTTCGATGGAGATTAGTATTCTTAACAAGGCATCTGTATTTTCTTAAGACTTTCTATATGTAGTTGCGATATAGCGACCATTACATAATAAACAAACTTTCTATTATAGCTTATAGTTTTAAAACTTTTTTCTCATTTATTTGTCAGAATAACCCTCTTAGAACATTTTTCAGTAGTGTAAAAGAAAATACATCTCTAACTGGCTTAAACTATGAATGAAATTTATTGACTAAACGATTGAATGTCCAGAGATAAGGTGGGATTTTGGCCTGGTTTGAACAGGGATCCAGTTTTATTTAGTTATGACTTTCTTAACTCTGTTCTTCTCTATTTGTCATTTTAGTTCAAGATCATGTGCGTCAGCACGGGAAATTGACTGCTTTTGTTCCAGGTTTCATATCTGTATTCACATCATCCAGACGGTTTCCATGTCTCCACAAAATATCAAGCTTTATGTTGATAGGCCATCCCTGAAGAATAGAAAAATTCCATCTGGTTGGGCAAGACTTGAACTGCCTGAATAAATCTCTGTGATAGTGTTATTGCACATGCAATACACCACTTCAGATGAGATATTTTCAAAATGTTTATGGGAAATTAATTCCAAGTTGTAATTCTTTTCTCATACACTTTTTTTTAGTAGTACAAGAATATATACATTCAATTTGTAAACAAATTATGATGTACTTGTATGTACTATAATTAATTATCATTTACCATGACAAGTCCAAATCAATATATCATCTAAATGCTCATGGAGTTGAAAAGAAATTTGTATGGGTCAGGAATTTATCACTGTGATTAGAATAATACATCAACGAATGTCAAAGAGGACTCATTTAACTAACATTTTTATAAAACATAATTACTCTTTCTTTTTATAAAATAACTAAAATTAGTATAGTAGGTTAATATTTAAATAATTTAATTTTAAATATATTAAGCAATTTAAATATATAAGAATATTTGGCAATTTATGTGAGAAACTTATAAAAATAATAAAAAAATAAGAAAGGCCAAAATTTGTTTGTAATTCAATCAAGGGTTAGCTTAACTTTGAACACAAATCTTATTTTATTTAAGAAAAATGATGATATAGTTGATAATACATGTTTAAAAGGGGGAAAATATTTCCAACTTTTTCTTTTTGAAACACATGATGCTTTTAAAAACTGAAGAATTTGCTCTTTTTCACAGTGTAAGAAAAAAGTAAGCTTGGATCTTCAACTATTTGCTTATACAGTGTACCCTTTGCCCTTTGCAGACCTTTAAAAGATAGAATACAATTTCGCAAAAAAATGCATTTACCCAGAAATAAAATGCATCCAAATCTGGGAATCACTGTTGACTCTAATTATGGCAGAAAGCAAAGTAAGTGGATGCAGCTTCAGCCTTCTCCCTGCCCCTATAATTTCTCTTTCATACAACTTTCAGTTCATACAACCCAATTAAATAGCCAAGGCTTTAATGCAGTATATGGAAGTAATTCTCATTCATGAAAAGAAAAAATAAGCTGATATATTGATATAAGCAAATAAAAGAGATAGAGAAAGAGCACTAGTAAAATTTCAGCTCAGGCTAGTGTGTTTGAGGTCTGGTTGCACCTATTTTTTTTATTAAGAAATATACAAAATTCTCTTATAAGCCTCCATTAATATTTTTTTCACTAAAGTTAGAATTAGGTTTTACTCTTTCGAACAAAAAAGTCTTAACTACACATATGTACGAAATAAATCAGAAGCTTAGAATCGCTTAATATCGAAAGTATTTTAATAACTTACAAGTACCCTACAATTAGTATAGCAAGTACAGGTTGAGTATTCCTAGTCTGAAAATGTGAAATCCAAAATGTTCCAAAATCCAAAACTTTTTAAGCCAACATGAAGCTCAAAAGAAATGCTCATTGAAGCATTTCAGATTTGGGGTTTTTGGATTAGTTAGGCTCAACTTGTTAGTATAATGCAAATATTCCAAAATCCAAAAAAATTCAAAATCTGAAACACTTCTGCCAAGAATTTTGTATGAGGAATACTCAGCCTGTACCAGGGCATATGCTTGCTGAGAGTTTCTAATTTTCACTCCTCTATCAGCTAATTATTGCTGTGTAACAAATGACTTCAAAACTTAATGGCATAAAATAACAATGATTTATTTCATGGATTGGGAAACTTTTTGGAAAGAATTATACAGTAAATATTTTAGGTTTTGTAAGCCATAAAGTCTTTGCTGCAGCTACTCACCACTTCCATTGTAGTGTTAAAGCAGACACAGACAAAACCTTAACAAACGAGTTTGCTGTGATTAATAATACTTTATTTACAAAATCAGGCAGCAAAGTGGATTAGGCTGCAATCATAGTTGTCCAACTCTTGATTTATTTAATTCATGAATTTTGAAAAACAGCAATACTTTTTACTAGGCTTAGTTGAGCAGTTCTTCTAGCTTTTTTGCTCCTGACTGGTCATCCTCATGCATGTTAAGTGAACTGCAGGTTAGCTAGAGAAGTTCTGAACTGTCCTCCTGGTGGTTGGGTTAGTTAGCTATTGCCTGAGGACATCTTGATTCTCTTCTACAAGTTCTTTCATTATCCAGCAGCCTATGCAGGTTTATTTTAAAGGAGGCAGGGATCCAAGATAAGACATAGAAATGTAAAAGGCCTCTTCGGTTCTAGGCTCTGAACTCTTCTACATTGCATTTGCTAAATTAAGTTGAAATGTCTTTCTTTTCTGATTGAAAAGACACATTGCAGAGTTTGGATGCAGAAAAGAATGATGTTTTCTGGCTATTTTTGGAATCAGTGTATCACATTGATCACACCACCAAAGTAGCAATAATTCTTTTCTCATTGCTCCTAATTGAAAATACCTTGGGAGATGTATGATTGACTAAAATTAGAACACATGCCTATTCTTGAACTAATGAGCTAAATTCAGTGGGTGATACAGATGGTTCGAAGGCTGATCATCTACCCATTTGGTGTCATATATATATATGTGTGTGTATATATATATATATCTTCATCTAATTATGAATTACTACATGTCTTCTTACTTTGCAAATAGTAGCCAGCTTAAAAATGCAAAAGCCAGTTCGGGGGGAGGAGGGGAAAGGTGTATATTTACATAATGGGTGAGGTGCGCACCACCTGAGGGTTGGACACGCTTGAAGTTCTGGCACAGCGGGGTGGGAGAGGGGTGGCAGGGGCAATATATGTATCCCTAATAATACTTGTACCCCCATAATAAGAAGAAATAAAATAAAAGAAGAAACATGAATTATTCCAAAAAAAAATGCAAAAGCCAAGTGTTTAGTCTTTACATTACTGAACCTCTTATTCATCTTATAATTACCCTTCTCTCTGTTGCACTCTTAATATCTTTGATTTCTGAAACTCCATGCTCATTTCTATCTTTGTTCTTTTTTAGTAATTCTATCTCTATTCTCAAATTTTTAATGCTGGCATTTTTTAGAGTATCTTGATCAATCCACTGTTTATTTTTTTATTCTAAATTTGTACTCACCTGGGAAGTATTCAACTGATCTATTTTCTGCTACCATTTGTATGTTAATAGCACCAAATCTTTATTTACAACTCACCTCCAAATTTATATAATGGGTGACCAGTAAATTTATGCTGAATGCCGGTGAATACAGGAATAAATGATTAAATAAGGTAAAGCAAATTAAAGTGCTCTGTTAATCCCAAGGCTCTAAAAATATCAGTTGTTATCATCTATAATTAACTACTAAGGATGCAGCTCCATGTGCTTCTGGAAGTTCTTAATCAAGGGACACTCTCGCTCCAACTCTTCCCCGCCTCCCGTCTTTCTTTCTAATTTAAATGGCTCAATCACTTTATATTCTTGTTTATCCAAAATATTCATGTTTATAATTGAAGTAATTTAATTATAAAAAAGTTGTTTTTCTTTTGTGTTTGTGTTTTACTCAAATATTGACACTAGCTTTGTGTTTATTTCATTTTAACAGGAATCAAGTAGTCTTGACTGGCACTTTACCATTAGAAGAGGTAGGGTAACTATTAAAATCTTGTATTGAATTAATGGGAAAGAGTTTATGTTTTAAGGTTTCCAATATACTAGAGATTTAAGATGCAGGCTGGAAAAATAAGGCAGCCTTGCCTGACTCTCCCCCTGTGAAAGTGTAGTTGTAGGATTGTATTTAACTTTGCATGTACTTTATAGCATTTTTTCCGTTCTGCTTATCTTAATGAACTTTAGACAAAACCTGCATGGAATTTAATTTTTTGTTTGTTTGCTTTGGAATTCTGCCCTTTTATTATGTCCAGGAAAATCATTTTCAATAGTTTGTTTATTGAGTGACTTTAGCAAATTCTGCCAAGTTCAAAATCATCGGCTGCTATTACTAAGAGCAAGCAGATTTAAAATGTGCTGCCTCTGTTTGCCAAATGTAGAAGTATCAAAATGTTCCCAGTGAATAGCATCACTTATTACACTTTAGAAACATACTTTGGGAGCATTATTTACACACGGATCGTTTCTAATCCACGTTTGGAACGTGGACTAATTTTAAATAGGCCATCATGCCATTTTTATATATTGGTGAGAACTATTTCTGGGTAAGCTAAATAACACCTGAAAATATTTTTTTAATCTCTCTTCATTGGATATATGCCACATAGAAACATTTACAGACGAGATTGCCGGATGAAAGCATTTAATCATTCTGCTAGTAGTAAGAAGATTAAATTTCTGGGCTAATAGCTTGTGATACTCTATTTGAAATACAGTCATACCTCGCTTAGTGATGGGGATATGTTCTGAGAAATGCACTTAAGAAGTATTGTCATTGCGTGAACATCATAGGGTGTATGTACACAAACCCAGATGGTATAGCCTACAATACACGTACACTATTGCTCATAGGTTACAAACCTGTTCAGCATATTACTGTAGTGAATAGTATTGTAACACAATGGTAAGTATTTGTGCTCATTTAAACATATTTAAACATAGAAAAGGCACATTAAAAATAGGGTATAAAAGATAAACATGGTGCACCTGCTTAGGGCATTTACCACAAATGGAGATTGCAGGACTGGAAGTGCTCTGAGTGTGTCAGTAAGTAAGTGGTGAGTGAATATGATGGCCTAGGATACTAATGTACACTACTGTAGACTTTATATACATTGTACACTTAGGGTACACTAAATTCATAAAAAAATATTTTTCTTTCTTCAAAAATAAAGTAACTTTAGCTTATGGTAACTGTTTTACCTCATAATTTTTTAAAAAAGCTTTTTGGACTTTTTAGTAATATCACTTAGCTCAAAACACAAACACATTGTACAGCTATATGAAAATATTTTCTCTTTTTATATCATTATTTTATAAGCATTTTTCTATTTTAAAATTTTTTTTATTTTTATTTTTTACTTTTAAAACTTTTTTGTTAAAAATAAGACACAAGTGCGCACACTAGCCTGGGCCCACATAGGGTCAGGGTCAAAAATATCACTATCTTCTACCACCATATCTTGTCCCACTGGAAGGTCTTCAGGGGCAATAACATGCATAGAGCTTTACTGAAGGAGTTTCCTGGGGATGTTTTTACAGTTAATATTTTTTAATAAGTAGAAAGAGTACACTCTAAAATAATAATAAAAATTATAGTATAGTAAATGTATAGACTGGTAGCAAAGTTTTTTATTATCATTATCAGGTATTGTATACTATACATAATTGTATGTGCTATACTTTTATACAACTGGCAGCACAGTAGTTTTGATTATGCCAGCATCACCACAAACACGTGAAGTAGCGTGTTGCTTTACAACATTAGAATGACTACAACATCACTAAGAAACAGGAATTTTTCAGCTGTTATAATTTTATGAGACTACCATCGTATATGTAGTTTATCATTGACCAAAACATCAGTATGTAGTGCATGACTGATATGCAAAATGTTCCTATAATCTCTGATGTATTATAAAAAAAAGAATTATACCATTAGAAATGAACATCTTAGAACAATAAAGAGTAAAGAAAGGTCAGGTGAGAATTACTCTTTAGTTCAACTTGTCATTAAAAAACAAACGCTTGTTACTGATATTGAGTTTTACAACAGAATCTCACAGATGATACATTGAGAAAAGATCATGAGAATAAACAATCAAAAATTGCTAATACTTCATAACATGGCTGTGCAACGAGATTTTAGTTTGAATTTGGGGTTTGTTGACTGATGGCAGTTAATAACACACACAAAAAAAGACTCCCTTCTTTTGTTATTTCCTTAATCAAAATTAATGAGCCTAAACTGAAGGAATATTTCAGAACATGTTGTAAATAGAGCATTTATTCTTTCTTAGCAAGGAAAAGTATTTAATAAAAATAATCTATTCTGTTTTTAAAAGATTATGGCTTTGAGATATCGCTTATAAATCAGAAAATATAGCTAGGAATTTATATAATGGTTTTACTAAAAAGAAAGTGTATTAGGTATAAAAAATATTATAACATTGAACTATCAATCCTCAAACCATGAATCATTTGTCCCAGAAGTGTACAATATAATTTTGTAGTAAATTTGATCACAACTGGGGAGGACGGTAAGAAAATATCAATATAGCTATCAAAATTAATGTCATATTATTTTTACCATCTTTCAAGCACTTTATGTGGCTAACATATTAAATATATTAACTCATTTAATCCTTACATGAAGTTGACAACTGTTTATACCATTTTGCATAGGAGGACATACAATGATTAAGTAACTTTGTTATTATTATACAGCTAGAAATGTAAACCCAGATGCCCTGACCATATTGTCTTTAGCCACTATGCTATATGGTTCCCTCCTTTCAGGAAATGGTACCTGCTACTCAGGAAAAATTGTTTCTAAAATAACAGAGTTCTGATACTAACTCTAAAAATAGAGAAAGCAAACAAGCAAGCATTGTTTAATAAAGTAGTGCCTTTAAAATCAGACTAAGAAATATGCTTCAGAATATATAACTATACCACAAGGATTTTAATAGGAAAAATTCCAAAACTGTACCTGTAACTGCATATTTGACATTACCATTTCCATCTAGATATTAAATAGCCATCTCAAACTAAACCTGTCCAAAGGCAATATCTTGATTTACTTACCTTCTACATCAATATTTTTCCTCATCTATGCTTTCAATTCTTAGTGATTGCATTATTCATTTAGGTCCCTCAAATACAAAGAGGATTGGAAAAAGTAATCTTTGATTGGAAAGGTGCAACCCAGCAAGGCTATACTAGAGAAGAAAGAGCATAAATCTTTGGTGGACAGCAAGCTATCTCTGGAAGTCTCCCACTCTGGCCACCAAAAATCAGTTCGAAGGTATTTCCCAAACCCAGAGTAGACACATACTTTGCTCCAGGCAAGCAATAGTTACTTTACTCAATTCAAAAGATCAAGAAATCTGAATTACATGCAATTCTCTGTAGGTTTAAATGCAGCTGCATGTGATTTGGTGCCCTATAAATGAAAAGTCAATTTATCAGCCTCCATCTTTTCCTACTACAAACACACATAATCCTAGTGCCCATTGGGGAAACAGGGAAACCATAATTGTAGCAAGCACTTTTATTACAAAGAATGAGAATAAAGCACAGCACCATTGGTTCATGGCAATGACAAACTTCTCCCACAGATCTTTCTTTTATGGCAGTGGGTAAACTTCCCTGTACATCCCTTGATTTTGCTATCTAGGAGGAATTCATTAATGCTCCAGGCTCAGTAGTCTGATAAGTTTTCCTTGTCCATTACCCTCCATATACATATCTGAGGTGGGTACTGGGGGCGACCACTCTTTGGGAGACTTAATGTAACTATAAAAGGACAGTTTTAAGAGTCAAATATTCAAAGGTTCATTTACTCAATGATTTATTTGGCAGCATAACTCCCTCAAAAACTTAATAAGCTTGGGATTTATTTATTTCTAGTCAATTTATTTGTATCAGCCAATACGCATATCAAAAATCCTTTCCAGGGATACTTCTGAAATCATTTCATTTTTATGTTTCTTTTTTTTCTAAAATATTAAGGAAGTACAAATGTTTTTGGTTACATGGATCACTTTTGTAATGCTTGAGGCATGGCTATAAACGTGTCTGTCACCCAAATGGTGTTCATTGTACCTGTTAGGAGGATTTATACCCATGCCATTCCCACGCCCTGCCCCCCTACTTTATTTCCACTGAGTTTTAATTCTCTCTGTGCACATGTGTGTTCATAGGTTAGTTCCAGTTTAATAGTGACTACATGTGGTATTTGTTTTTCCATTCTTTAGATACTTCACTTAGAATAATGGTCTCCAGTTCTGTCCAAATGATTGCAAAAGGCCTTACTTCATCCTTCTTCATGGCCAAGTAGTATTGCATAGTATACATATACCACATTTTGTTAATCCACTCATGAATTGGTGGACACTTGAGTTGATTCCACATCTTTGCAATTGTGATTTGTGCTGCAATAAACATTCAAGTGCAGTTGTATTTGATAAATGATTTCTTTTTCTTATCAGTAAATACCTAGTACTGGGATTTCTGGGTCAAATTGTAGGTCTACCTTTAGTTCTTTGAGGAATTTTCCTACTGTTTTTCAGAGTGGTTGTACTAATTTTCAGTCCCACAAACAGCGTATAAGCATTTCTTTCTCTCTGCATCCATGTCCGCATCTATTGTTTTGGGGCTTTTAAATAAAAGCTATCCTAACAGGTGTAAAGTGATACCTCATTGTAGTTTTAATTTGCATTTTCCTGATGATTGGTGATGTGGATCACTAATTAGTGATGTGGATTAGTGATGTGGATCAGCTGGCTGTATGTGGTTAGTTTTATGTCTGAGTTCTCTGCTCTGTTCCTTTGGTCTATATCTCTATTTTTGTGCCAATGCAATCCTATTTTGGTTCCTATAGCCTTGCGGTATAGTTTAAAGTATGGTAATGTGATGCCTCTGGATTTTTTTTTTATTTCATCATGTAATGGGGGTACAAATATTGTTAGGGTTACATACATTGCCCTTACCACCCCTCCCCCCCACATGCCAGAGCTTCAAGCGAGTCCAATCCCCAGGTGGGGCGCACAGCTCACATTATGTAACTCTACACTTCCTCCCTCCTCCCGCCTGCCCTCCATCCAACAAAAGATTTTTTTTTTTTTTACATTTTGGCTACATTGTATAACTTTGCCTCTCCCTAAGAAGGGTTAGAGGTATGTCCTTCCCCCCCACAATGTTCGCCACATCCCTGTGATGTGGGTCTTGCCCCCCCTCCCGAAACCCTGGTGAACCCAACCACCATTTGAGCACCATAGTTTTAAACAGTCAATTTGTTCTTTTTATTAAGATGGTTTTGGCTATTCGGGCTCTTTTCTGGTTCTAAATGAATTGTAGAATTATTTTTTCTAGATCTGTGAAATATGATATTGGTATTTTGATGGGTATTGCATTGTATCTATAAATCACTCTTTGGGTAGTATAGACATTTTAACAATGTTGATTCTACTGATCCATGAAGATGATATGTTTTTCCATTTGTTTCTGTCATGTACGATTTCTTTCCTCAGTGTTTCATACTTCTCTTTGTAGAGATCTTTCACCTCCTTGGTTAAGTATATTCCTAGGCATTTTATTTTCTTTGCAGCTAGTGTGAATGGTATTGAGTCTTTGATTTGACTCTTAGCTTGACTATTTGGGGTATGTAGGAATGCTACTGATTTGTGTACCTTCATTTTGTAACCTGAGATTTTCCTGAATTTATCAATTCCAGGAGTCACTTGGTGGAGTCTTTGGTGTTTTCTAGATATAAGATATCATCAGCAAAAAGCAATAATTTGACCTCCTCTTTCCCAATTTGGATACTTTTTATATCTTAACTACTCTAATTATTTTTCTCTTAATGTAATGGATGGCTTGAGACTGCCTGAATTAACAGGTTTGGATGAATAAGGCCACATTATTAATCTGATCTTTGCCACAGGTATAGGTCTCAGTGGGCTTAATCACATACTTACTTTTTGAAGTCTAAAAACAGTTGACTTTTCAAATATTTGAGGCCCCAAATGTGTGGATTCTTTCTATTAGTTTTGTCATTCACAATGAATTTGTTCAGTCTTATCTGAGATTATCTGTTTTCTCTAATACCTAATGACTCAGACAATTATAACAAATACATGCTTCAACATTCTATTTCTCAATGTCTTCCCATTCAGCTGTAGTCTCAGAAGGTACCTGGTTAGCACTGGAATTTCTTATACTTTTACAAATGAAGAGATTCTGTCTCCAAACTTTTAGCTCTACTATAAGTTTCTCTCTGACTAGTGACAGACTCCAAAGCTGATATTACATTTTTTAAGAGTTTTTAATTGTTATTTTTGTTATAACAGCATCTACAATAGTTACCCATGTCTGTATTACTTAGAACAATATTAGCAGCTGTAACAAAAATATTCAGTAAGCTAACCCCATTTCAGAGTCCTTAATTTGTCATTGCTCTATACCAATACTCTGCATTCTTTGCCATGTTGATTTTTCTGGATGCAAATTTGAAAAATATTGATTTAAACAGATGAAGAAGAGGTAAAAAATCTACATATAATTCAATAACACAATTATTTTTCTATTTGTCAAGCACTTCCTTGGTGCTCAAACCTAAAAAATACATTCATAAGAGAATGAAAAAAGGAAAGGAAATGCCATATACTCAGAACTTAGCAAGAAATAAGTTTTCTAGGCATATAAATATAAACATATAAGTATAAGGGAATTTCATTATGTGGACATATATTTTATGCCACTAATTGTGTTAAGCCGTTTATTTTATCTAAATATATCTTTGTCACCACCACATGAAATTGGCTTTAATATCCCAATTTTACAATTCAGAAAACTATAGGTTAACATCCTTGTCAAAGTCAGCTAGCTAGTAAGACGCTGACTAGGATTTAGGATCTATTTCATTTCTCATTAATGAAATTTCATTGTTTTATTCCACTGTTTCCCAAATTTTCTTTACCATTTTCTTTCATATAATTTGAAATTTTAAAATACAATACATATTAAGATTCAAAGCAAATCAAGGCATCAGAAAACAGTGCTGTTTTATTTTCATATTCTGTGCGCTCCTTTCTTAGATACTTGTAAAGTTCACATTTACTTCCACTAATTTTAAAACATACATATTCATTCCACATTGTTGCACATCACTGGTATTTACTGATATATGTTTGTTGTTTCCCTCAGTGTAGTGTATCACAAACTCCAATCATTTGTATTTCTTTTTCCAAATTGTTGCCATAAGTAGATATCTCTTATGCTTTTACTTGACATGTATTCTTTAAGCCAAACTGACATCAATGCTTGTAATATTTAGCCTCTTCCAAAAATAACTTCATGAAGTAACAAATTTGTTATTCTAGTTATATTTTTAACTCATTAAAATAAATACATAACTATTGCATTAAAAGGTCACTACTATACTACCTAAAATACTCATATACAACATAATATATGCCTGAAGGTTAGTTTAAAAAGAAAGTTAAAGTTGAGAATATTTGGAAGATGTTGTCTAAACCCCTTACCTTCATTTTTTGATTTTATGACCATAATTCTCCATCCTAGTTTGGCCTGTACTTCCTCTGAGTCTGACCCTGAGACCTGTCTCAGAGATCTTTCAATGTGTATTATATCATAGACTAGCTCTTGTATTATTAAATAATCTAAGAGAGGATTGAGAAATGATTCTTCATCTGTTCATGGGAATAAAATGTTTTCAATGTATGCAAATGTTTGTATGTAAGGATGAGTTCTCTTAGAATTATTTTATTTGATATAATGGACAAATATTTTTCAGTGAATAAAAAAACCTGGAGTAAAATAAAACATGGCCACATTTAGGATTATTTGTTTTATGAATTTTTTTCATTAAAGAATGCTAACTTTTTAAGCTCTATTTATTTAAAGTTTGTACAATTTACATAACTTATCACTCTGGAAATTGCTAATTATAGTAAAAATGAAAGTGCTGCAATACAATGTGAGCTCTTATAAAACCTGATAACGTGTACTTTAAATTGGTTTAATATTGTGGAAATAGATAAAACTTTTTTAAGGGTAATGAAAAATTTGTATCATTCTTTTCATTCAAGAGAACATATTGGGTATGCAATCAACACTTTGAACGCTATAGAATTTTAACTGCTAAGATAATCATTGCAAGTATGCCAGGTTAAACTTTAGGATCAACTCAGGTTTTGAAGGACTTGACCCTAAAATCACATTTGTTTTCAATTTCATTTAATTAATACACTAAGAATTTATAGCTTAATTGTATCACACATCAATGCATTTTGCATTTTGATTAGGTAATAGTTTTGTGTAATTCTCTGGATCATTTGATTAGGCATCCATGAAGCCACTAAACCATACTCATTAGCACCACAAAGGACGAAAGTTATATTTGCTGTGTTATTGTTTGGAAAATTAACTTGCTGTCTTCACAGAAACTTTCTTTGTATGCTTGGCATTGTATCCCCCAGAATAATTTTTGGATAGCTTCATCATCTTAAATTATATTGTGTATCTCAATTATTTATATCATTTCTTTACTCATCAATTCCAACTCACCAATACTTACCCTGCTATAGTGACTCATTTAACAGCTTTAATATTGTAATAAAAGCTTCTGAGAGTTTAAGAATATTGCCAATCTTGATTTGAAGCTTTGAGATATAGAGAATGTTTATATTTAACATAGTATAATATATGTGATTATATGTAATTATATATTTAGTTATGTAATATATTATATACTATTATATAATGATGTATTTTATATTATATAATTATGAAATATAATCATATTTTATAATTACATATTATATATAATCATATATAATTCTACATATGATCATATGTCTATTTTTAATCTATATAAAACTATATGTAGATAATATATCTTCCTTGCCTTTAACATCTATTATAAAATACCATGTCTGATTTTTCTGTCATTTTGGTTAGTTGGGTCCTGTTATTGACATTATTGAGAAAATATAATAGGGATGCTGAACAGAATTCATAGTTGTCTGCTTGGAAGAAAATAATTTTCACTGTTTATAAAGAAAGTGAGTATATCCACAATGCTCAGTGCTAATAACGAGAAAATATAAATTTAAATAAAGAAAGATGTACCTCACAACTTTCATTCCTCTACCATAGAAGATGGTCATGTAAGAGGGGAAGTTTATAAGGCAAATTCAAGTATAAAAACTGATGCCATAATCTCCACTCTCAATTTTTTGGAAGTATCTCTTAAACATATTTCCCAGTTATTAAATTCATATTTTTTAGATTTAAAAGAAATGCAATGTGGAGATTACATTTTCTTGTGGACCTGTGACAGAATCAGGTTAAACAAGTAGTATTTTACATTCAGTGCAGAGCAGGAATTCTCATTTCCCAGCCTGTCTTAAGCTGATAATAGTTGTGAAACACATTACAAATACTATAATGGGAGGAACCAAACTATCCTGTTTTGAATTTCCTTTTTGCTGCAGCAATGGGGCATAATATTTAATGTTATAAGACACCACATGCATACCTTATCCTACCAAAAAAATTACCTTAGTAATCTCATTAAGAATAAATCACACCACAAGTAGCCAGCACTCACAGTGAAGTGTAAATTCAAGTAGAATTTAGAAAACTCCAAGATATTTCAGATTTTTATTCTCCATTAATTTTTTTATTATAACTTTTTTTCTTCACACCAGACTTAATATTTTAAACATTAGGAAGAAAAAAGATTGTGGAAAATTTTTTCAAAAATAAATTCTTTCAAGAGGTTATCTATATTTAGCATTGTACCATAGGTCTTTGTGAGTATAGCTTTTTCCGGTAAGAAAGTAGCATTTTTATATTTAAATATATGTCATTGTCTATTTGTTGGCCTTATGTGACACCTCAAAGCTAGTGGAGGGATATAATTAGAGAACACAGCAATAGAGAATCGCTAATGGCAGTCTTTGCAACTGTCAGCAGTTTTTCACTTTCACATGAGGATGGGTTTGCTAATTGGATTAAGTCTGTCTCTAGCTGTAATCTCAGCAAGCATCAGTTAAAGGAAGAACTGCCATGTCACACCTGGGTTGTGTGCTAGGAGGTGAAGCACACAGTTAATAAGAATCATTTAAAGCACAGCCCATGTGCATAATTAACCATATCTTATTTCCTTGATTAAAAATCTGCTTATCAAGGATAATTGTTCAACTAAATCTTCAGGGATACCTGTTGTATTTGAACTGGTAGTAGATTAACAATGCCACAAAGAATTTTAGCTATTAGGCAAAAATAGTGCAGCTGATTTTAAAGGATTTAAAAAGTGCAAATAGTGACTTTCAGTGATATTGGATGGCAGAGAATTACAGTCTTCTTTAGAAAATATTTAGTAACGAAATATATGCAAGATCCAAGGGAACAGAAAGTACCTCTAGGTATGGAATCTATTTGTGAGCTAATTTTGCAAATTATTAATTGGAATAATGTAATAGTATTTACCGTAGTAGAGAGTTACTTACCAATATCAATGATCTCTCTTTGTTAAGAAGCTTCCAGACTACATTTCCAGAGTTTTTGCATTTTTATGGTGCCAACCAAGTGACCCAGTTTTACCCAGTGAAAAATGAACAGAATAGGCTGGCCACTAAAATGTCCTTTGATATCCTCCAAAAAATCTACTTGGTTATGGCCAGTTGTATATAGAGTTTCCAGTGGAATATGCTAATGATTACAGGATGACCAAACCATTAGCTGGAATGAACCTGGTTCCTCAATGATTGCATGGAGCAGAAACCCTTTCCCACCTCCACAACTCACCCACATTGTACTATTTATGGAGTGAGAAACAAACCTGCGTTGTTTTGTAAATTGTTATTGCAAAACTTGGAAAATAAAAATTCTGGAAAAAAAAATGTTTTGATGGTTAATGCAGTTCGAAATTTCTTGGGAAGTATTATACTAATGCTGGTAGTTTCTTTTCTCCTATAGTTATTGGAGAACCATGAGATTTCCTCTATAGAACAGATTCTCTTTAGTCTATATTGCACCTACCAGCATCATTGTCAGCTATAAAGGACATGGCAATCTAGGTAAGTGTGAAACAATTAAGTGGATAATTCAGGGTTCTCCACACAGTTAAGCAACTTAGAAAAATCACAAAACTACAAGCATTGTAGTTTTTGCCTTTACCTTCAGGAAGGTTGACTTCCTGGTGTTCATATTCAGAATTGATAGTCTCCAAGAGTGGCAGCATGTATGATCTCAAGAAATAAGTATGCCTTTGTCTCCTCCACCCATTTCCTCTTTTATCTATCACATACTTTTATTCAAGTATGTCTCCTAGCATCAAACTAAGAAGCTCGAGTTTATTCTGTCATCAACTTTTAGGAATATTAGAAGATACTAGTATTACCACATACTACTAAGTCAAGTTAATTTGCCAACCCTTTGGTCTATACTCAGCTGAATTTGCAAGAAACATGCTGTTGAATAGTGTGACTTCTCTATAAGGGTGTAAGCAGTATACTACAATTAAATAACTATTAAAACATATGACTTTTTAGACCAGATATTTTAGTAAAATTTATGCATATTTAGCAATTTACAGCTATTAAATTCACAAACTTTATGAACCATTGTCAGTTATACCGCTTGGGGATAATGCATTTAGTAAGGGTTTATTATACAAAGTGAGTTAGATGAGAGCATTGAGAAAGAAATATTAGGTCATTTGTCAAAATCCTATTAGAATAAATATGATTTTGAAGAAGCATTCTTTATAGTTATTCTACTTCTCTGTTCTTTCAGTCATAGGGAGTGGCTGTTAAAGAATGCGTATAGAATATGTTCCTTGCTTCCTCCTTTCTGTTCTTAAGAAACAAGTACAATGTTACATAAGAAGCCAGTGTTTTGTAGTGAAAGAAGAAATGCTTAACTAGGAGTGACAAGAATTCACTCAATCTCTAATTACCTTTATGTTCTTGGACCATCCCTTACACTCCCAGTACCTTGGTGCGTCCATACTGGATAGTCCCTAAAATCACTCCTAAAATCCTTTATGCTATGTAGAAAATGAGAGGGGTATTCGAAAAGTCATACAGTTCCTCTGAATTCTTTTGTTTTCACTTCAAATACCAATTATCTTTTTACTCCTTACTCCTTTTCCCATTTTAAATATCCAAAATTCCCACATAATTTTGACTTAGCCTAAATCTCTAAACCTTCTACTGTAGCAATGCATGAAAAGACTCTCAAAACAAGAAGAGAGAAGTAAAAGTAATATCAGCATGATGTCTATGTCCTTCATTTATTAGTTCACTATAGGGGAGTCTTAACTATTTTTCATCTTTAACTCTAGCACTACCAAAAAAAAAAAGAAATTTTAAGCAATAGATAAATTTTGTTTCAGCCATTCAATATACTACTTGGATGAAAAATTTTAAAGTACCTAATTCTTGTGTAGGAAAGTATATCCTAATTTCATGAAAATGGGCTCATAACAAGTTAGTTTAGGACTCCATGACAAAGAGGAAGAATTAAAGACCATTTAGAGCCGGCCAACATTTTAATATCATTTACAAGAAGACTAATGGAACTATAAATATACTTTCAAATTGACAATAAAATTAAATAAAGAAAAAATGAAACAAATGGAAAGTTAGGATTAGATATGCAAGCTTAAAAACTTTGCTCTTATGGTACAATCCTAATTAGGATTTACTATTTTGTTTTCTCAGACTATATCAAATAAGAGAAATATTTCATAGTATAATTTCACTGGGCCTCTCTAACTTGATACTTGTCTGCTTTGCATCTCTATGTTGGGATAGGTTTTCACAGAGGAAATAAATGTCTGCTCTTATAACCAAATTCTCTCTACTATATGATTTCTACCTAGACAATCAGGATTAATCTGAAGTATGTACAGGTAAGGCAATTATGTTTCACAAGTAAGCACTTGGTATAATAATTACAAGTAACACCTGCAATCCAAAAATTTTAAAACATTATTTAGAATAATTAAGAAGGTAAAGTATATGTAAATATTTCATATTCATATGAATATAGAAAGGCATATATACCAAGGACAAGGTTAATGAAAAACTTAAGTAGATAATTCACATTACTCAAATAAATGTAGAAGGTATTACATTAATTTTCTATTGCTGCTATAACATATTGTGACACAATTAGTGACTTAAATCAAGACAAATTTATTATCTTACAGTTCTGTAAGTAAGTCAGAAGTATGATGTGGGTCTTCTCAGGCTAAAATCAAGATGTTGGAAGTCTGTGTTCATTTCTGGAGATTCCATGAGAGAATTTGTTTCTCTGCTCATTCAGGTTTGGCAGAATTCAGTTCCTTGCAATTGTAGGGCTGAGATCTCTGTTTTCTTGCATTTTCTTGTAGATTGTCAATTGAGGGCTATTCCCAGCTTTTAGAGATTGCCACATTTCCTGGCTCATGGTTCTGATTCTAATGTCTTACCTCTCTGACCAACTTTTCTACCTCCCTCTACTTCTTTCAAGAATCTTATGATTAGGTTGGGTCCACTGAGATAATCCAAGATAATTTCCCCATTGCAAGGTCTTTGACCTTAATCATATCTACAAGTCTCTTTTGCCATATAAGGTGACACATTCCCAGGTTCCTGGGAGTAGGTCATGGACATTGTTTAGGGGCATTTATCTGCCCACCACAGGTATTTAGATTGAAAAATGAACTTCACATTATAATGTTAAACTTTAATGATTTAGAGGCAAGAATATCTTATCTATTTAAAAACTTAAAATTCTAAAATTTGTTCTGGGTCATTCAGGAGTACTGTGAAAACTTACATATTTTTATTTACTGCCCATAGTAACCTAATTATCTAAGATTTTAGTATTCAACAAAGATATTCCTATGCAGATATAAGTTATTTTCAATATTTTCAGGAAATGCCTTCGCACTAAGAACATTTCTCTTGCTTATAAGAAGAATGAAGAAGTGAATGCTGTTATAAATAATTGAATTCACTTTTCAAAAGGAAATATATCCGTGGCATATTTTGGTGACTGACTTTTGGTACTAAAAGGTATAATTTTTTTGTAGAAGATATAAATAACCATAAAACTTTGAACTAATGTCCTTTAACAAATCGACTGTTGCAGATGTTTTATTTTAAGACTTTGACTTTTAATTTGTAAAGTTCTGTTCATAAAGCAATGTTACAGGGACTTGCCAATCTATTTTACTATATTTTTTATCTTTACTATTTTACTTTCTGCTGGATCTAGAGGTTTATTTAATTTTATATTTCCTGAAGTATTTTCATTTTAAAAAGAAGGGGCTCCAAGCTGTATACTGTAACGAACAGAGATAATGAATACTCATTTTTTTTTTTTTTTTTTTTTTTTTTGAGACAGAGTCTCACTCTGTTGCCCAGGCTAGAGTGCTGTGGCATCAGCCTAGCTCACAGCAACCTCAAACTCCTGGGCTCAAGCAATCCTTCTGTCTCAGCCTCCTGAGTAGCTGGGACTACAGGCATGCACCACCATGCCCGGCTAATTTTTTCTATATATTTTTAGTTGGCCAATTAATTTTTTTCTATTTTTAGTAGAGACAGAGTCTCGCTCTTGCTCAGGCTGGTCTCGAATTCCTGACCTTGAGCGATCCTCACACCTTGGTCTCCCAGAGTGCTAGGATTACAAGGGTGAGCCACCGTGCCTGGCCACTCACTTTTAAATGTCACACTTTTAATAATGATAAGAAAATGGCTTTTGTATGCTTATTATTAAATTTAGAAGTTTATTGAAAGTACATGAACTATTATATTTTGTTAAAGAGCAAATTAATGTAGACATATCTGCAATTATGTGTCACAATATATTGAATAAGAGGTACTTAATCAATTGGTACTATAGAAATGCAGATAAAGGGGTTTGAGGATGGACCATAAGAACCATTTGCCATGGATGTTTAACCTAATTCCAATATAGCCATTAAATACATTAAATTTAATTGAATTTTAATGTATACATTTGTCCTTGATGTTTTAGTGGAGGCACTGAATTCAAGCAATTAGAAGGCATGAAAAGAAAATAATGCCATGATAGCTAGGAATGCAAAGAATAAAACACAGTCCCTGAATATATGAAACATTAAAATTGAAAGAAATATTTGTCAGAATAAAAAATAGCAGTTCTAGAGCTTTCTATTCTAAATTTGCATTAAAAATAGGTACCTGCAAATCAAATAGACCTAAGAGATATCTATAGAACACTCTACCCAGCAACAGCAGGATATATATTTTTATCAAATGCACATGGAACATTCTCCAAGACAGCTGATATGTTAGGATATAAAACAAGCCTCAGTAAATTTTAAAGGAATGAAATTATACAAAGTATATGCTCTGATCACAATGAAGTAAAATTAGAAATTAATAACAAAAAGAACTTTTGAAAATTCCAAATAGAAAGAAATTAAACAATAAACTTCTAAATAACCAATTGGTCAAGAAGAAATCACAAGGAAATTAAGATAGATATAGGGTATCAAAACTTATGGAATACAGATAAAGCAGTGCTTAGAGGGAAATTTACAGCTATGAATGTCTATATTAACTAAGAAGAAAGTTTTCAAATCAGTGGTCCAATTTCCACCTTAAGGCACTGAAAAAGAAGAAAAAAAAACTAAATCCACAGCAAGTAGAAGAAAGGAAATAATAAGGATCTGAATGTGAATTAATGAATTAGAGAAGAGAAAACCAATAGAGAATGTCAAATAAACCAAAAATTGGTTCTTTTAAAATATTAATAAAATTGACAAATTTTTAGTTAGACTGACCCAAAGAAAAGACACAAATTTTTAAAATTAGGAATAAAGGGGGGACATTACTACTGATCTTGCAGAAATAAAAAGTAATATGAGGGACTTCTATGTACAATTGAATGCCAACATGTTAGATAACTTAGATGAAATGAAAAATTCCTAGAAAGACACAAACTACTGGGAAAAAACTACCAACAGAGAAAATTAAAGGTGCGGATGATTTCATTGATGAATTCTATCAACCATATAAAGACGAATTAACACTAATTCTTCTCAAACTCTTCCATACAACAGAAGTGATTATTTTCCAACTTACTCTATGAGGTCATTATAACCCTGATGCCAAAACCAGACCAAGACAACTCAAGAAGAGTGCAGAGAAAGATTTTTACAAATATAAACTCAGCATTCCTCAACAAAATACTAAGGTACTGAACAATAATATATACAGAGGATTTTGCATCATGGCCAAATGGAATTTATCCAAGGAATGCAAGGTCAGTTTAACATCAACACCTAAGTCGACATATAGGAATAACATCTATTGGGTATCGGGCAGGTGGGGGGGGGAGGGGATGGGTATATACATACATAATGAGTGTGATGCACACCAACTGGGGGATGGACATGCTTGGAGCTCTGGCTCAAGGGGGGCAGGGGGGAAGGGCAATATATGTAACCTTAACATTTGTACACCATAATATGTTGAAAAAAAATAAAAAGAAGTAAAAAAAAGGAAAATCAACTAATATAATGCATTATATATTTTATTTAGGTTTGATTCCAACTTATATACACCATATTGTGTGTGTGTGTGTATGACATTTTAAGAACTGTTATAGCAAATTATCACAAACTTGGTGGCTTAAAACAACATAAATTTGTTGTCTCACAGTTCTGGAGATCTGAAATCTGAATTCAAGGTGTCAGCAGAGCTGTGCTTCCTCCAAAGTGTATAGGTGAGAATTGTTCCTTACCTCTTCTGCCTTCCGGTGGCTCCAAGAGTTCTTTGACTTGTGGGTGCATAACTACTACAAGCTCTGCCTCCATCTTCACATCAGACTTCTCTTCCATGTGTATCGTGTTGTCCCTTCCAAGAACAATTGCCATTGGATTTTCCTGGATTACTCATGTTGAACTCATCTCAAGATCCTCAACTTAATTACATTGGCAAAGAACATTTTTACATTCACAGGTTCTGAGGGTTAGGACATGGGCATATATTTTGGAGGGGCTACCATTCAACTCACTGTACTATATTGATATAACAAAAGACAAAAAATCACAATCAGCTCAAGAGATGCAGAAAAATCATTTGGTATTTTAAAAAACTACAGATGACATCATACTTAATGATGAAAGACTAAATACTTTCTTCCTAAGGTCAGGAAAAAAAATATTTGTTCAAGCCACTTTTATTCAATATTTTACCGAAGATCCTAGTCAGGGAAATTAGACAAGAAAATGAAATTAATGACACTCTGATTTGAAAGGTGACATCCAGATGACATAAACTTATATACAGAAAATCCTAACAATCTAGCAAAAAAAAACTATCAGTACTAATAAACATGTTGAGCAATGTCAAAAGATACAAGATCAATATACAAAAATACAAAAAAATTTTTTCCATACACTAGCAATGAATAATCCAATAAAGAAATTAAGAAATCATTTTTATTTAAAATAACATCAAATAGAATCAATTATTTAGGAATAAATTTAGCAAAAAGTCAAAAACTCTGTATGCTACAAAAATTTGTTGAAAGAAAATTTTTTTTAAAAGTAAATAAATGGAAAGACAGCCCTTATTCACATATTGAAAGCGTTAATAATGTGAAGATGGCAATACTCCTCATATACGTCTAGAAATCCAGCACGATCTTTATCAAAATCCCAGCTGGATTTTTTGTGGAAATTGAAAAAAAATCTTAAAATCCATATAGAAATACAAGAGATTCAGAATAGTTAAAATTGTCTCAAAAAATAAGAGCGAAGTTGGAGGATTCCCTGATTTCAAAACTTTGTGGAAAATCACAGCAATCAGAACAGTATGTTGTTTGCATAAGGCTGTACATATAGGTCAGTGGAATAGAATTGAGAGTCCATAAATAAGCCATCACATTTGTGAGTGATTGATTTTAAGCAGGGGTTCCAAGACATTTCAATGCGGAAAGAATAATCTTTCCAACAAATGGTGCTGGGACCACTGGATGTCCTATGCAAAAAGTGTTGGACACTTCCTTAAAGAAAACACAAAATTAACAAATTGCTTTGTGAGTATGGATTAGTCATGATTCCTTAGGTACGATATCAAAAGCACAAGCAACAACAACAAAAAACTGATAAATAAACAAATTTAAAAATATTTAAATAAAACTGTCTTTCAGAGGACACCATTAAGAAAGTGAAAAGACAACCAACAGAATGGGAGAAAATATTTGCAAATCATATATTTGATAAAGACTTTGTACCTGAAATATATAAAGAAATATTACAACTCAACTATAAAACTATGATACAATTAAAAATGAACAAAGAACGAATACACATTTCTCCAAAAGAAAATGTATAAAGGCCTCTAATCACAGGAAAAAATGTTATCATCATTAGCCATCTGGGAAATGCAAATCAAAACCACAATGACATGCCACTTTACACCCTGATTAAATGACTATAATCAAAAAGGCAGATAATAACAAGTGTTTACAAGGATATTTACAACTTGGAATCCTCATACACTACTGGTGTGAATGTGAGATGGTGCAGCTGTTTTAGTAAACACTGTGGCAGTTCCTCAAAATGATAAACATTTAGTTATTGTATGACATAGCAATTCAACTCCTACAGATATAATCAAGAGAAATGAAAGCATACATTCACACGAAAACTTGTACATGAATGTTCATAGCAACATTATTCAGATGGCCAAAAACTGGAAACAACCTAAATGTTCAACAACTAATAAATGGAAAAATAAAAGAAGATATATCAATACAATGGAATATTTTTCAGCAGTAAAAACCAGTTAAGTACTGTTCCATGCTACAAAATGGATGAACCTTAAAAAACATTATTATATGTAAAAAAGTCAGTTGCAGAGGACCATATATTGTATGATTATATTTATATGAAGTATTTAGAATAGGCCAGTAAGACATAAAGACAGAAAGTAGGTTGGTGGTTACCTAGAGCTGAGGGGGTGGGGCAAGGGGGAAGGGGGAAAAGCGTATTTACTGGTTGTACAGTTTTACTTTCAGGGTGACACAAATGTTCTGAAATTTAGTGTCTGATAATTGCACAAGTCTGTGACTATTCTAAAATGATCGAATTGTCCTCTGCACATGAGTGAATTACACGACATATGATTTTATATAGCTATAAAGCTATTATAAAAATAAATAAATATGTGTGGTAGAGGAAGACATAAAACAAAAATGTATATGTACACATTTTACTTATAAACTCTGATTTTTGTTTTTATACTGAGTAGATAAAAGCGTGTATCTTTCTACAATTTTTTTCTGACAATTGTCATTTATTTCCTGTACAAAATGACCTGTTTTTAAGATATTCCTCTATCTCATGGTATTGTGATTTGGTGAACTTCAGGAGGGGAGTGGAATTAAATAGGCAATCATGTCTGCTAGCATAATGTATGTCTGATGTTTAGGCATACTTATCCCTCAACTATCAATCGTTCATATTTTATTGTGATTTTTTCTTACTAGAAATACATACGATTTTCTTATGTATGTGAGAGTTATTCCCCTGTTATTGTGGAATATATCAAATTTTTACCTCTATAGTTTTTGCTTCAGAGCTTGGGCCCTGAGGGCAAACATAGGGCTTGGAGATCAGACTGTGCATGCTCCCCCACCCTGCCCCTGGCTCAGCCTCAGGGCTTGCTTACTGAGGCTTGTGGGGAAAGAAGCAACTATTAAAGAAGCTGTTTCATAAAAGTTCCTGAAAGTTAAAAATGAAGACTTAATTAAAAATTGAATTATAATGAGAGAAATAGGTGCTAACACATGGCCTAACAAAGAAAAATACGTACAACCAAGTTAGGTAAAGAATATATTAAAACAATCAAAATATAGTAGGGATGCCTACTTTAAATTCTAGGCATAGAAGAATTCCTCCCTAAGGAAGTGATATTTATGCTAAGACCTAAAAAATTGTCTAGGATACATTTTGAATTAATTTTCATATGTGGTACAAGGTATTAATTGAGGATTATTGTATTTTAAATTTGAGTATGAATGTCCAATTTTTCCTTAATCCATTGAACTGGCTTTGTGTCTTTGTCTATAACCGTCTCTATATGTGTTGGATTATTTCTAACCCTTTATTGTGTTTCATTATTGTATATATCTACTTTTTCTCCAGTATCACACTCTCTTGATCACTATTGCTTTATTTGGTTTTGATGGTGATGTTTTCCAATTTATTTCTTTATCAAAACTGTTTTCACAGTTAAAATTCTTTGATGTATATAAAACTTGGAATTAGCTTAAAAACTCTACAAAAGACTGTGCTGGGGTTTTGACTGGAAATGCATTGAATTAATATGTCAGATTGGGGATAACTGACATTTTAATAATACAAGAAAACAGTGTGGCTCTCCATTTATTTAGATGTTCTTTGATTCCTTCCATCTGTGTTTTATGGTTTTAAGGATGTATAATTTGTATTTTATTAGATTTATACTTAATTCTTTTTTGGATACTATTGCATATGCTATTTTTTGTTTATAATCTTAATTACCAACTGTTCATTATTTCTCTGCAGAAATGGGATTGAGTTTTGTGTATTGGCTTTGCGTTTTGTGACTTGCTACACTGTTACTTCTAGTAGCTTTTATAGATATTATTTTAAAAATTAACTTTGTAAAAATTTTCCTTCTTTTCTTTCTTCTGAACTGAGTGTATTTTATTTTATTTTATTTTTTCTTATCTTACTGAACTTGCTAGAAATCCAGTGAAATATTGACTAGGACTAGTAAAAGAATAAATCATAACCTTTTTTCTGATTTTTAGGTAAAATTGATATTAGGTGTTTGAAGTAAGATTTTTAATATTCCTTTTATGACATTGATGAAGTTTATTCTATTTGAGTTTGCTAAAATTATTTAGGATGAATGAATACCACATTTTGTTAAATACATTTTCTCTACATCTATTGAGATAAGTTTCTCTTCTTTTGTCTGTTGATTTGCTGAATTACAGTAATGGATTTTCGGATGTTGATCCAATTATATTACAATGACATATTGGTTTACAATATATATCTTTAATTAATGGTATCTTTATCAAATGATATTAAACTGTTTCAAAAATATCATTGATTTTTTCTGGCTTGAATAGGTTCTGACAAGAATTCTGCCATATTTATTATTTTTGCTCACGTGTGTGTACTGTGCCTTTGTTCCTTGGCACCTTCATGGTTTTCTCTTTATCTTTGGTTTGGGGCAGTTTGAATATTATATGTATAGGAGTGTGTGCGTGTGTGTGTGTTGCCTGTTGACTGCTTTGTTTTTTGATTATGTGGGATTTTTCCCTTGCTTTGTTTGTGAGTCTCATAATTTTTTAATGAAAGCCAATACCTTGCGTAAAATAGCAGGTAAGTGGCATTTATGCCTGGAAATGGCACATATTTTCTTTTCTTAGGCTTTTGTGTCTAGGTGGAGTCAGTCTAGCCAGGAGTTGAATTGGCTTTGGACTTTTTGTTGCTACGTTTACACTCTGTGTGCCACAAGCTTCCAATTTCTCCGGTATTACTTTGTGCTTAGAGTGGGGCTGGCTTTCCAGGTGTTTTTTTTTTTTTTTTTCTTCAATGTCTGCTGTGTCCTTCGCTTTCAATGTTCATTTTGTGCCTGTGCCTCAGAGAGTTTTTTTCCCCAGGATATTTCCCATCTCCCAACTGTGAGTGTTGTTACTTGGTACTCAGCCCTCACTAGGCTGGTGAGTTGGGAATCAGGGTGATGTTCTCTGTTATTTTACTTCATCCTCAGTGGGTGCTGAGGCCAGGCTTTCTCAATAATCTTGCCCTTGCCCAGTGTTAGATTCTTCTAATGATCTGGCCCCATGAAGTCTTCCTGCTCTTCCACTGTAGGTAGAGGGTAATAGTTTTCTATTTTATTTTCTCAGATGTGATGGGTCTTCACCTCTGGCCTGCAGGTGACATGGAATGCTGCCCCTTCCCAGTGGCTTCCCACAAGGGAGAGAGGAGTGAAGTATCATAGTAAGGATCTGTGCCTTTACTGCTTCTACCCCTTCCATGGCCCTCTATCATGAGTGAGGGATTCTCTCATCTTTCAGCTTTCCCTAAATCTTTCTTGTTATTCTGTAAATGGCTGAGAATCTCCCTTGCTTCTGCAGTTTCCAGGACTTCTATGCTCTTATGCTAGCCTACACTTGGACTTTAGCTAAAATTATCAAAACTTTTACCAAAATTATTTTTACTGACTTTTATGGTGTCCCACATACGCCCCAGGTGTGGAAGTACTTGCATCTTGATTCTCCTTGTATTTGTGTCTACACTTAAATTTCAGCTTAGTTGTTTGCCCTGTAAACTCAGCTTTCTGATTGTTTCAAATAAGTATGATTTCACAAAGTATCTGGATTTGTGTTTTTGTTGAAAGGATGAGAGTGCTGCTCTTTCCAGCTTTCTTCATTCAAAGTAAGAATCACAGTATTTAACGAAGGGTTTTAAAAAGGAAATTATATGCCCAAATTTTAATATTTTAAGAAAAGGAATATCCCTTTGGCTGTTTGAATAGTATGAGTATGTAGGGTACAAAGAAGCAGAACTAAACATCAAAAATTAATAGAGAAAATCTAGGCTAGAGATGATAATATTTTAGATTCAACGGTGAAGAAAAGGAAAGTGGACAGATTTAAGGAAGATTTTTGGAATTAGAATAGACAAGAATTGGATTGGTTATGCTATGTAAGAGAGAGAGAAGTGTTGATGATCAACAAGTTTCTTTTTAAACAATAGACAATAGTGGTGCCCTTTACATAGGTGAAGGGAAACGATAGTAGAAGAAAACACAGGTTACTGAATAGGTAAAAGACACCTCATAGCATAGGAATTGTCACATAACAGCCTATGTAGGTATTCAGCTTTTAGTTTTACCTGCTGTAATTCAGGGGCCCAAGATTCTTTCATCTTATAACTCTGTCATCTTGTAAAATTTCATAATCCTTCATTTCTAGACAATGGATGAGTAACTAGATGGGAAGACACACCCGTTCATAACAATTTTATCATGAAATTATGCACAGAACTCTGCATAAGAATATGCAACTATTGATTGGAATGAAGTAATTAGTTGAAAGGTCATGTCAATGTTTTCTGGAAAGATGTAAAAGAATTCGCCTTTGTTTTAGTATATTTGTCCAACCCCCACCCCCAAGAGCTAACTAGGCCCAAAATTCTTGTGTCTGTATTTTATACACTATATTAGATATAGCTACTTCTTAGGAGCCCCTCACCTACAGTAAAGAAAGTTGACTTCCTTAAAAATGGATCAAATTACAGAACAATTTCAATAATTTTAACTTTAGGTATTCAATTTAAGTTTATATTAATACAACCATTTTCTGATTTAACTGAATTTGTGAACTTATTGTATATTATTTATTTTCATATTTCATAATTTCCTAGGTAAGTGTTGTATGCTATGTAATTTTAGCCTGGGCTTATCAGTTTGAAATTCTGCTTCATGTTAAGAAAAATGAAAATAGCATGCCCTTCATAGAATATAAAAATATTAAATTTGTTATTTTCCCTTTCCAAAATGTACTTTGTAAATATTAAGCAAAATTTTAATTATTGTAAGTAGTCTGGAATTTAGAAAACTTTTTTGTCACCAAAAAATGCATGAATAAAATTCCATGCATTTTCAAATGTATGCTAGATAAGTGATGGCAGGTATAGGGGCCAAAGAAAAACTTCCCCTTCCCCTTCCCCTTCTGAAGGTTCACTGAAAAATAAACTCACAAAAAGCAGATAGATTGGAGTAAAGGCATATAATTTATTAACATATACATGAAGGAGAATCACAGAGTGATTACCCCTCCCCCCAATGGGATGCAGAAGCTTATATACCATCTTAAGGTTACAGAAAGAATGGAGGCTCAGAGCATATCCAAAAACATGTCACAGTGCTAAATCAGGTTATAGTGGCAAGACAGATTATGGAAGGGAGAGAAGAGGAGGTTTGGCTAGCAAAGATGGTCTTGGTATGTAGATAAAACTTCACAGATAGCAGCCCTCAGAGAGAATAGATGGTAAATGTTTCTTTCAGACTCTGTTATTCTTTTATAGAGCTAGGCAAGGAAAGGCCTGGCTGAATCAACTAGATGTAAATCTGCCCCACAGAAGTCAGATTTGTAGGGTTACTTCTGTTTGCTGGTTTCCTGAACAGCCATCTCAAAATATGTCAAAGAAATATATTTTGGAGTAAAATATTTTGATTTCTTTCAAAAGGTAGAATAATTTAGTAATTCAATGTTTACGCTCAATGTATTTTTCTCATGTTTCTCACACTTTAAAAAAATGCCTGTAATGAGAAATATATTTGCATTACAGCCCAGAACAAACTGGAAAAACATGAACTCATGGGATGTCAACTCTATGGCAGGATCTATGCATGACATTATTGATATAAAGATAAATAAATTGGAATAAATTCCCAGAGAACTTGAAGCTTGAGTAAAAATGATGGAAACAGGTCTTTTATTTCCATGAAGATTGTTGCTTCTAAGGAGCACACAGACTTTACAAAACTATGTTTTTATTTGTGTAAAATCACCTATACATTTGTAAATACAGAATTAGCTCTCTTGACATAGCAAATATTTAGGAATTTATATTCTGTAAAAGTAGAAATTAAATATAAACATTTGCTGTTTAGCATTGAGATTAGGCTTGTTTATACAAGTGCTTTTACCATTTTTATTGTATTAACCTGACCTAACCTGCTCCTGATCAGTCATTCATCAGAGTCACTTATTTATAGGTTGGCAGTAGTGCTGATTAAATAAACAGCCAATTGTTCTATAATTAATTATGTCTATATAATAATGCTTGTAAACACCTCGATGTCCTCAATAAATATATGTAAGCATTTGCACAAATTATTTTCAAGATAACATAAGGATGCTCTACTGCAAAGAGTGATATTTCCAGTGGAAGAAAAGTTTAGGTTCACTCTCTCATATTGGAGGACAAGATAAGAGGGAAAGACAAAATTTTAGATTATAAAACTAGCCAGCCCTTCTGACCAGTATTGACTGCTCTTCTGGTAAATGTCAACATCTTCCTTGAAGAACAGACCCAGTCAGTAGCTGGGGAAAAGGGATAAAATCCAGTCCCCCAGGATTAAAGGCTCATAAGCGCTAGGCAGATTAACTGGTCATCAACTGGGTCAGTATTCAGGTAGTTATTGATAACAGGGTTGTAACCACAGTGGGGACAGGAATGTAAAGCACTGACCAGAGTATGTTACCAGCCTCTGAGTGGAGGTTTTTCCAAGTTCTTGATGTTCGCTGTGGAAAAGAATTTGAGGACATACCACAGGAACCAAGCAAGCAAAAGCTTTATTGAAAGTGAAAGTACACTCTCAGGAAAGAGAGCAGGTAAGATCAAAAAGAGCAACTGCACTGAAAAGAAGTGGTCTTAGATTTTTTTGTAGTCTTACTAATTGAGGGGAAGATATTCAAGGCCAACATGTTGGCTTTTACTAAAAACGTATGTAGAACCTAGAATTGGGTTCCTTTCCATTTTCATACTTTATATGGCTGTCTAGGAACTATCGTGGTGATTTCAAGGGAGAAATTTTAAAACCAAAGTGTAAATGATACTTCAATTAGCCAAAGTTCATGTAAGGTGGCAGAGATTACTGACAAGCCAGTCAAAGCCAATTTTTGCCTAAGGTTACCTGCCCCTTTTGTTGTTTACTTTAACACCTGCTCGGGATCTTCAAGCTCCTGTGTCTATTCTCAGCCCTACCTCTTACTTTCCTACTCTAACAAGCAGATTAACAATCATATGAAATTGACATACACACAGGTTAAAAGAATCTCTGCTTCAGTATGTGTTATGGGTTAAGAAGATTGTCATGTTTGTGTTCATGTCATGTTCCCTGGTTCTTGGTTCCCAGTATGGAAGAATGGTTACTGGTACAAAGTCGAAGGAATGAAGGAGCAAGCCAAAAAGGAATAAGCAAGCCAAACAGCAAGATTTATTAAAGCACAATATGTTCTGGAGTGGGAATGGGTCTATCTCTGTAAGTGGAGAAGACCCTGGGTTTTTAACACATTTCTACTTTTATGTCTACAGCTTATGGTATGTTAAATGGTGGGCAGAATATTCATTTTTATTCAGGGAAGAGGGATGGAAATTTCTTGGAACCAGGGACTTAGCTTGTCCTTATAGGGTAACTTCTGGGGGTTGCCATGATATTTGCTAACTATTGAGAAATATTAAGATATGTTATGCAGTTGAAGAAAGTTAACATTTAAACCTTTCACTTACGAGAATATAACTGGGTATAAAAAAAACCCCTAGATATCAAAAGTACAGGATCGAATATCATCCATCCCCTACCTCTTTTCCGTACCTGTTTCCCTCTGTTTATTAGCCTCATTTTTAATGAAGTTTCTCTTCTCCAGATGGTGACTGCTGACATTTCCTAAGTCCCACAATTCACAACTTTCACTAGAGGATCTCATAAACATAGCAGCTTTGTATCTGTAGAAAAGGTAATTTACTAAGAGGTCAAAATAATAGGTCCCCAATAATTAATTGTGAAAACTGATAGCACCATTTCAGCCACAATAGTTGTATTTGTATATTTTTGTGTATAAATATATGTAATAATTATACATTTCAAAAATACATATATTTGTGAATGGTTATTTTTTCATTAGACTAGTGGTGATTAAAATTTTTGTTGCTATTTTCTTTGGTAGTCACACCTGTAATAGTATTTCTCTTTTGTGCTCAGTTTCTATGACCTGGGACATTTCTTTAGGTAATTCAGCTTTTCATTAATGTGTTATATCCTTGTGAATGTGAGAAACTGAAACACAATTTTTAAATATATCCTAATACATCAAAATATATTTGTTAAGTTCTTTATAATAAGACAATTCAGTTGCTTCTTTATTAGCTAAATCATTTAGCATTTACTTGTCTACATACATCTCTGTGGAGGGGCAACTTTATGTAAAGGTTTGATAGTTTATTTCAAAGTTAAATTGAAAAGATTTGCCTTGCTCAATCTTTTGCCAATTATTGCTTCAAATTTGAATTCCTATAAGATTGAATGAAGCATTCATTCCATTGTTAGAGAAGTTGTTTAAAATTAAGATAATGCCTAAAGATATAACAGATAAATACAAAATTATTCAGACTAATCTTTTAATAAGACAGGAGGAAAAACATGAACATAATGGTAGATACCAAATGTTCTCAGTATAAAGAGTCTGACAAAGGGACAAACTTTAATAACTTGATACAACATATTTAATTCTTTTTTTGACTCCTGCATTTATCTTGATTTTCTTTCTTGGTGTTTCTTTGTTTAGCATTATCTTTGATTTCTCCTATTCTTGAGAATAGGAGATCACCAACAAAATAGCCAGTTTTTAAAAAAATATAAATCAAAATATGTAACTCCCTTCTTAAAAGCCATCTGTACTTTTTGGTTACATGTAAAAACAAATCCAGCTTCTTAAGATGTACAATTAAATCTTAAGAAATCTGTCTCTTTTATACCCTCATCTTCTGTAGCTCACCAGACTTACTACACATTAGAACTAATGGTGCTCAAATGGTGGTAGTGTTCACCAGGGATTGGGGGGTGGGGGTGAGACCCACATCATAGGGATTTGGTGAGCATTGTCGGGGGGAAGGGCATACCTCTAACCCTTCTTAGGGAGAGGCAAAGATATACAATGTAACCAAAATGTAAAAAAATAAATCTTTTGTCCTGTGGAGGGCAGGCGGGAGGGGGGAGGAAGTGTATACTTACATAATGTGTGCCATGTGTGCCACCTGGGGATTGGACACGCTTGAAGCTCTGGCATGTGGGGGGGAGGGGTGGTAGGGGCAATGTATGTAACCCTAACAATATTTGTACCCCCATTATATGATGAAACAAAAGGAAAAAAAAAAAACTAGTGGTCCTTTGTCCATGCAGGGAACATGCCAAATTCTTCTTCTTTAAGGACCTTCCAACATTGTATTTTCTATGCCCGGTGTACTCTAGAGAAACAGGCTTGTTCACTGATAGACTGCTCACTAGTTAGCAAATGGCATGCCACAAATCAACAACCAGATAAGATTTTGAGCCAGAATGTATACCAGCCACATCACTAAGCTCAGCTGATTTTTGTTTTGTTTTGTTTTGTTTTTCATCAGCAACGGTTTTTCCATGGAGTGCTTTGATTTATCTCTTCCAGACTAGAGGCTGAGTAACAGTGTTCTAGATATTTTGCCTTTACTACCTTTTCACTTCCTTCTGACACATTTACATATACTATGATTCAAAGACCAGTTTTTATATATCTATGGGTTTCTTCTCCTTTAAGTATTAATTTAAAAGTAATCTCCCCAGGGAGAATTTGCTGACTGCCTAGATAAATTAAGTTGCTTGACTCTCTCTGTATTTTCTGTTAAGACATCTTATTTAATTTCTATCTAATAATAGTTACAACTTGCAATTTTACATTCATAAGTTTGCTTACTTAGTCATCATTAGTCTCTCCCAGAACTGAGTTTATGAACCACTTAATTTTGTGTACTATACTCAGTGCCTAGCACATTGTATTCATTAGCTGAATAAAAACATTTATGTATGTATTTGGCTGAGTTACTAGATGTTTACTGAGACGGAACAAGGCTCTCTCCTCAATAGTTTTTCTCTAGCTCATCAACGTAGCAAATATCTTGGATATTATTAGCCTTTTGTTGTCTAGAGAATTTTTCTTTAAAACAATAACTAATATTACAAATGTATGTTTTATCTCAAGCCATAGCTTCAGAAGACATCTTCTCTGACATTGTAATTTGGGTGAGATACTCATCATGCGTATGTTATGGCAACTTGTACCATACCTGTATGGTAGGAATTATCACTTCATATTGGATTTGTCCATTCACATGTTGTATTCTCCACTGGGCAATATATTGCTTTAGGATAAGGCTTGTTTGTCGTTGTTTTTGTATTCCCATTTCCAAACACAAGGCTTGGGAACTAGGTGCTACTCAAAATATATTTTTTTCACTGAATATATGATCATATAACAACCATTGACGAAAACTCTTTCCTTGACCAACCTCTAGGCAGGCCCCTCTAAGCTCTTTTTCAACTATGCCCCATCACTGGGCCTTGTCCTCAAGAATCCTGATAAATTGTTTACTAAGAATCCCTCATCCTCAACATATGATCAAATTCCTTACTTACCATCATCATCCCCCAGGTGATATCTGATCAGCTGGCATGACTTAAGCAAGAATTATTTTATTTAGGTCAGCTTAGCAAGTATTATCCCGGCCCTTAATGTCTCCCCCCACCCCCGGTATTTTTCTGTCCACCAGCCTCTCCAAATTGTTCCTTGGCTAAAAATCTCCACTTTTCCTTCTTGTATTTGGAATTGAGCCCAGTTCTATACCAAGATATCTTTTCCCCTATTGCAATACTTACTTCCTGATAAAATCTATTTTACCACTTTAATTATTGTCCAGTGATGGTTTCCTTTGACAGCATATAACATGAAGTCTGTTTAAAAGTTACTTAAGAAGATCTTTCTCGCTAGTTGTGTTTTTCTCCCATTACCACATGGTGTCATTGAAAGTAGAAAATAAATTGTATTTTATCTCTTTATTCCCAAGTGCTAGCTTACTTTGAGCAATATTAGAGCACACTGAAACATTCTGTGAATTCTGAAATAAAAATTAAGGAATATTAGATGATGGACAGGATCTTCAAAATGATCTGGGTATCAGACCCTTTCATTTAAGGATGAGGAGATGCTCCAATAGAAAATGTAATCATTTAAGGGGGCAAAACGAATTAGTGTTGGAAACATGATTAGAACAAGTTCTTCTGGAGCCAATTTATGAGTTTTTGTCATAACCAAGTGTATTTTAAATGTATGTTTTAGCTACAACTCCTCTATCCCTCAGGCAGCCACAACATGAACAAAAGAGAGGAACTGTGGAGTCTCTAAAAGGATTATGAGAGCAGAAAGGCTGCATGTGGATTAAGGGCAAAAGCCTTCTTAGGGTTCTGACATTAGCATATTTCTTCCTTCCCCTTGGACCATGAATATACTTTTAGCAGCTGGAATAGGTATCATAGGAAGAAAAAAATTATATCCTAAATCATTCTCTACCTTGGGGATGTTGATATTTTATGTTTGAATATTTTTCTTAAAAAAACTTTTCTCATTTGTACAGACCGACATTTAGCCAAACATAATTTTCAACATTCCCTTACTTTTAGCCAAGGGAAGAGTGGTCATACAAACATAGTCCAACTGTGCCTTAGACAAAATCTTTATTTTTCTCCTCCATACTATGGATACTGACACTGTGGTGAGCTAAACTCATGAAAGAATATCCTCTTTCCACCATGGTATGGGATTAGAGTACCCATGCACAGTGAAGAGTGAAACAATCCTCTCTTGCTTTACATTCCTCTTGGTTGCCTTGTCACAGGTGTGGCATGCAGGACCCACTCAAGTAGAGTTCAAAAGAATAATGAAGTAATAAAGAGATATGACTAAGAAAAATAGAGAAAGAAATGTGTGTGTGTGTGTGTGTGTGTGTGTGTGTATGAGTGGTGTTTTGTTTTTTTTTTATGTCATAGAAATAGTATCAATTCCTTTACTTTATTGAGAGAGTAAAAGGAACCATGAGGCAAAACTATTGTTGATTTAAGCTTCATTGTTTCCAAATTTAAGCTTTCTTCTAGATGGAAGTACTCTTAGGCTCCCAGTCATGCTAGTAAGTATCAGCATTTGTTTGTTCAAACTGCTACTTATGTGAAGAACACACTCAAAACTCCTGACTCCCATGTGGTCCACACCCTCAGTGTGTAACCGTTCACTAATAAGTAGAAATGATGGGAAACGGCACGCTTTCAGCAGATTAGGACAAGCAACACCTGACTAAATCAGGGTAGTGTGAGAAAAACAGAAACCAGGTAAGCCTGATAGAGACATCAACAAAGTTAATTAGCCCAGATATTTTGTAATATTAAAACTGAAAAGTATTTATGTACAGTGAATTGTAGTGAATAGAACTGGAAATAAGATCATTTGAGGTCAAAAAATGAATAGTAAGTGAATATATTTTTACTTGAATTTTTGTAATTGTTTTTCATTTCTTATGCTACTCCTTCAAAACGTTATTTGTCTTTCTATTGTAACAGGCCTCTATTAGGAGGCCCAAGACTTAAAGTAAATCTTTTCTCTTCAATGCTGTACGTTAATTCAAAGTAGAAAGATGATAATGTGAATGACTCCAATTCACAGCAATGGTCCTAAGGCAATGTTCCAAGTGATCTCTCCACTTCATCAAAGCAGCTTTCTAAGAAATTGAATCTTTCATAGAAACAACAGTTGGAACAATTAATTAGTTTCAATTTTAATTAAATGATGATCTCATTTAGCTCTGATTAAATTACAACAGCTAGATAAATCCAGAAAGCAACATTTAGCTAATTTAATTAGGTATGGTATTGCTCTTCTGTGTTACCACTCTGAATGAGTAATAGTTGGGTTCTAGTGTTTTTCCTACAGAAGATTCTCTGTGTTTTATTGAGCAGGCATATGTAAACAACAAACAATCACCGAATGATATCTTAATTTCTTTTGAATTTTTATTTTTAAAAAATCTTAAAATACGTAGCAAATAATTGTCTTTTTTCTGTGTGTAAATTTTTTAAGAAAACTCAACAAACTACTTGAGGTTAAATTTCTCAAAAAATAAATTTAAAAGTTATTTTGAAATAGTAAGGAGTGATTCAACTATAGAAAGCCTAATCCTTCTCACTGCCACTATCTTTTTTTTTGCCTCTTTTTCTGCCACTATGTTTTTAAAAAATTATTTTATGAAGATCAATTTTCAATCTTGTAGTTCAATACTTGGATTCTAGAGATTTCTTGTTTTTCATTCATTTTTGTTTCTCTTTAGCTTTAGGTGCCTAAGAGGATTGAACTTCAAGTGGTTATAAGCCATAATTTAACTTTACAATTTCTGACTTTCTTAGAAAATTATAGTGTGTCAGTTAGGGATTTTAGATTAAGTTTCACAAACAGTAACTGAAATAAGGTTGAGATTAATATTCTTTCAAATAACTAAGTCCAGGGGTAGGCATCACAGGTCCAGGGTGGCAGCAGTTAAAATAAAAAAATAATACCAGCCAAGATGAGCAAACACAAGTCAATTTTATTCCAATAACATTGTAATAGGTGAAAGATACTGAACTCAATTCCACCAAAACAAAAGCAGGAAAGTTTTAAGAACTGGCTTTGGGTCGGGCGCGGGGGGAGGGGAGTAGTAGGCCATCTGTGTTTGCTAATTGACCAATTGACTCTACCCTAAATTTTATCTTATCTTCATGACTGAAGGTAGTTTTACAACTTGGAGCAAAGTGCCCACTGTAATTAGGCTCCTAGACACACCCCCGCCCCCCCAACAGAGACTGGGAGATAGGGACGATATCATCCTTCCATGTTTACATTTTAAACAGATGCTTCCCACGTCCTTGAAAAAGACTTTTCCTGTGTCTAAAACTGGCAAGAGGCTTTTAAAACTTATATACATTTCAAAGGGAAAAAATTTGCAATTGCAAATTTTCTAAAGTAAAAGCTCTAAGTAAAGGGATGTCAGGGGCCTAGAGGCAAGTTTTGGTAATCAGAGGGAAATGTTAAAGCCCTTTTGTTTACAGCTTGTGAACCTTTATGGCTGAGGGCTCTGCAATCCTTTCGGCCTTTTTCTCATGGCCCTCAATAAAGTAATTGCTAAAGCTCTAGCCATTAGGTCTACATTTGAGATGGGAGGAAGAAGAAGTACAAAGAGCAAAAAGGAGAGTTTCAGTGCAGCATGCCTCCTTTTAAGAGTTTTTTAAAGCCCAACTCAGTAAGTTCAATATACAATATAGTGGCCACCACCAAGTCCTATGGCCACATCTATTGGCAAGAAAAGCTAGAAAGGTAGTTTGTATTTTTTTTATCTGAGCATATTTCCACTCCAACAAAATTGGTTTGTATAGTGTTGAAATAAGTAAAACTTATTTCATTTATTTAAAAATAATAAATAGCTTGATTTTAGTCTTTTAAATAAAATTATATGATGTTATCCCTAATAACAATTAGAAATTATATTTTTCTTCTCTGTGAAGCCTCTTTATATGGTATTAAAACTTAAGTTAAGGACTACCCTGGGAGCTTGTTACTGCATGTTCCTTATGCTTTTGTTGTATTGCATTCCTGCTGTCTTAACATCTCTGGAATTTCAGATTCAAAAGGTTTTACTTCACATTTAAGCACCATGAAATATGTCATTGTCAGGCTTCCTTTTGAGTTATATGTGTTTTTAGGGACCACAGTTTTATTCCCTTTCTTCTACTTTTAGACAAAGTGATTTTCAAGGATGTTTTTTCGATAGATATGGGATTTGAGATTAAGTTTTCTGGAAAATTTATTTTTCTATGTAGTGATACATGTAAGGAAGATCCCAAGATTAGTTCCCAAAACACATTGCTTATTGCAAATTCAGACACTTGGAGTTTGTAGACATCATTTTGGGCCGGGTGGACCTTTAAGATTGCTTAGCAGAACTTTTGTTTGTAGGAATATAGGTAAAATTTATTTCTGGAAGAGGACAAGAAGACAATTTGGAGTGAATGACTGGTTCCCAAAGATAAATTTTTCAAAAATTATTTGTGAATACTAGACATTTTTTAATCACATGTCAAAAATATAGAAATATTAATATGTTCTCCTTGAGAAGTTCAGAGTAGAGTATGTGAGTGGAAGTTCTATGGTTATGTTGATTGTTGCAGTTGGCTAATTGATTCATGTCAGATTGTGACCAAGCCATTAAGTGACTTTGGAGAGGCACACGTATTTAACATTTGAAAATGCAAATTAAAGTAAGTTGCTATTCTTCATTAGATTCTCTAAAGAATCAAAAGCACCAGTTTCCTTGTGTGGTAGCCTCAAATACTGTAAGATGGAGATCTGCCTTCTTATTTGAGGGTGGTGGTAGTTTGGGGTGGAAAAGCTAGAACCAGCACTATGCAAGCCCCATTAGCAGCAGGGAGAAACAGTCATAGCAGCTACAAGATAGGGATGGTGACCGTGCAGTTACCAGGGAGCCAAAATGTAAAGGTGGAATGGATTGTCTAAGGGGACTAAGAGGTAGACTTTAATGGGCTCTAGAGAAATTATAAGAATTTCCCTTGTGGATCTCTAAAACACACATAATTATACAGTAGCAGTAGCACAAGGCTAAGTGCATAGTGGACACTTAGGGATATTTATTGAATGAATAAAACCGTTCCAAAGGATTTTCTTACCTACAATTTATTTTATCCTTAAAGCAATGATTATTGCTAGATATATTTCTTAACATATTTTATTTTTAAAAAGAGAGTAGAATGTTCAAATGACTAGCCAATGATCACATGGCTAGTATGCAAAGGAGTCAGACTCTAGTCTAAATCATCTGATTCAAGCCCAAATTGTCTGGCTACAGAATCACGCTGCATGCTTCAAAAGCAACCAATTTGTGACTGGCTTTCCTTTGTTCATATCCCACTTAAAGATCCCATTTCTCTTAAATACAGCATGTATGACTTCGCAGGAAAAGTCACGGAGGACACCTTTAGGCAAGTATTCTCTTTAACATTATGTGTTGTACCAGCCTCTGGCAGCAGGGGATGGGTAGTCTATACACGACACATGTAGACAAAAGTACATACACACTGTGTATAACTTATTGGATTAGCTTGCTAGTATTAGCTTTTATAATAAAGTCCCACAAACCGGGTGGCTTAGGAAAAGAGAAATGTACTGTCTCACAGTTCTGGAGGCTGAAATGGGAGATCAGGGTGTTGACAGGGCCATGCTCCCTCTAAAGGTGTTAGAGAAGCATCCGTTCTAGGCCTCTTTCCTCGCTTCTGGTTCTTGCTTGGATTGTGGCAGCATGACTCTAGTCTTCACATGACATCTTCTCAGTGTGTGTTGGTCCCTTCACATGGCATTCTTTTTAAAGGAACAGCAGTCATATTGGATTAGAGGCCCACTCTGCTCCAGAGTGACTTGACCTAAACCTAACAGATTACATCTATAATGACCCTATTTTTAAATATAGCAACATTCTGAGGGACTGGGAGTTAGGGCTTCGACATATGAATGGGGGGGGGCCACAATTCACTCCATAACACTTATATTGCTTTTATTTATCATAAGCTATATGTATATATAGTATTAAAGAGATATGGGTTATTAGAATCTGATAAATTATACATATTACATATATATGAGAATGGCACTGAATAGGTTGGTATCTGAGAAAATCAATCAACCACTATATTAGAGCAAGAAATTAGTGCAGAATCCCTTAGAAGTTAGAGGGACATGGGGCTATTTCATGTTTTGATTTCACTAGCATTACAGAAATAGTATATATTTTAAATACTTATTTTAAAATCACCCCTTTAATAAAAAAAGGAAATGTAACATAATATTGCTATCTAAACTATCCCACTTTATCCTTAATATACTTTAGTTAGTTTACATCTTCACAAATTTACTAAAGAAAAATATTTCAAAAACACCAATAAGAGCCCAAGGGTGTTACACACACTGCAGTAGAATGTCAAGATACATTTATTTTCCTTAAAAATATTTCAGCAAAAAAAAAATGTAAAAATAAATGTTGAAGAAAAGGGGTGCTTGGAGACAAACTTACTAGTAAAATATGCAGATGCTTCAACATTGTATGTATAGGGAGATATATATATATATATTTGTGTATGTGTGTGTGTGACTTATATGTATTCCTGAACAGTCCATTATAATAGAGGCAAATAAACATAAGATGAAATTTGAAATGTATATATAAATAATGGTTTAAAAGATTATTGGGGAACATGAAATAAAATCTGCAATAATAGAAAAGAAAAAAATATCTAGTTTTGGAATAAGGATATTCAATACAAAGTTTTCAATATGAAAAATCAATTCTCTGTAACTGATATATAAATTTTAAACAGCCCCAGTGAAAACAAAAACAGAAAAAAATTACCCAAAATTTCTTTTTTATTCTCATCTTACTCCAACTCTCAGCACCACACAGACTTTTCTATGAAATAAACCATCCTTCTTATAGAATTTTCCAAATGTAAATTGTGTGTTATCCTTCTAAGCAGGAATCACTCTTTCTCACTAGCTGCTTCTCCTAAGTCATATTAGCTATTTTTTCTTCCTCTTTAACCTCTGAATGCTGGAGTGCACCAAGGCTCATACCTAGGATCTCTCTTATCCTATGTCTATATCTAGTCCTTGGGTGAGTTCATCATATGTTTTTAAATATCTTCCATGTGCTGATGACTCCTCAAATTATATCAGCTCTGATCTCTTCACTGGTCCTTAGGCTTCAGCATCCAAATGTCCATGGAACATCTCTACGTCCATAAATAATAGGCATCTCAAATTTAACATGCTCAAAACACTATTCTTAATTTTTGTTTCACATTTTTGCTCCTTCAGTCTCTTCTATCTCAGCAATTTCTACCTCCACCAATGCAATTTTTTAAGGGGAAAAAATCTCCCCCAAATAAACAACAATGGAAAAATAGTAGAAATAATTTTGTATTAGTATAATCTCACATTCTACATCTATATCTATTCATATTTACTCTCCTATACCACTCAAATTCTCAAACTCTACTGCTCTCTTCCTTATCTTACTTGCCTTAATGCCTTATCTATATACTTTGACAGCCTCCTAACTTGTCTGCTTGTTTTGTCCATTCCTTCATTGTTAATTTCTTTTTCCACATATTAAACAAAATACTATTTTTAAATTAAAAGTCAAACCCTACCTCTGGCTATGACAGAGTAGCTAGAGTGAAATTACCTGTCCTGACAAGAGCAACTAAAAGTTGTATACATTTTAATAAGTGCAATGGTTTCATTGTGCTAAGGAGGCAAATAAGAAAGGAGGCAAATAAGAGTTCATGATTACCGGGAGAGCATGATTTGAAGAGCCAAGAACCCAGGAAGAAAGAGGACTTAGAAAATTGAGCAAAATATTTTACACACAACTTCTCCTTGAGACATTTTCCAACTCCTGTGCATATGTATATTACAGACCATGAAAAAGAAACTTTTAAGTGGCTAAGACAGTATGTGTTACAATGCTTGGGAGGTAGAAAATTAGAGGTTAAGGTCTGTGAAGTGAATGATCTCTGTTAAATACCTGAGGCTTCATTGAGCTCCCCCAAAAGCTACAATTTAGGATTAATGGGCTCAAATGGTTCCAGGTGATGTGCCCATAATCTTATGTCTGCTAGAAAGAAGAAAATTAAATCCTGTATTAGAAGGGATCACTATACAGCACCTCTATATTTTTAAAAACTCATAATATCCTTCAATCAATGAAATATTTCTAAGCATATCAAGAAATAAGATTCATTTACCAGAAACCCAGAATAAAAGATGAGAAATAGAATCAGACTTATAAGTGATCTTGCCAGTAGATTTGCCATAAGATGACTTTAAAATAACTATAATTAGTATTTTCAACAAAAGAGATGAAAGGATGGAGGCTATCATAGGTGATCTTAAATCTTTGAAAAAGAATTAAATGGAATTCCTAGAACTTAGATATAATATGTCAAGTAAAGAATCGATACATGTGTTTAATAGTAGATATCTACAGCAGTGGATAAGATTAGGAAACTAACATGAAGCAAGCTGAGAATAGCTTGATAAAGCTCTACAAATTCAAAGGATAAAATCACAGAAAAGACCATTAGAGAACTATAAGATATATACATACATATAAATGTGGTCCAGGAAGAAAAAAAAAAGATCATGGAACAGAATCAATATTTGAAGGGATACTGGCTGGTAATTTTTCAAGATGAGGCAAAGACATCAGAACATAAACTCAAGAAATACTGTGAACCACGAGCAGGGCCTATGTACATGAAATATAATACACATAATATAATGTGTATGTGCACACATAAACCTATCTTAGTAAAATAATTAATAGTACCTGAGCACTCTACCTAATGTGATTTTTCTCTCCGTCTCATCCTCTGGTCTTTTCTTTTTCTTTTTATTTGTTTATTTTTTTTCATAGAACACTATTCTCTGAAATCACCTTTACTTATTATTTCACTATCTTCTAAGTTAAAAGGCAAGCTCTGTGATGACAAGGTTATTAGTCCACTTTGTTAACTGGTTAACAACATCAAATAAATTAGGGCCTGGCCTATAGTAAGTGCTCATTTAACATTTTTAATGTGAGTGAATGTTGAATGCATATAACTTCTTTGAGAGTTGTAGAAATGCCCATTATTTTAATGATATACTATTCTTTTTTTTTGAGACAGAGTCTCACTCTGTTGCCTGGGCTAGAGTGCCGTGGCGTCAGCCTAGCTCACTGCAACCTCAAATTCCTGGGCTCTAGCAATCCTTCTGCCTCAACCTCCCCAGTAGCTGGGACTACAGGCATGCGCCACCATGCCCGGCTAATTTTTTCTATATATTTTTAGTTGGCCAATTAATTTCTTTTTATTTTTAGTAGAGACAGAGTCTCGCTCTTGCTCAGGCTGGTTTCAAACTCCTTAGCTTGAGCGATCTTCTCACCTCGGCCTCCCAGAGTGCTAGGATTACAGGTGTGAGCCACTGCGCCAGGCCAAATATACTATTTTTAAAGGTGTTTTTTTCACCTGTATTAATTTGATTTTGTAAGTAAGCAAAGCAGATAATATTAGCTTCATTATAATGATGGTAAATTTAAGATTCAGAGGAGTTGTGAATTGCCTAAAGTCACATAGCTAATACATAGCAAGTTAGATCTCCATCCTCTGTGGTATGAGGTGGAGCTTTGTAGCAAATAAAAAAATTTTGTTATTTGATCTGATAATCTCTGCCATAGTTACATGACAATAAGCCTTAGTGAAGGTTAATGAAACAGGGATGATTTCTGCCTGCTTTCCTAGGTGTCAAGTGGATTCAAAAGCCAAGGGAAGAGTGTGTGTATGCTGGAGTATGGTGACCTCCACTGAAGAGACATAAAAGGATTTAATTTCAGGAAGTTACAAACAAGTTATTATCATTGTATCTTCATTCTTTTGGACTGGGCTCCATCTTTGGACAATTTCAACAGGTCTGAATCAAGCTAAGCTAACTAGTAATACTCCCTAATTTTCTTGAACAAAAATTCTCTCTGTTTCTTAAAAGAAACTTAGAAGCTTCCCATTGGATTTAATAGGTCACCGCAAGAGTAAAAGTCACTTTGCTATGATGGATAAAAATTAGGCCAATAATATTTTCCAGTTGTATTTTGTACAAGAATTATCTACCGTCAGAGGAGTCCTTTCTGGAATTGTAAACTTCCAGGATTTCATAAGACTTTATATGCAACCTTTATTTGAGGATATGAGCACTTCAGTAACTAATGGAATTGCCTAGAATGACAGGTTAAACACCAGGACTATTAAGGTAACATATGCTAGTTTGACCCCAGTGCAAAAGAACATTGTTTCTGGAAACAATCTCTCTTCATCATAAAAATTAAATTATTTCATCAGACCCATAGCCACTTGCAGTTATTAATATGCAATTACAGTTTCATGAGATTTGAAGTCTAGAATTAATTACCATTTTAATATTTGATCATGCCTTCATATTTTATACTATAAATATGTTATTGCAGTTTTTCCTCGAGGTACAATACGTATTAGGAATCTTGAATATGAAGCCACTTAAGTGGAAACATAACAAGTGTCATTGCCAAAATTGAAGTGCCAGAACAATGTTAAATTAGTGCACTATTTGTGGAAATATCAGTATGATGGTGTGAGAGTCATTTATTTTTTAACCAACCAGGGGGCTTAGGCTTAGATTTCATTCTCTCACTATTCTCCTTAACATAATTGGAATGTGATTTAGAGGACGATAAATGAGTACCCAAAAATGCACATAATTGAGGAACAGAAGCAGATTTCAGAAATACATGGTTTAATTGATGTCCTGAGGACCTAGAACAGCTGGAGGCCTTACTTCATTATGCTACCCCTTCATACCAAGGGGGAGGAGCATGAGAAGCTCTCTGTAGCTGCAAAAACACTCACTACCTCCATTTCCTATTTTAACCATAGTCATAATTTCCCAGTTATACACTCAGAATTTGTGAATAATTATCAGCTCTTGAAAGAAGTGGGAATTCTTTGGAGAAGTGAGGAGATTTTACAGTGTGCATATTGAATTGCATCTCAAATTAAAAAGCACTGATGTGTCTTCTGAAGTGAAATTTCAGCCACCATGGACAGTAAATTCCCAAATTAACTGCAGATTAGTTTATTTTTTATGTGTGCTGATATTCAAAGTTATATCATCTAGATTGACACATGGGATCAGAGTGAGAACAGATGACGAATTAGGCAAGGTGCTGCTACTCTCATTTAATAAGTGTATAAAATCACTTGAGAAATCATTCAGAAAGAATTCACACATAATAATGTACACCTAGGCAGAACATAAGCTGTCATTTTAATGGACAATAAAGCCAATCCAGATTCAAATATTTCTTAAAGTTTTGTATTACCTTAGTATCCCCATAATAATTTCAGAGTTTCTGTGATTTTTCAATTAGCTAGGTAAGGGAAACATGAATATTTCAGCTATAAGCCTAGGGACTTATCTGAAGTATAAATTTGATAACAATAATTGATTTGTTTAGAAAACAGTTCTCACATCTGAAAGTGAAAAAAGGGAAATGTCACCAAATTAAATGAAAGGGTTAAAATTTGGTTATAAAGTGAAATAATAGAGGGAATGGTAAATGAGTCCTTGTCTCTTATTCTTTAAACTGCACCATGACAGCAATAAAACTATTCAATTTATTGACCAACTAAAATTTTTCATAATTGTAATAGGCTGAATATGTCTCCCTTTCCCCACCCAACCCAAAGTTCATGTCCACCGTCAAAATTTGAATTTGGCCTTTTTTGGCACCTCAGTATTTGACCTTCTTTGAAAGAGTCTTTGCAGATGTAATTAGTTAAGATGAGTTCTTATTGGCTTATGGTGGTCCCTAAATCCAATGGCTGGCATATTTATAAAAAGAGGAGATGACACAGATACACATAAGGAAGAAGTTCCATGCGAGAACCTCCAGAAGGAACAAACTCTGCTGACCCCTTGATTTTAAACTTCCAACAGCCAGCACTGGAACAACATTAATTGTTGGTGATATAAGCCACAAACTATGTAGTAATTTTTTATGGCAGCCCTAGAAAATTTGATACATTATACTGCACAATTTGCAAAAATAAAAACTGATTAAAGAAAGTGGGCTTTCTATGTAGGCATTTTTTTTTTTGGATAATGAATCTTGTGTCAATCCTTGGAATAGGTAGGATGCCCTGATGTGTGCCAATTTTCCAAATATTATTTTGGGACTTTGGACTGCTTTCCTTCCCCCCCCCCAGCCAAAAAAAAAGATGTTGGCAAAGCAGAATAAAATTATACCAATACTAAAATGTAATGTGTTCACCTGAGATGATTCTGTAAGGTTTTTTCACGGATTATGGAATCATTTCATGATACAGGGTTCCTATGCACTAAAATGAATGCCAGTTGAATTGAAGAGCTATAAACATAAAAAATTTAGAAAAGCTTTTAAAAAATTCCATGTTTTTATGTTATTAAAAAGGAAAGAAACCCCAAACATATAAGAATGTGTTTTGGCTACATTTGGCTATATCAAAGCTTAAAAATTTTATTTGAAAACATATAACATTAACTGATTTAAAACTCAAACTTTAACCTGTCAACAGCTCTTTGCAATGCACACAGCATATCAATTGTAGTAACAACATAAATTCTGTTTCAGGATGTCATTCATTTAAGCTCTTTGCTTAAGCAGCATACCCACTAAAACACATAAAAACAAAACAAAACAAAACAAAAAAGCAAACGGGTGAACCATACTGTTATTTTTGGTTACAGATTTGCCCTGGATTGTTTACCTACAATTACTTGTGTATGCATTGTAATTTAAATTGTCAGGGCCTTTAATTTTTTAAATCTGGTATCTTCCTTTCATATTTTCCCATTGCTAAGTAGATAATAAAAATACATAATTTTGGAATTAAATTACTAATTGAAAGAAAGCAAATAAATAAACAGAAAGCATAACTATTAATTGTGTGTAACTAATGATCAAAAGCTAGTCAAATTTCACACAGTAAAATTTTTAGAAAAGCAATGAAGAGTATCAAGAATTGGGGCATATATTTTATTCTTTTGCCAGGGATTATTACTTGTTCCTTAAATAATTGATAAGTAATGTCAGCTAGTGACAAGAAGTTTGTCATTTATGATTTTGTAAATTTAAATTACCTGCAAGATTCTGAGAATTTAAAGATACATTTGAAATTTTAAAAATCATAACCAGTTCAACACTTAAACTCTTGTTAAAGTCAGAACTCAGCATATTGTACATTAATTATCACCAAAGAAAATCAGAAGCCCATATGCAAAATTTATTATACATTTGTGAATAGCCATGCACGTGCAATATACAGATTTTGATGTGGTCTTATTTCTAGCCACATTTCAAGTATCTTTTCTAAAACAATGTTCCTCCACTTAACCTTAGAATTATTTTAGGAGGGAAAATATTTCATTTCTCATTTCTGCTCCTTTGTTGTCTCTAATTACTCTCTTATATGTAAGAAGTATAAGTTATACATATATACAGTGTGAAAAATTAAGTCTTTCCTCAAGGAAGCTTACAAAACTCCAGAAAATCTACAGTAGAGAGTATTCTTTTTTTATTTTATTATTTTATTATTTTTTAATTCAGCATATTGTAGGGGTACAAATATTTAGGTTACATGTGTTGCCTTTCCCCCTACCTTCCCCACCAGAGTCAGAGCTTCAAGCGTGTCCATCCCCCAGATGGTGCGCATCGCACTCATTATGTATGTATATACCCATCCCCTTCTCTCCCCTCCCATCTGCCCGATAAATGTTATTCCTATATGTCCACTTAAGTGTTGATTAGTTAATACCAATTTGCAGGTGAGAACATGTGGTGCTTATTTTTCCATTCTTGGGATACTTCACTTAGTAGAATGGGTTCCAGCTCTATCCAGGAAAATACAAGAGGCGCTATATCACCATTGTTTCCTATAGCTGAGTAGTACTCCATGGCATACATATACCACATTTTATTAATCCACTCATGTGTTGATGGGCACTTCGGTTGTTTCCACATCTTTGCAATTGTGAATTGTGCTGCTATAAATATTCTAGTGCAGATGTCTTTTTTATAGAGTGTCTTTTGTTCTTTTGGGTAGATGCCCAGTGATGGGATTGCGGGATCAAATGGTAGATCTACTTGTATTGCTTTCCACAGAGTTTGAACTAGTTAGTTTGCAGTCCCACCAGCAATGTAGGAGTGTTCCTATCTCTCCACATCCACACCAACATTTACCATTTTTGGACTAGAGAGTATTCTTTAATTCTGTCTCACTGGTCCAATACACTAAACATTCATACCTTTGAGGGAACATTTAATTCCTTTTGTAATAATTGATATTGTGAATCTCAAGGCACAGATAAGCTCAATATTCCTAAGTATTCTTGGATAAGAAAACTACACTCATAGAGTGACTTTTGTTCTTTTGGGTATATGCCCAGTAATGGGAGTCACTCTATGAAAAAGACACCTGCACTCGAATGTTTATAGCAGCACAGTTC
>VBSM01002616.1:11848920-11890108 GCA_008086735.1 Cheirogaleus medius | reverse complement strand
ACATAACCGTAATATTTGTACCCCCATAATATGCTGAAATAAAAAATAACAAAAAAATAACAAAAAAAAAAGAAAAGAAAACTACTCTCTCTTTCTCTCTCTCTTTATTTTTTATGTGATTGACCTGCATTCATGTGGAGAAAGCAATGATCATGCATATCTATCTGATCAGTGTAAACAGGACTAAGAGTGTGTGGTTAATGAGAGTGATCAATAAGGTGGGTATTTCTAAAGGTAAGAAGTAAAGTTCACTGATATCCTGATGTTTTTAATTCCTGCAAACTATAAGAAGTTGCATTGTGATGTCACTCCTGAACTACAGGAAGATTTGAAGATTCTTGATAAGTTTAAACAATGCTTGATTATAAAGCAAGGAAATAGTGCTCACTTTTTTATTTTTTTTCCAAAATCTCTAACTGATTTGGTATATTGAAGGATTTTTGATGGCATAGGAGAAATTAATAGAATTCCACAATTTTCAAGTAGGAATCCGTTTAAGGTTATTCAAATGTACACTAACAATAGCTAATAAGTTATTTGAATACTGCCTCATTATAAACCATTTATGTTACAGTGTAGGGCAGCATTCATGGTTAGAAAAAGTTGCTTTGATTGTATGCAAATATAATTAAATAAATATATACAAATAAGTAAATAGATGATAGATTAATGATTAAGTGTGTGTGCATGCATGCATGAACATGCATGTTTGTTTGTGAGTGTAATTGGCCTTTACATGTAATTTTTTCTACCTAAAATAACTTATAATGAATCACACTGAAGCCTAGGGGAATGTTGATCAAGGTGGAGGGTATACACATGTAGGAGTAGGAGGTATATGGGAAATCTTGTACCTTGCTCTCAATTTTGTTGTGAACCTAAAACTGCTCTAAAAAGAAATAAAGTCTTTGAAAACAAATCCTAGGAAGTTGCCTGCTCTGGGAAGCTCCTCCCTAAAATCTCCTATGTTAAGAGTATTGCCATTTTTTATATCGCAATATGCACATTTATAAAATCTCTGAAACTCAGGCACAACAAGAGGTTTCTGTAAATGATTTTTGGAGAGGATATGACATCTATATCTCGGTTCCATTGGCATGGATAAAAATGGTTCAAATATTAGTCTCCAAAATTCAGGAAAGCAGACATTCTGTGTATAAATACTAATTTACAATCAATTATTATTCTTACGTGAGTACCTCTGTAGACTGTGCCAGTAAGGGCAGTTGGAGGACTGCTTGCTTCCCGAATAGCCAGGCAGAGCTCTTTAAATCTGAACGCTTATAGAATGTTTGCTTTGCAGATGAAAACATTTCCTTAACATTTACAAATTTCTTTTTTTATTACTAACTAGAGCAAGTTCTGTTCATAATTTATTTCATTTATTGTTCCCCAGTTTAATTTCAATGATACTCTTAAATAGCTGGTGCCTTGTTATAGTACCTGTATTTTATCTATACTTTAAAAAATGCTTTCCGTGAGTCAAATAACTTGACAATTTCTATGAAATAGTTGAATCTCTTGAATTCTCACCTTTCTAAAAAATTATACAAACGATAATGAAAATCTAAATATCTCTATGACTTTTAAGGGAATTTTTAAAATTAATTTTTAAAATTTGGAGATATATGAGATTCAAATATAACAAAGATGAACAATGTAGCTGGGTTTGCTACCTTCTATAGATTATTCTCTCTTTTCTGAGGTATGATTTGCAAATAAAAATTGTATTTATTTAAGGTATTCAACATGATGTTTTGATGTAAGTATACCTTGAGTAATGATTTCCACAATCAAGCTAATTAACATATCTACCATCTGATATAGTTACCATTTTTTTCATATATGTGGTGAAAACCTTTAAGATCTCCATTAGCAAATTTCAGGTAAACAATATATTGTTATTAAATGTAATTACCATTCTGTACATTAGATCTCTAGAACTTATTCACCTTATAAATGAAAGTTTGTATGCTTTGACCACCATCTCTCCATTTCTCCCCCCTTCCAGCCTTTGACGACCACCACTGTCTGTTTATCTAAGTTTGATTCTTTTAGATTCTGCAAATAAGTGATATCACCCAATATTTGTCTTTTTGTGTCTGGCTTATTTCACTTAGCATAATGTTCTTCAAGCTCTTCCATGTTATTGCATATGATAGGACTTCAATATTTTTGAAGTCTGAATATATCACTGTGTATGTATGTGTGTTTGTATGTATGTATATATGTGTGTCTCACTTCTTTATTCATCATCCATCAGTGGACACTTAGGTTGTTTTTATAGCTTGGCTATTGTGAATAATGCTGCAATGAACAATAGGAACACAAATATCTCTTTGAGGTCCTCATTTAATTTCCTTTGGACATATACCCAGAAGTGGGATTGTTGGATCAGATGGTAGTTCTAGTTTAAATTTTTTGAGGAACCTCCATACTATTTTCCATAATGGCTGTACCATTTTACATGCCCACCAGCAATGTGCAAGAGTTCTCTTTTTTTCCATATCCATGCCAACACTTATCTTATTGGTAATATTCAGCCTAACAGGTATGGGGTGGTATCTCATTGCAGCTTTGATTTGTATTTCCCTGATGATTAGTGATGTTGGGCATTTTTTCATATACTTATTGGCCATTAATATGTCTTCTTTGGAAAAATGTCTATCCAAGTCCTTTGCCCATTTTGTAACAGATTACTTGTTTTTGTTTTCTGGGTTTTTGATTTTTTTTGCTATTGAGCTGTATGAGTTCCTCATATATTTAAAGTATTAATCCCTTATCAGATCTATGGTTTATAAATATCATCTCCCTTTCTGTGGATGGCTTTTTCATTTTGTTGATTGTTTCCTTTGTTGTATGGAAGCTTTGTAGTTTGATATAGTCCCATTTATTTTTTGCTTTTAATAATTTTTTTTAAATAGAAAATTCCAGGCCTAATATTGTCACTGTTGAAATATTTCAGACATTTAAGGAAAGAGACATACAAATGTAAGACAAATTACTCATATTAAAATATATATAATGAATCTCAACAAATCTATAAAAAAGAAAGACAATTAAAATGAGACAAAAGATTTAAAAAGGTATTTCATAATTATGGATATCAAATTAGCCAATAAACATAAAAATGTTCAACACCATTATTCATCTGAGAAGTGCACATAAATATTATAATGAGATACTATTACCTCAGCATGACTAAAATTAAAAATATAGACAAATTAGGTCTTAGTATTTGAACTGAAACTCTCATATACTGTGAGTATAAATTAGCATAAGCATATTGAAAAACCATTTTGCAGCATTTACCATCACTGCGTGTTCTCATATTTTTCATGCTGCTGACTCAGCAATTCCTCTTCTAAGTCTATAACCAACGACCTATGTATAAATGTGTACCAAATGATGTGTTACAAAATATTGATTATGACACTGCTTGTAATTACCTCAAACTAGAAACAATCCAATGTTCTTAACTGTAAAGTGGATATATATCATCAGTTATGGTATATTCCTTCAATGAAATACTATGCCACAATGAGAATGTACAAATTATAACTATACACATCAACATGAACATAGCATTATATGAAAAAGCCAGACAAAACAGGTACATAATGTATGTTTGCACTTACATTAAATTCAAAATTAGGCAAAAATAATCTACTGCTATTAGTGTGGCTAACCTTCTAAGAAAGTGGTACTTAGAAAAGATTTCAAAGATAGCCTTTACAGTGCAGGTACTGTTTTATATTTTTGATGTGGATACTGTGTGTATGAATTTGTTTTCTCTGTGAAATTTATTAAGTTGTATATTTACAATTTGTGCTCTTTTATGTGAATATAACATATTTTGATCAAATGTTTCTTTAAAACATACACACACACACACACGCCTATTCATTATTCATTCAGTTCTTCTATTGAAATACTACTCTACATTCTGATCTCCCAGCCTCTGCCATTCATTTTTTTTTCCTGTAGATTTCAGATGAGCAATTCTGAAAGGCAAGAGAGACTACATAGCATTTGGTAGAGGATAACTATCTTTTTTGTAGTGGAAACCCATATTCATGGGGCCATTCTTTGTCATAGCACTAATACAGCCAACTTATATCATATGTGATTACTTATGTGCCAGTGTAATTCTCATTTCATCTTAAAGCACAGGAGGGTCAAAATTTCTCATCACTTCCACTAATACCTCCTTTTGGTTGGGATTGGATCCATGGAACATTTTAAGTGGACAATTGTAAAGATATTTCTTGTCTTTAAGACAACCTATTTATAGAATATATAAAAAATGGATTTTGAGGATAATGTTCATAAACCAAGTAGGTGATGGGGGAAATATTTTGCCTTTAACTTTCCCCCTTCAGATACAGACATTTTCCATTGTTGCCAATCAACCACAATATTGAATAATTTTAGGGATAACCCATCTCATTGTTCAGTTTTAAAAAATGTTAATTTTGAATTGTATGAGATATGGCAGAACAAAGTACATGGTGAGTGCATTAATTATCTATTACTGTCTAAAAAGTTACCCCCAAATTTAGCAGCTTAGAACAATATTTATCATACATTTCTCTGGGTCTGTAATCCAGACCAGACTTAAGTGGGTCCTCTGGCTCCAAGTACCTCACAGGACTCAGTCAAGGTTTGGAGGGGAGGATGGAGGTGGAGGTGGACCTGCAGTTAAGTCATCTCAAGGTTGGACTAGAGAAGAACTTTCTTCCAAGAACACTCATAGACTATTGGTAGTCCTTAGGTTATCACCGGCTGTTGCAGAAGGCCACCCTAACGTCCTTGCTGCACAGCCTCTCCATGCCTCACAACTTGGGGGCTTGCTTAATCAGGATGAACAAAAGAGAAAAGCAAGAAAGAGAGAATGCAAATAAGATGTAAGCCACAATCTTTTATAGTCCAATCTTGGAAGTGACATCCATCACTTTTTCTTTATTACTTCTGTTGGAAACAAGTACTAACTAGGTGTAGCCCACATGCAAGGCTAGAAAATTGCACTGAAGTGTGAATGCCAGGAGGTGGGGATGATTGAGAAATAATTTAGAAGCTAACTATTGCAGTAGGCTAATTAAAAGAAAAACAACCTAAATAATTTACAAAGGAAATTAGCATTGACATGATTGCAAATTAACTAGAAATATGATCTAAAACAAGTCAAAATCATGAAAGATATAAAATGTAATTACCACAAAATTACACTTTCTGGTAAGTGTAATAAACTGTTTGCTAGAATTTGTAGACTATTATTGATGAAAAATGACTTAAAATTCCTTTCATTATCTAGTGGCAATTTTGCCATTTCCTAATCTCTTTATAGTAAAATATTTTCAATTTTTTATTCTTGTACATAAATTGAATCTTATAATAAAGCCTTTAACATGTACAAGATTAATTTATGCTATTCATAGGACAACATAGTGCTTTTTGAAAATAAACAGCATTTTGTGAAGATTAGTATATAGTCAGCTTTTCTTTACTATTTGCTGATTTTACTCTTGTATGAGAGTTTCCAGAGAAGAGTGAAAAGATTATATTAGTATTGAAGAATAGTTTAGCTGAGAGTTAATTTACAGAAATTCAATGTGAGTATATTTAAAATCTTACAGTATAATCTGAAATTCTTAGAGATGCCAAAGAGCAATTTTGAAACTTTTTCAAATTAAAAATAAATTCGGAGTGAGTGTATCTTTTGTGCATTTTACCAGTATGTGGTCACATTCCATACTGATTTCGTGAATATTAGATAATATTTAGCATATTATACATGATAAAGTGGTAATTATGAAAAAGAAACTTATAAAAAAATTTACGAAGGCTGGGAAGGAATATCTTGCAAGGTTATAAATCATTAGGTAAATTCTCACAACATAGCCATTTCAATGAAATGAACTAATATATCTCAATGCATAAAACTACAAAAGTAGCTCAAGATAAATCATAAAACTTTCAGTTGTATATTTCCACTTTTGTATTTGTTTACTAAAGTTAGAAGCACACTGAAAGAAGCAGAAATTAAACTTTCAAAATGAAACTCTGAACTGATTCTTTTGCCCACCTCTCACTATCAAAAAAGAAGAAAATAGTTCAGAAGATTAAAATATTTGTAATCATTTTATGTTTATAATGTAAGAGAAAGAAAAAAGAGCCATAGCACCTTATAAATATCTGATTACTCTTTTGATTTGTTTGGATTTTTCTTCTTTTTTCATGAATGCTTACCTATCAAATAATTCTTCCTTCTATGTTTAAACACACAGACTAGATGGTAAAAATTAGCCACTCTTGGAACTAACATTTTTAATTCTTGAAATTCAACCTTGGACTGTCAACTGAAAATTGCTCAAACACATACATAAAAAGCATATTCAGGCATTGTTTTTAATAGCATAGCTTTAAAAAAGTTAAATCCATAATTAATGAAATAATACACGGCTGTACAATTATAATGGAGTTCTCTTATGGATATACATGTGTAGCAATCTAGATCCAATCAGGATATAGAATCTCACACACACACACACACACACACAAACACACATATACACACACATGACAGTAAGTCTGAAGTTTAAAGAAAAGATTTTGATAATTTCCATAACATTTGTTCATGACTGTAATGTTATAGGAGAAATACAGACTATAGAATCACAGATATATATTTACTTTTCAAAAAATATTAGTATACTAGGTAGCATACTTCTGTGTGTTAGAAGTACAGCAGTATACAGAACAAATTTCTTTCATGGAGATTACACTCTAATATATTAATATGATAAATTCAACATACATGCAGATAGATATGTCCAACATACAGTTTAATAAAAATCCTATCAAAATCATTATTCTAAATGAGAAACAATCCATGAGATGAAGTTATACAACAGAATTATTTTTCTTACAATGCTGTGTTTCAATAGTACTATTTTAAATTTTCCTTTCCTGCCCCTGAACAATAATATAGGCAGATATGATAGATTTTAAATTCAGTTTCGGGTATTAATAGTCCCATTCTCAATTATTAAAAAGTTCATTCTAATCTAAATTAAAACGTTCACTTCTCATTCATGTAAGAATATCTCTGCCTTAGGCCAAAATCAGGCTTAAAAAATTATTGTAAATAAAGAGTATGTGGTCAACTTCTTTTCTTGTTTCCTACCTTACTGTTTCATGATTTCTCTTATTCATTCTGGTACCCTGGACTCTCCTAGCTTGAAGATAGAAGGGGAAAAAATGAATAGGGGACAGGTAGACAAGACCTTATTCGAGAGTACTATTACAATCCTGAATAGGTAGATACTTGCCTTGTGATAGGTGTGATCGCTTGTCAGAGCAATCAAATCTCAAAGAAACTCCCTAGGGATGTAACATCAAAAAAGAGCACTAAAAATCAGAATCCATACCAATTTCCTTGCATAAAACTCATGAAAGAGTCATTTTCAAATAATGCATCCACCTTAAATTGTAATTTTAGGATAATTTTAATATCTAACCTCTTATTTCAAGGTGAATCCAACAGCCAGAAACACCCAACCAGTATCCATTTTTACCCAATGGCCCATTTATCCAACACATTCAAAATCATGGTTGGAATGGAATATACCGTAGGCTCAATATTAATGGTAGAGATTAGTTCAACATATACCTACATGAGACACCGGTGTTCAAACAAATTGTAGAAAAGATCCCAAAACCCAACAGAGATATTTTCAAATTCTTCATCTTTCAGAATGTAACACTTTCTTCTAATACAAGGTTCTATCCAAGAATGCAGCGGTTCCATTCTTGTATTAGGATTTTTATCCAAACTATTTTTCCCTTTTCTTTCTGTTTGTTTTTGTTTTCGTTTCTTTTAAAGCATTCTAAGAGAAAGCTTAGGCCAGGTGCAAGGTGGCTCACACCTGTAATCCTAGCACTCTGGGAAGCCGAGGTGGGTGGATCACTCAAGGTAAGGAGTTCGAAAACAGCCTGAGCAAGAGCGAGACTCCGTCTCTACTAAAAATAGAAATAAATTAATTGGCCAGCTAAAAATATATAGAAAAAATTAGCTGGACATGGTGGCACATGCCTGTAGTCCCACCTACTCAGGAGGCTGAGGCAGGAGGATCGCTTGAGCCCAGGAGTTTGAGGTTGCTGTGAGCGAGGCTGACGCCACGGCACTCTATCCCGGGCAACAGAGTGAGACTCTGTCTCAAATAAAAAAGAGAAAGCTTACAGGGTCTGGAAATCCACCCTGACTACCATACCACACCTCAGACAATCACAGTTAAAGTGACCCTGAAGTCAATTTTTATTGTCATAAATAACTTTTTCAAGCTGTCAGTAAAGTAGAAGTATCACACCACATTTCTACTTATAGCTCTTCTTGAGAATTTAGTTAGCTGACCACTTCTAACTTTAAGGAGTACTGGCCAACATCATATTTTAACAGGGCTTATCCTTAACCCTAGTAATGAGGAAGAATGAGAAAACGAGGACTGAGTAGAAAACACTCAGTCTCTGCCATACCATTACGATGTTGAAGGTCTTTCATTCATGCATTAATTTCCCTTTCAACAAATATATGTTGTATATTCTCTATTTGTTTGGTAACATTTTAATTTTAACTTATAAACTATAAAAAATTTTGTTGCATTAATTTTGCTCACTTTACCTGCAAACTAATGCAAACCTCCTCATACCTTGACACTGATCCTAATTCCTCTTTCCTCAATACCTTTCATTGCAGTTCCATTCTTTGATCACTCCTTTTTATTTTGTTTCTATTTTGGCTAATTTCAAATTAACATCTGATAAAACATATTTTCCAAAGCCAATTATACTAGAATTTCTGATTTAATCACCTCCTAGATTTTTATTCAGTAGTCTAATAGTCATACTCTTCTTCATATTTTGTTTTGTTTTTTACATTTTTCTCTAAGAAAAAAGGCAGAAACTGGCTTGAGATGACTTAATAGAGAATAACTTAACAAAAAATACAATTGATATTTTTCTATCATCAGGTCGACATCTTGAACATTCTTATATTTTTAAAAGTATGATATATGAAATAAGAAATGACTTGGAGTGGGGCAAAACGTGAAATATTTCTAATAGCAATTAAGCTTACTTCTTTTATTCCTTTTGGCCACCTACAAAAAAAAACATGAAACCACCTACAAAAGTCAAATTCTAATTATGTTATTAAAAAGTAGTCTTGCCAGTGCTTGTGTTTGCTGAGTGGCTATTTCATGTTATGTTGGATAGATAGGTGGAAATCCTCAAATATGTGAAGAATTGGCATACTTGCACTTATCTCCACTAAGTGGAGCACAATATCAGAGACAAGGTTCTTTTTCTGAGAGTTTTATCAAATGTTGGAAACAGCTGGCTTGACAGATTGTCCTTGTTTGTCTCCAGCTTAGATTCTGTTGAACACTTCAGTGTGTATTGGGCATGCTATTTAGGCTACACATGACATTTCCAGTACCTCTTAAAAGGTCAGAATGACAGCTGTCTGGGTGTAATGTTCTCCACTAGAAATATTTATACAGTGATCAACACTTACGTATTTTTAAAGTACTGCTATTTTAAGTGATTTGTAAGAATTTGGTTTTAGGAGACCCAGGTTCCAGTCCTGACTTTCTAACTCCTGGATATGATACATAATACTGTGGTGCAATGAAATAATGCTAATGTCTACTACATGGAGTTATTTGTAAGGATTAAAAACAGGAAAATATTATGCAGTTCCAAAATGCCATATAAATACTAGTTATTTTAATTATAGATGTTGTGTACGCTTGTTTATAATTTTATATGAATGAACACACAAACCAATTCCTCGGAAACTAAAAGAAAAAAAAAAATATTAGAATTCACATCTAACAGATACCTCATATATTGGCTCTACTGTCATCTAAAACTGACCATTATATAATAATCAAGTCAGCATCTCTTTTGATTATATGGAAACATTACTATTAATAATATCTTAAGCACTATTGCACAAAATACTTTTACTTAGATATCTGATGAGTCAGGAAACAGTTTAACATAACATAGCTCATAGCAGACAACTTTATAAATGCCATTTAACATGGTTGTACTCCCAAATCTTACTGCTAATTGGAGGTGGTGGTTGAGGTTAAGTGTCAGCCATACCTTTGGTCAATCTTCTGTTTTCCCATCTGTTGTTTTCCTTGTTAGACCCCTCCTGCTTCTCTGGTCAATTTTTCTACGCTTTCTCACATAGAGCATATTAGTTCTATTCTAGTTCTTCCTCCCAAAATCATATGTATTGCTACAATTTTTGAAGCATGGCTCTTTGGTATTTATTTACCAGGGTCAGCTTTTCTAAGAAGTAGTAGATGATGTTAAGTAATTGTGTTCCTAGTTAAATAGGGTATCTATATATAGACATTGCCATGTGGGAAAAATGCTGTCAGGGTTTAACTTGTTCTGTCCAACTGCTCTAGTGAACTCCACAGACAGATACAACTTGACATGAATAATGTTCGATTAAATAGAAATATTAGGATTACTTGAATAATAAATGTCTGTATCTTAAAAGTGGTTCTAACACTATTATATAGAGTTTGAAATGTTAAAGAAGTTTGGGCATTTCAAATCATTGATGTAACTGGAAAAATTACTTCTTAAAATTTTCTGTGACTCTCTGTGCAGTGACAGTATTGTGTCCATCTCTAATCAATTTAGATAAACAGTCACATTCATTTAAAATTAATTTTGTACTTTCCTAAAAAGTTCTTGTATCTCTCTCAACTTTCAAGGGTGTCTGTAAAGAATTATTTTTCTCTTTTAGAAATCTGACTGTAACTTATTCATTGTATTTTCATACCTTAAATTTTGTAAATTAAATAGAAGAAATTCATGAACTTGGGTTTCGAAAGGACGGTGGAAGAAAGATAGAACATTTTAAAAAGTCTGACTTCTGCTTGTTAGGCATACATTCCAGAAATAATTTTTTTCACTTAAGATACATATTTATTTTCACAGTAGAATTTTTTAAAAAAACATTTTAGTGTATTTTGGTAAATTGTCTCTTTTTATTTCATTTTTAGAAAGTTTTTACAGGTTTGTATTTATATTCTAAAACTTTGTGCTTTTGAGCTTCAGTTGAATATGTCAACTGGATAAATAATGATAAATATTTATATCCCGAGAAGATTGGAAATGCCTGAAAGGAGCATTCTTATTTAGTAGACAAATATGTCTTTAAAACACATCCTCAGAATTCAAACAATATGTAAATCTGGCAAATATTTGTTCACACAAAACTAAGATAGTTCTAAAAATTTTCAGAAAATAATATTCTGGTGTTCATGTCCATCATGGAAGAAGATTGTGACATTCATATAAATGAACCCTAGAGAATCTTTCAGTATAGATAATATAAAAAAGCATCGAGGTCTTCGTGTTACTGTCTTCTATAATTTATTCTCTCCTTTCTATAAGCGTTGTACATATTCTTTTTTGCCAGGTCTCCCTGTAGGTGCAGGTTATTCTCTCTCCCGATTTTCAGGCTTAGCCTTGCGACTTGCTTTGACCAGGGGAATATGAATCTATATGATGTACACTATGTATGACTAGAAATTGTAAATGCATTTGTGTGGTTCAGTCAGTTTTCTTGCTCCTGTCTTCTTCCTTGAAGACAGCAGGCTCCCATTCAGAACTATCCTTGGGTCGTGGAGTTAGCTGGCTTGAGAAAAAGAGGAGGGCTAGATACAGCTGGTCTGAAGTAGAGCAGAGGAGCAGTTGACCTGCAGAATTGTGAGTGAGAAATAATCTTTTGTTATTGGAATACACTGAAATTTGGGGATTATTTTTTACTACATCAAAGCTGAAAAATATAGCCTTTCTAAAGGTATATTGGAGAGGGCATATAAAACAAAAAATAAATAAAAAAAATTTGTGGCTATCTATTGATCTATCGTACTCCATGTCTGTCATTCATTCTATCTTTTATTCAATAAGTATTTATCAATCTATGAGCCAAGAACTACCAGTTGCTATTGGAAATGAAAAAAAAATGGATATAGAAAACTCCAAATAAATCTCTCTCTTTAAGAAATCTACCATTGTGGGAAGCAGTGGCTCATGTCTATAATCCTAGAACTTTGGGAGGCTGAGGTAGGAGGATTGCTTGAGGCCAGGAGTTTGATACTATCCTGATGAAGAGTAAGACTCCGTCTCTACAAAAAATGGAAACATTAGCCAAGCATGGTGGCGTGCACCGTTGTCCTAGCTACTTGGGAGGCTGAGGCAGGAGGATTGCTTGAGTCCAGGAGCTTGAGGTTTCAGTGAGCTATAATGACACCATGGCACTCTATGCTGGGCTGAACAGAGCAAGACCCTGTCTCAAAAAAAGAAAAAGAAAAAAAAAGAAAAAAGAAAAAAGAAATCTACTATCCATCAGAGTAGAGTGCATTGTTTTGAAAATTATTTCCTCTACGATATTGCAATACTATACATTATGATATCAATAGGTAAATTAAAATTTTATAACTTATTTTTTCCAACCTAAGAATTAATAAGTGTGTTGAAAATCGCTTTTCCAGATTTTATATTATATGTTCACCTTTGATGAAGTAAATGGCAACATGTGAATATTGAAACTCTCTGTCAACCTTTTTATGTCTGTGTCTCTATTTTCTTTACACACAGTTGGGGATATTTTCTCTCTCCAGAGAGCGTGTTCTACAGCATTTTTTATAAAAATCCTGGCCATTAAGAGGAAGAATTTAAAGACCTTCAGCACATTTTAGGATTCAGCCTGAATTAGCCTAGTAGTTAACTTTCTGGCCCGGGTTTTGTAGCTGGGCTTCATCCTTCTATGTAAAGCAGAGGCCCTGCTTGTGCAGTAGGAATGATTTTCAGATCTCTAGATTGGATATATATTAAATATAATGTTTTCTTTCTTTCCTTCTTTCCCTCTTTCATTCCTTCCTTTTCTCCTTCCTTCTTTCTTTGTCTTTTTTTTCCCTTATTTTTTTCTTTTTAGTAAAATGCTATTTGTAGCTCACATTTTTCCTGGGTGCAAAATAAAATTAACTTCCTCTTCCTGAATTCAGTGTTAAGGTGTTGACAGACTGAGAACCCAAGGGGTGGTGGTAGTAAATGTGATCATTGAGTAATCTGTCACCACAGGACTCAGTGCAATATGCTTGGACTCTCTTTCTGTCACCATGGCCTCTTTAGAATTGGTGATTTTCTTTTATGTATACGTGCCTTGAATGTTCATTGGAGTGGAGAGATAGAGGTGAATTCTTCAGAAAGACCTGGTTGGGACATAGGGATGTTTGTTAAACTATAAATACATCTACCAAATTTACCATGTGTCACTTCAAACCTTGCAATGGAAAAAACCTGGAGAAAAAACAAATCCAAAAATGTTCTTAAATGTGTGAGTAATGATTGCTATACTGGACAAGACACAACCAGTTACCAACAATGTAATTCAGTAAGGTTGTTGGCAAATTGGCGAAGGCTGGGAAAATGCAAACGTGAAGCTCCTATAGACCTCAAATACAGCACAGAGTCTTCACCATCTTGCAGACTTTTCCTCCACAATCCTCACTGGAAAATATCGACAGAGTGCAGACAAAGTCTCCCTGGTAGTGTAGAATTAAAAGAAGAGAAGAAAAATAGAAGAGCAAACAATTTTTAAAAAGTCCTGATGACCTTCTCCCTTATTTCCTCTATGGAACAAAAACGTAAATGTGAAAGAAATAGGCAACAATCTTATTGCAGTTAGAAAAAGGGATTAGTAAATGGGGACTTCAAATGCTTGGAGATGGTTAAGAATATGTACTGAGTTTAGAAATCATGCAAATTAGAAAACAGTGGAATGCTATCTTTAAAGTGCTGAAAGTAAAGGAATCAACTCAGAAATTTATGACCAAAGATAATATCTTTCAAAAACAAAAATAAATGCTTTTTTTTCCACACAAACAAAAACCATGGGAAGAAATGTTACAGGAAGTTCTTCAGAAAAAAGACATATGATACCAGACAAATTTTTGGATTTACACAAAGCTATTAAGAGCACTGGAAATGGAATAACTGATCTTAATCTTTTTGTTTGTTTTTACAATTTTTGATTGCTTTAGAAGATAATTGAGAGTCTCTGAGCAAAAACATTGGCAATATGCTGTGTGTTTAGGACATATGTAAAAGTGACACGTATGACAAAAATAACACAAATGAAAGGGAGGGGCAGCCGCCATGGCCAGCCAGTCGCAGGGGATCCAGCAGCTACTGCAAGCCGAGAAGCGGGCCGCTGAGAAGGTGTATGAGGCCCACAAGCAAAAGAACCGGAGGCTGAAGCAGGCCAAAGAGGCTCAGGCTGAAATTGAACAGTACCGCCTGCAGAGGGAGAAGGAGTTCGAGGCCAGGGAAGCTGCGGCACTGGGATCTCAGGGCAGTTGCAGCACTGAAGTGGAGAAGGAGACCCAGGAAAAGATGACCATCCTCCAGACCTACTTCTGTCAGAACAGAGATGAAGTCTTGGATAACCTCTTGGCCTTTGTCTGCGACATCCGGCCAGAAATCCATGAAAACTACCGCATAAATGGATAGAAGAAAGAAGTGCCTGTTCCATGAACTGGCATTTTAGATCAAGAGTTAAGAGCTGTCTTAATCCATTTGTACTACTCTAGCAGAATACCACAGACTGGGTAATTTATAAACAAGAGAAATGTATTTCTTACAGTTCTGGAGTCTGGAAAGTCCAAGATCAGAACACTAGCAGGTTCAGTATCTGTTGAGGGCTATACTCTCATGACTTCATCACCTCCTAAAGATCCCACCTCTTAAGACTAGCATGTTGGTAAATAAGTTTCAACATATGAGTTTTAGGGGACACATTCAGACCATATAGTGAGAAGTAAAATTCATATTACTCCTAGAGTCTGTAACTTACATGCAACTACAATTTCTGAAAAAATATCCAAATGTAACTGAAACTTAGACTTCATTTAGTTCAATAATTATAACTAACCTACATATTGCTAAAAAATATTGAGAAATATTGCGTCAATATCAATCATATTTGGAAATATCTGGGGTTTTTTTGCCGTTGTGGATTTTATTTGTTCCTTTTTGAATTCCAGAAATATCCTACAATTGCAATTTTTAAATGAAAAATGCTTATATTTTAAACATCTTCATAATTAATAATGCATGAAATTTCTAAGAAGAATATAGTTTGTGTTCATTGGTGTATGTCTGTATGTATTTATATAGGTTTTACTATGTTTATACTGCTATTATTTATAACTACTTTTTAATGAATTTTCAGTGGTCAAAAATATTTAGTGTTATCTAGCTCTATGTCAGGTATGAACACTTTCCAAATCCATATGGGAATCTATGGGCCTTTTTATAGTTCAGGATTACCATGACTTGCTACTTAGGATTCACCTCTTACAAACTTTCATCTATAATATGGTAATCAAAATTTTCTAGTAGAGAATTAATTTCTTTCATCAATTCTTCATTTAAAATAATGAACACTAATAGAGCTTAATATTAAGTTAAAATTTACTTCATTTAATATTAAGGACCTACTTGTAAAGGTGCTAGTCACATTTTGTTTTCTTTCTGGAATAAAACTTTGGAGATATATTGAATATAACAAATGTTCCAATGTTGGCTAAGATTGAATTCTGAAGTGTGAATGTTCTTATGATAAACATATCAAGAGAGACCTCTGTTTAATATTCTGAAATTCACATGATCCATAGATTGTAGTTGGCCTGGTATAAATGAACCAGGTTATAACATAAAACTACAAGAAACACCAGATTAGGATTCACTGAACAAGATGATTTAAAAATAATAAATTAGTTGTTAAGTGTCATTGACCCTGCATTTTAAGGAAGAGGATTACCAACTTGTCACTTGATTATGCACTTGAGAAGAAGCTCTAAATGGCTATTGCAGGAGGAACAGTGAAAGGTAAACCTGGATGCTAGAATTCAACACCATTCACTGTGGCGAGAGAGGCCTTCATTAATTATACATCCACAGTGTGATAGGTGCTCTAGAGCTGGGTTTCCCAACCCCCAGGCTGCAGACCATACCAGTCCATAGTCTGTTAGGAACTGGCTGCACGGCAGGAGGTGAGCTGCGGGTGAGTGAGCCAAGCTTCATCTGTATTTGCAGCCACTCCCAATACCTAGCATCACCGCATAGGCTCCGCCCCCTGGCAGATCAGCAGCAGCATTAGATTCTCCTAGGAGCACAAACCCTACTGTAAACTGCCCGTGCAGGGATCTAGGTTGCACACTCCTTAGGAGAATCTAATGCCTGATGATCTGAGGTGGAGCTGAGGTGGTGCTGCTAGTGCTGGGGAGCAGCTGCAAATACAGATTATCATTAGCAGAGAGGTTTGACTGCACAATAAATGTAATGTACTTGAATCATCCCAAAACCATGTACCACCCTCCAACCCCCAGCCACCCGTGGAAAATCTGTCTTCCATGAAACTGATCCCTGGTGCCCAAAAGGTTGGGGACCGCTGCTGTAAAGTACGTAAAGATGGGTTCCTTGTCAGCGTGGAGAATGGAAGTCATTTCTGCTTGGGACCTCTATTTCTGAGGTAACTGCTATTCATCAAAGAAAGAAACATGCCTCATCATGAGTAAAGGAGAGTATGGTTTCCTCTGTGCTGCTTGCCAGATCTTTCCCTGCTCTTTACTTATTCTTGAAGGACAAGGAATATCATTGATATCTTTGGAAGTCACACTTTGACTATTACTGCCTTATGATATTGAATATGTCAACAAAAGCTGCATGAACAAAGATTAGCTACCTATTGAGCCATTTGAATTCATTTGATTCTTCGCTGAGCTCTACCAAAAGCAAAGTCTTTGCTACCCATTTTGCCCTCCATCTCTTGCAAATCATTAAATGCTCAAGTACCAACTCAAAAGTCACTTCCTTTTTGAAGTGTTTTCAATTCCCTTAGAACTTAGTTGCTATCTTCTGCACTCCCAAAGAAAGTCTTATTTTCTTTACTAAGAGCTCTTACTGCTTTGGATTATTATGTATTTCCTTATTGTTTTGCTGCCAAGTAAACTATGCATTCCTTGAGCAAAGTGACATTTTTTATTTCCCAGTAGCCATCAAAAGTAGAAAACTGAAAAAAAAAATGAAAGTCATGGTCAAGTGGTGGCTAGGAAATATAACAATTTAAAAATAGAAAGCACATAGAAAAGTTCTGCTTAACAGTATTAACATTTAAATGTTTGGACCTGGTCAATCTTCTATACTCTAAACTATTTAAAGGGTGTTTGGATGAGAGAGAGTGTGGCCTTATTCTTTTGAATAACAGTATAGTGCCTGGAAGGACATTTGCTGTCAGTAATTAATATCCAAGTCACTAATTCTATGCATCTTTCTTATGTTGTAGTTTAAATCACTGTGTAAAAGTAGAAACTTCATTAGTAAACAGGAGAACTTATTCTCTTCTAAGCAATGGTAGAAAATATCTGTGTGTAAGTCTGGGAAAAATCACTTCTCTCTTTATTTTAATTTCCTTTATATAAAATAAAGGGTTTATAATAAGTTATTGCCTTTGATAAACCTCAGCCACCAGCAATCACTGCTCTAAGCCTCTGTATTTTTTTTTATCAAAAGTTCTGTTTTGCTACTTAAGCTAAGAGAACACCCAGGGTAAAAGTCCCCAAGAAGTATGGTTCATGGAGATAGTATTGAATACAATCTGAAGTTCCTATTCACATGAAAAGGTGATTTTATAAAATCACCTTCTTTTTTACTAGCAATATCCCTTCTTAAATATGGCCTAAGGTGGGATGTCATTTTATGGACTTTAATCAGAGAGCGTGAACTATAAAATATATAAAAGATACCTTCGCAAGTATGTTTACCTAGGTGTGAGCGTGCTTGCGGGTGTACATGTTTCTTTTTTGGCATTTAAATGAAAATTGGTAGATTCAGTAGTGTTTAGAAATCCCTGGGAGTATTTTAGTTCTGTTCCATAATTCTTCACACATCAACTGCATATATTCTTCTTCTCTCAGTGGCATTTTATTAAACTATAGTGATGTAATATTAGTAGTGGTTGTTTAGTGTATTCAAGTCCAAGGTGAATTCATCATGAAAGTTAAAAATGGATAGGTCTTTTGCTTCTCTGGGATCCTAACATCATTGCTAGATAAAAAATGTAATATTCTTATCTTTGTTCAGAAACAGATCAATAAAAAATTCAAAAACCCTCTGGATGATATAAAACTCTAGGTTTACTTTTCTTATAATAATTCTATTTTATCATTAAACAGTTACAACTTGGCATTCTTTCAGCTATCTGAATTATGCAGTGGGTAGAATTCATACCAGACCCTTAGTACTAAAGCTATATAATGAGAAAATGTTGATTCCATAAATAGCCTTTGAAGTGGGATGCATAAAATAAAAGGGAAAGGAAAAATGAAAAAAGAAACAGCATAGTGTGCAATAATTTTCCTAGGTAAAACAGATAAATGGGATATGCTGATTTCAAGTCTTGCTTTATGTACAGATAGAGAAGTTGTCCTCTTATAATAATAGATGTAACAGTCAATATAAAGATATTCCACCCACATCACACTCTAAACCTTACCCTCAGGGTGAAATTCTTTGATTTTGTTTTATGAATAAGATTCTAATTATAAAATATCCATGCTATCTTATTTCCTCCTGTAAATGCAAATATTACAAATATATTAGGGACATACTAAACCGTATTCATTTAGCTTTAAAATGAATTTGTTGGAAGTAGATCATGTTTATTTTTATGACAGCGTAAAAGCAGTTGTCATAAAAGAATGGGAATTTTTATAGGAATGGGTAAGAATTCCTCTCAAAATGGCATTGAAACAACTAGCACTTTCCCACCATGCTCACCACTCCTTTTTGGCAAGTGACAAATGTACCGTAATGTTGTCACTTCTATTCTAGAATATTCTAATAATTCAACCCTATCGTAGATAAACAGTGGATGACATAATTAGCTCCAATTTCCTGTCTTAATTATTGAACTGCAGTATAATAATAGTCATTAAATTTTTCTCATTGATTACCTAGTAAGTACATGGTTTATGTCATACATTTAATGTCAGAAAAGCTTCAGTCACCACAAACCAAGTGTCTTGTTCATATTCCCTCTCCTTCATTTAGTGTGTGCCTCACAATATAAACTGATTTGAATACCCCCTTAAATGTAATATTATTAACAAGATATAAATACTGTTATTCATAACATACAAACCTAATTCATAACTCATTATAAAAAAACAGTATCTGTGTTTTTTATATTGCTTTTGTTTGGGGCTGTGTTACTCTGTTTTCCATTCAGTCAGATAATTATAATTTGACTATATACCTGCTAGGAAAATAATGCTTTTCACTTAACATTGAAAAAATATGTAGGAAGTTATAAATATGTCTTTATGTATTTTTATATATTTTTGGTAAAAAATGAAAACAAAAGTTTTTCATACTCTATAAAGATCACAGAATATATTTATAATGTTTTTATTTGTAATGTATTGAAACTTTTAAAAAATATGCTTGTATACCCCTATCAAATAAATAAAAATGTTGAACTTACTTATTTTTACATCCTGTTCAAAAATACTTTTTTATTATATATAGCATTGCTTTTTTTGAATGATTGTCACCACCATCATCATTATCATTGTAATTGTCACTAAGCAGTGTTTAATAATCAGGTCATAGATCATTTTAAGTAAGAATGAGAGAATTTTGTAGAAATGTAGTAAAATTTTACCATGATATGAAGCATTTTATTGGTACCAGCATGAAAAATTGTGATAAAATAAGACAAAACTGAGATTTATAAATGATATAAGGAAATTATAATATATAACTTAACACTGAGATTTTTTATTTCATCTGCATAGGTACCAATGTATCCAGGAACAATCCATTTTTCTGCTATACAAATTTATCTTTTACAAATGAGCTATGACCAGATTACTCCTCCTAGCAATCCACCTGGTTTTAACTATTACTTCTCCCTACATTTCTTTCTACCATGTCTCTCCACACCAAATTGGATTTTTTATAGATATTAATTCCTTCCTAAACTTGGATTACATTCATCTCAGGACACTGTGTAAGTTGCTTTCCATATCCCTTAGAGCCCAGCCTACAGTATGGAAGTTTATTATCTGGTTTATTCCATCCATTATCTAACCTTCTCCATATCTCAATGGGGTTCTTAGATTATGAGCATGTGGTATTAACTAATTAACACTTAAGTTCATATACAGTAATAAAATTCACTGGGTGTCAGGAGGGGGGAGAGAGGATGGGTCTATACACACCCAATGGATGCAGTGCATACCATCTGGGGGATGGACACGGTTGAAGCTCTGACTCAGGTGGGGTAACGGCAATATACGTAACTGAAACATTTGTACCCCTGCAATATGCTGAAATAAAAAAAAAATTAAAAAGTTTATAAGCATGCATTCTGAACATTAATCTAATGAATTAAGGTGGCTCCTTTCATTTAGCGATTTTAATTTTTAAAGTCTAATTAACTTAAGCATAAATGTGTTTGTGTATTTTAGTTGGTTTTACCAATTTTCTTTATTTAGGGGTAACCTATATAGTTGTATATATAACTTCATATACATTTGATTTGGGCGGAATGAAAAATGTACTTGTTGTATTGTTCTCCCAAAGGATGACAATTCATACCTAAAAGTATGTATGCTTATTTAGCAATAAAATTAATCTTTTTGGCTTGTTTGACCAGCTAATATTCTTCAACCATTGACTACTATTTCAAGAAACTCAGAAAGTCGTGTATTGCCTTAGTCCACCTAGAAGGGATCATTTTAAAAGTACCAACAGTTACATTTATAATTACTACATCATTGATAAGCAAGTGTTATTGATGGAGGTGAACCCAACCTTACCCTTCCCAATGCCTCTTTCCAAAAGGAACTTTAATACCACAAGTAAATTTTAGGCACACACTACAGAATGTGATGGTTATCTTTTAAACTCCATTTTTACTATCTTTTTAAATCTACTGATCTGATAAAAATAAGTTTAATATCTAGGAATATAAGCATACCTAGAGGTGTTGTTAAAGCCTTCTCTAAATGATAGGATAATAGATCAACAGAAAAGACATGCTCGATCAGAAAAAAATTATTTAGTAGAGGGAGAAGTCTTGATTTTTCAATAGAGCTTCACATGAACTATTTCAACAACCACACTTACAAATATAATGTGTACTGAATTGTTTGTATTTTTGCATTTTATAATTATTTCCTATTCCATAACAGAATAAATGGAAGCTTTGAAGAATTTTCTTTATTTAGTAAGAAATAAAGAAGTTTATATAACTCATGGGAAATATGCATATTAAAATATGTGTGTGTGTATATATGTGCATATATAAAATGTGTATATGAGAGAGAGAGAATATGTATGCCCTAATGCCCAATCTTCATTATTCAGAGCTTGAACAATGAATATAAAATGAAAAGTATTACATTTTTCCATTATTTTTGGAGGTTGCACTTATATTCTAAATGAAATAATTGAAATTGAATAAATTAATTAAAACAATAGCATTGTGAACAAAAATAAAATCCTATGCCCCCCAACCAACTGAATGGACATCCCCCTGGGCCAAGCTAACCTCAGAGAAACCTTAAAAGTGAGTTCCTGGCCGTGATGGGATGGGAGGTCAGACACACCTAATTTTACCCCCTCTCTCCTTAACCACCTGTAGGGTTCCTTCTCTAAGGGTTAAACAGGACCAGCCTTTTTAGAGAGACTTGCCCCACTGCTGATTTCAATCTGTTCCTCCCATTTTGTGGTTGCAGCACAACTACTAACCAGCATTCTTTCCTGACAAGGGGCCACTGACCATGGAGTGGTTCTAATCAGACTACAGAGTATGTGCAGTGAGGGTTTTCATGTCCTCTGCTTCACCTTTTGACATTAGAGGGCTGAAAACTCCACCCTCAGATTGTGCTAACCCCCACCATTTTTTGTTCATGGGAACTACAAAGGAGCATGAAGCTCAATTGTGTAAGCACATGTTTCTCCTTTAATAAACATTCATGACTCCTCTTATAGCTTGTTAAATATGTATATTTGGCCACCTCACTCAACATAAATTCTTGTCCCCATTGGTTCTCCCTCCCTGAAACCATGTATTCCTGGCTTCTGGCTGGGGACTCAGCTTTTCAGTGTGCTGCAATGGCCACCCATAGGCTGTAATGCTTTATGAGAAATAAAATTCTCCTTTCCAAATTTTGAACCACATTGTTTTTTCAGTTGACAATATCAAGTCTCTCAATGTATTATCATATATATATAATATATACTCATCTGTGTGTGTGTGTGTATATATATATATATATATATATAGTGGCTTTCGAAGTGTCAAGTCCTACCAAATAATTCCAAAGTCTTCAACCTCAAATCTCATTAACACCACTAAAATATACCATTTATCTTTTTACAATGAAATATTCTCATAGTAGTATTTCTTATATATGCAATTCTTTAAAATTGGACCCTAAGTGAAATGAAAACACTGGAGGGGCTGCAGTAAGCATAGGCATGATGTTATGTTAATAAGAGTTCTGTCAGCTTCTATGTGCAGAGGCCTGCAGAGATGCAGAACATAGAATAGAGATCAGTGGGAAAGCTGTGACTGTGCCCAGGTGGGATATTATGGCAGTTCAGGCACGGATGGCAGCTGTGAAGCTGATGAAAAGGAGTCATCTCAAGACAGAGCCCATGGATTTGTGCATGGATTACATGTGGGATGGAAAAAGAGGAAAAGAAGTCTATCATGATTCCATGATTTTTGGCCTGGTAACTAAGATGGGAATTATCATGAAGGGGGGCCATCCCCTATTGAAACAGACATCTAAAACATTCCAGATTCCTAGCTCTTCCTCACAGGGAACCTGAAACAAAGTCTTGTGATTTTTATCTTCTGAATATTCTGACAAATCCAACAGGTTTCTCCATCCATATTGCTGCAACCACATTCAGACTTCCTCATTCCTCATTTGAACTACCTACTACCGTGTTTCCCCGAAAATAAGACCTACCCATACAATAAGCCCTAGCAGGATTTCTAAGCATTTGCGCAATATAAGCCCTACTCCGAAAATAAGACCTAGTGATGGGTGTGGCTATGCAGCGTATCTGCACACTCCATGCATTTCATCACAGAACGGTAAAGAAGACGAGCAGCCCTTCTCATCTGCCCCATCATGACAGCTACTATCCCAGAGGTGACCGGAAAAGTGTGGGCAGCCCCACCAACAAGGTGGGCTCCCCCTGTCAGGTCCTGGCCATTCTGTGCATGCTGCAAGCTGAGGCTTTGAGGGGAAAATAACACATCCCTGGAAAGTAAGCCCTAGGGTGTCTTCTTGAGGAAAAATAAATATAAGACTCTGTCTTATTTTCAGGGAAACACAGTAAACATTCTCCTAAAGCACTCTTACAAGTTTCTGCATTCCAAATGCTCCATGTTCCAAATCCACCCCCAACACAAAGGAATAATGATGGTCAGCATTTAGGATATATGAAAAGACAGTATCAAATTGGATGATCTTCATCTGGCAGATTATTAAACTGCTGTTTTTATGTATAGTTTTGCATGCCAGTGAAAGGCAATGAAAATAGTTGACAGATCAGACCCATCTTCTCTGTTTGAACCTCACTCTCTACCCAAGTCCAACCTTGTTGACCAATTAAGCCTCCTGTTTCCTGGGCAAAATAGAAGTTTCAATTGGAGGATATCAATTATATTGTGAATAAGGCATCAGTATTTGTAAGTAATCTGTTGCAAACATTGCAGAGATATGATAATACCTGTATCCTACATTTGTGGAGATTTCTAGGATTAATCTTTTGATACAGTACATTATATTATCATGTTTTTGATATTTAACAATTCATATATCTGGGGACTAAACTGTATTTAATCATGATGTACTTGTGTTTAGTTTGGATTTGCCAATATTTTTGTCTCTATGTTTGTAAATGACATTGGTTCATATTTTTCATAGTTTTGTGATTGAGCAAGGTCGTAAAAATCTGATCTGGACAAAGACTATAATAGTTTAATTTTATAAACAATAGTCGCAAGGGATAATTTTTAACATAGCTGCGGAGAGGTTCTATTTTGTCCAGTGTTTATCATTTTGAGTATCGCTACTTCAGTTTATTATTTAGTCTGAGAAAACCAGAGTCTCTGAAATTTAGTTCTCTGGCCTTAATCATGCCATATAATCTCTCCAATCCTTTGCTACTTAATCTGAAAAACAAGATCATTTTTAACAATTTATACACACCACTGTTGTGAAAAGTGAGTAAGATAATTAAGTAAAAATACCTTGTAGCTTTTCAAACGTTAAATGTATGGCAACCAAAATTATTGTCATTGCAACTTTCAGCAAAGTCTAAGGTTATGAGGGAAGAAAGTGACATAGCACAGGCATGATCTGCTTCCTGGTCAGTCAGTTGATACGGTTTGCAGAGGTTTCAAATTCATATTCTTACAGAGCATAGATAGTAACATAAAATGTATGAAATGTAAAGATATAAGATTATAGCAAGCAGTGGGGTCTGCTAATGAATAGTGCATGTTACAGAAAGGCATTTACATTTCACTTTGATTGGAACATGGCTACAGGCAAGTCTGACTTAAAAAGCACTAGTTTGAGACTTCTGGTTTACACATTCACTCCACAAAATGTGTTTATTTTATAAATATTACTTTAAAACTATGTTGGTGTGCAAACCAGCAGAATTGGGAAAGTGGAAAGTTTAATTTCCTGATGACATTGATACTTCTGTTTGCAATCCTATTCTTTCCTTTCTACCTTTATTTTATTTTATATTCTAGACCTTCACTTTACTACTCTGATGCACTAAAAAGTGTTCATTATTGTGTTGTCTTATATAGTACTAATTGGCCTATTCTAACAATGTATTTTAAGATAGATGGGTATAGTAGGGTCAATGCTAATAGCCACAATAAGTTGAGAGAACTACAAATAAAAAGACTTAAAAGTTTGTCATGGGTGTATACAAAAGAATTACTTCTATGAACTTGAAAGCTAGAGAATATACTGAATGAACCAATGTATTCAGTAGTCTGTAAAGGATTTGAAATATTTGAAGTTAGAACATAATGAAATGTAGAAGGAATTTTAAAAAGCCATTATCCTTTCATTCCCCAACAGAATAATAAGCCAACTGCTTCATAAGTATTACATCTATAATGTAAATTATTACTTGGCTATTGTGTATCCTAAAATAATCATGCTGAGTTTCTTTTATTTATTCTCATTTGAATATATGTGTTTTCATTTTAGTGTTGTTCAAATTAGTAAAGACCTAGCTTTGTGCTCTTAGGTAGATTACAAATATTTCAGAAAAATGTTAATGATTTTTCAATGGTGAATTGTATGTGGTTTAAAATTATAACGTTCAAAACTCTTTTCATAAGATGAACTATTTAAACTTATGTTTATGATTTTTATAGAGGAATTACAACTGTACATATAGAATTTTAAAATATGCCTCTTAATTTAATTAAATAAATTTAATTTAATCACCAGTAGTAGTAAGTGATAGAAGGAGGTATAAATGAATTATATGTGGTTTGTGACTTAATAACATCATTGCAACTCTGTACTTTAATATTTTAAAACCATCAATAATGTAAATATTTTAATGATTTTTCTTGATCAACTCTAATTTATTCACAAATGCCTATATTTTGTAATGGCTTCTTTTAACTTCAAATGTGATTGAAAAAAGATTGGCTTAAAGATTGGAAATATGTTAATTTAAATTGGCATCAAATAATACCTTAATAAATCTGGGTGCTTATATTTTTCAAATTAATGCTTTCATATGCTCTCAGCATCCTTTGTTAGGCTGTAATTTAATGAAGTTATCATTGCATATAAAAAACCTGTAATTTGATTTTATTTTTAAATATATTTAAGAAAAATTATATTAAATTTAGAAAACTGTTTAATATTTCATGATCTAAGTAAAAAACAAATAAATACAAAAATTCAAGTGACGGGCTTATTCAAAGTACTTTTTCTATAAAAAATAACCTAAAAATTTACTTTATTAATCTTTTTCAATTATTCCCAAATTACATGAACGAAAAAAGAAATGGAATCAAAAAAGCTGCAGAACCACAAAGGCACCGTACTCCTAGTAAAGTGAAATATAGGATCACACATTTTGAAATTCTATTCTTTGCAGTGAATCCCAGGAGAGGATTAAGATTTCTTCTATTGATAAGCATGGAATGCTTAGTGCCACTTCACAAAACATTCTAGGCAAGAAAGGCAAAGAAATGGTAAGTTTGATGAGAATCTTTAAATTTTACAGGTTTAGCCCCTGGGGATAAAAGACAACTGCAATAACTGTACAGTAAAACAAATTTTGTAGAAAATATAATATATATATCTAGGTATATGCTTGTTCCTCTCTTTCTGTTATGTGCCTTTTTCTTATACATTTCTGATCCCCAGACCCTCACTCTTAGAATCTACACTGTACCTTTTTCACCTTGAAACATTTTAGTTAACTGTGTTCACATTTAAATTCAATCTCATGTGTATATTTATCTGTTCTGGATTGACTCCTGTCTGGCAACAAGTTCCAGATTGATGAACCTATTACATGCGCTTGCCAAATCTGTGGATGACCTAGTTAGAATATAACTTTTCTGCTTCTGGACATTATTCAGGATCATGCATTTCTACATATCTAATCTGATTCATTGGCTAGGACTCTGATCAGCATAATAATCAAATTTTGGAATAAATATGAATAAATTTAGTTATAGCTGCCACATATAAGTATATTTCTTATATAGTCATTCTAGTCTAAACAGAAAAATATTTCCTGTAATTTTGAAGGTCCAACCAAATACTAATAAACTATAAAGATGGTTCCATAGCTTAGAAATAAGAAAAGGTAATCAGTGTGCATTTCATTGTCTTTTTCCTTTATGTCAAAAGAAAAGATGATTTTGATGTGCTAAACAAATTTTAGAGATAAATTAGCAATATGACTAATTTAACCATTGCTATCAGTCACTTTCAGAGAAATAAAAGCTGAACAAACTGAAAATCAACACCTCTTTTAAGAAAAGTAAGGTCACAGGGAAATCGTCAAAATGAGAGAGATTGACAATTAGAAACAAAGAATCACATCAGACTTAAGCAGAAAACTTCACTGAAAACTGTGCCTGTATAGGAAAATTTGAACTGCAATTAATGAATTGCTGAAGGCTAGGAGTGGACAAATATTAGAGTTAAAAATGCCCAGGGAAGCTAGTCATAGGGAGAACCCATGCTTATGTGAGTTTTACCTCAAAACTTTGACCAAGTCATTATAATAAGTATCAGAGAAAAATACCCTCATGCTTCTGGCGGGAAAAGGGGAAAAGGAACCATTTTAAAAGATACCAGAGCATTTTGTTCTTTTTAATAAGGTGTTCCCTCAGGAGAAGCCAGTTAACCAGAACTTAATTTGCTAGGGTTATATTAGAGCCTAATTGACCTGAGTGACTGGAAATACTCAACTCTAACCCACTCTAGCCATCCTGTCCCACTGAATGGGGAAGAAAAAAAATGAAGGACAAACTGTGAAGTTCCCAGTCCAGAAGCACAGGAACAGTAAAAGATTAAGACATAATCATAAGATCATAGACTATAGAATGCTTCTCTTCCCCCAATATATTGCCATCACATTACTAAAGGCCTACTTATAGCACTTCCTTTTACCCAGTACATCATGTCTGGCTATCAAAAATAAATAAATAAATAAATAAATAAATAAATAAATAAATGGCATATTAAAAGGCAAAGAAACCCAAAGTTTGAAGGACAGAACAAGCATAAAAACTAAACATGTCAGGGACTTTGGAATTATCTGACAAGGAATTTAAAACAATTATGATTAATATGCTAAGGGTTTTGATTTGTATTTCTCTGATGATTCATGACATTGAGCATTTTTTAATACGTTTATTGGCCATTTGTCTATCTTCTTTTGAAAAGCTTCTGTTCATGTCTTTTGCCCACTTTTTAGTGAGGTTGTTTGATTTTTTTCTTGCTGATTTGCTTGAGTTCTTTGTAGATTCTTATTATTAGTCCTTTATTGGATGTGTAGTTTGCAAATATTTTTTCTCCTATTCTGTAGGTTGTTTATAAACTCTGTTAATTATTTCCTTGGCTGTGCAGAAGCTTTTTCATTTAATCAAGTCTCATTTATTTATTTTTGTTGTTGCTGTGCTCACCACAATGGGATATCACCTTACCCCAGTTAGAAATGGCTTTTATTAAAAAGTCCAAAAATAATAGAAGCTGGATGAATGCAGAGAGAAAGGAACATTATACACTGTTGGCAGGACAGCAAATTTGTACATTCTCTATCGAAAAAAGTGTGAAGATTCCTCAAAGAACTAAAAGTTGACTTACCATTTGATCCAGCAATCCCACTATTGGGTATTTACTCAAAGGAAAAGAAATCATTTTGCCAAAAGACATCTGCACAGAAATGCTTATTGCAGAACAATTCACAATTGCAAAGATGTGGAATCAACCCAAATTCCCATCAGTTCATGAGTGGATTAACGAAATGTGCTATATGTATAACATGGCATACTACTCAGCCATGAAGAAGGATGATTTAATGCCTTTTGCAACAATTTGGATTGAAATGGTGACCATTATCTTAAGGGAAGTATCTGAAGAATGGAAAAACTAACACAACATGTACTCACTAACTGATGAGCACACATGTTCGTGGTGAAAGTAGATCTCAAAGGAAAAAGCTGAAAGCATATGCTGAAATAAAAAATTAAAAATAAAAATGTAAAAAAGTAGAAATATTTTAAATAATCAACCTAACAATGCACCTCCAAGAAATAGAAAAGCAAGAATAAACCAAACCAAAACTAGTAGAAGAAAAGAAATAGTAAAAGATAAGAGCAGAACTAAGAGAAATAGAGATGACAAAAAAGTACAAGCCATTAATGAAATAAAAGGATTTTTTAAAAGATCAACAAAATTGACCAATGGTAGCTAGACTAATTAAGAAAAAAAGAGAGAAGACCTACATAAAGAAAAAGAAGACATTCCAACTCATACCACAGAAGTACAAAGGAAAATTATAGAGTATTATGAATAATTATATGCAAACAAATTGGAAAACACAGAGGAAATAGACAAAGTCCTAGACATATACAATCTACCAAGATTGAACCAGGAAGAAGTAGAAAACTTGAACAGACCAGTACAAATACAAAAATGAAAATAATAATAAAAATCTCTCAAGAAAGAAAACTCAGGACCAGATGGTTTTACTGCTGAATTCTACCAGAGTTAAAAAACTAACCCCATGTCCTCTCAAACTATACCAAAAAAAAAAAAAAAAAAAAATTAAGAAGAGAGAATTTTTACAAACTAATTCTTTAAGGCCAACATTATCCCAATACCAAAACCAGACAAGAACAAAAGTAAACTAGAGGCCGGTATCCCTGATGAACATTGATACAAATATCCTCAATGAAACACTAGTAAACTGAATCCAATAGCACGTTAAATAGATAGTAAAGCATGATCCATGGGATTTACCCCAGCGAGGCAAGGATAGTTCAACATATGCAAATCAATAAATGTGTTACATCACATCAACAGAATGAAAGACAAAAACAATATGATATCTCTATAGACATAGTAAAATCACTTGATAAAATTCAGTAACACTTCAAGATAGTCAGCTGTGATGATGGAGAACACACACCGCTGCTTTCTTTCTTGTGTGGCTACATAGAGTTTATAGGAAATGCTGATAGAAGCCTTTTCCTGATGAATGTCAAAAATACAGGCCCATCCTAATACAGCCACCTCTCAGGCTGTGGCAGCTCCCTTGAGCTTTTGCTAGCTAGCCTGAGATGAAAATGGTTCTCTTTGTCTTCCTCTTCAGAGAGTTACAGGGAAATCACTTCAACTACCTTTCTAGGTTTGAGGTGAAGGAGACAGCATATTCCACCTCTCAGTGGTTCTCACAGACTGTGAGAGTTCTTATCAAAGAGTCCTCATCAATACACTTTCCTTTGCCCTAAATTTGCCTAGTTTCTGTCGGCTTTGAACTTAGTTCTCCTCATTGTGAAAATGTTCTCATATAATTCCTTTGAAAATTTCCAAGAGATGATTTCCCCACTCATTTTCAAATTTAACATTTATCATGCTATGGTTCTTTATATTCTTTTAGAATTCTGTTACATTTATAATATATAATTATGATCACTTATAAATAATTAAAACTCGTCTGAAGATAGAGAAGACACAGCAGATTGAAGACATAATGTTTGGAGTTCTTTTCACATATTCACTGAAAATTGCTAAATGTACTTGGAAATACTTTGCTGAGTGACTGGGCTTTAGAAATAGAGCACAGGGTGATAGATAAATACTTGACTCAAACATTTTTTTTAAATGTGTTAATTGGATTGCTATATTCCCTTTGCAATGAATATATTACTTGTGCTAGTTAATCATAATTGAAATTACATTTAATAATTCTGAAGTTTCATAAGCAGAGTACTTTCAAGTTATTTGTGTCCCATTAGGGACTGGGTGTTAAGAAAAAAAGACAAAATGAGAAGAAAATAAGATTAAGTTGATTTAAAGGAAAGAATAATCAAATAAGATTGTGAGAATAGTTGCCAATTATTAATCATAATAGCATGGGAATTCCCATATGTCAAATAATATTATTTTGAAAAAAACCTGCTAATTAATTTTCAAGATTTTTAATACTCTCCCTCCATAATATGCTGCAATTTAAGGCTTTTAAATCTTGTGATATGTGGGTATATATTAGCTTAAGGAATTCAAAGTACAAAATCCTACTTGTTTCTCTAACTAATCATTTTATATTACAGGAAAAAATTAAAATGTTATGTTATACAGTATTTTCCAAGTTACATTTATGGGTAAAAGTTGTGTTATGATAATGCATGGAAACCGTCAAATTATTGCTTAAAAATTCTAATAATTTTAAGAGTACAGTTTTAGAAGCATTGGGACAGACTGTAGGTATGTGTGGCCCAGTGCACTGAGCACAGGATTGTTCTTTGGAATTTTGTTTTTGTTGATGCTGTTGCACTTGAGAGAATGGGCAAATAGTTCTATAGTATACATGCAGCTCCATCATGCTACTCAACCTGATCTTTTCATCTACTGAAGCTAAAATTGATAGTTCTTATATTCCAACTGGAGCAGTTCATCCACTTGACTTAGTAACTTTTACTCTACATCTTCCTGGCTTCTCCCTAAAATATGTATCTTTTACATCAATGAATTGTACAGATTCTTACTCAACACTTTGTATGTTCTTGCTTCAGGGAAACAAGGGTCAATGTAACAACTTTTCTTAAATGGGTCTTTGTCTAATCAATACAAGAAAATGTCTGACACATCATTGATTATAATGAAAGGGGATACATATTAAAATAGGGATAGGCCCCAGCCTTTGGGTAAAGCATGTGAAAGGAGCAAGAAGCCTCTTTTATTGCTATATATAAATCATGTACATGAAAAAGTATTTATAATAATAGGTGCTTACCAATCTCATGACAATTTCCCCTCAGATGTTTCACCTATAAATAAAGCAAGATGGATTTTGTGAGTTTATCTGGCAATTTATGCTCCTAAATAAATTTAGAAAAAAATATTTCGATATGATACTTTTAGTGAAGATGGAAAAAAGCAAAGAGGATCTCTGTAAGCGATTTATCCACTGAGAAATACTGTGTGATAAGCAATGATAAGTAGTAATAATGGTAATAATTATAATTCAGGTAGTGCTATATAACAGGCACTGTTATATAAATTGCATTTATTAATTCATTTACTATTTACAACAATATCATAAAGTAGTTATCATTTTTGTCTCTATCTGAAAGATAAAGAAACGGATGCACAGAGAGGTTGAGTGATTTGATAAGGTCACACAGCTCGTAAGTAGCAGAGAGGGAATTCAAAGACCAAGCTGTCTAGTTCCAAAGGCCACTATATATTTTAAAAACTATACCTCACATTTTCTTCCTTTTCATAATTTAGTAGGTACCATATAGTAAAATATTTTTTCATTGTTAACATGAGCACATGTCTCTAATATTCTCAAGTCAACTCATTTACTTAATCTGGTTATTCAGAATAAATAAAATTGCTCTTCTGAATTTTCTATCCTATGTCCTTGTAGATAAAATTGATGACTCTGATGATAAGGTGGCAACATAGTGTAATGTTTAAGCACACAGGATTTTGAGCTAGTCTTTCTAAATCATGTATTTACTCAACTACTTACTAAGTCAGTAATATTAGGTAAGACACACAACCTCTCACAACTTTATTTTTCTCATTTGTGAATTTCAAGATGATAGTACTAATAACAAGCTCATAAGATTTATACATCAAGATATAATTAAGGTAATTAGATAATAATTACTAGTTCAGGTGGATGGAGGGAAAGGGGTTGCTAACTTTGCTGTGGATAAACAAATAGGAAGAACATAAAAATAATTTCTGTTCTCTTTCTTGCATTATTTCCCAGGGATTTATGTAGTTAATTATTTCATCTTTGTTAAGGGTGATGAATTGCTTAAAAATACTAATATTTTCAGTTATTCTTTCCTTTAACAAGTGATTTCTACAATATATCCAGGCGTCCTCAAACTACCGCCGAGGACATTTATCTGGCCCACCGGGTGTTTTTGCCCGTTTTGTTTTTTTACTTCAAAATAAGATATGTGCAGTGTGCATAGGAATTTGTTCATAGTTTTTTTTTGTTTTTTAACTATAGTCTGGCCCTCCAACGGTCTGAGGGACAGTGAACTGGCCCCCTGTTTAAAAAGTTTGAGGATCCCTGATATATGCAATGGGGCACTTTTATGTAAAATTTTTTCACTTTATCAATGCATTGTATTTCCTATACATTGGATACAAAAGACACAGCAATTACTAATGAATAGCACTTAACATGGTCTATTATACTTACCTGTTACAGCACAATCATCTTAGTAAGAACAATTGTTGTTACAAATCCATAGCAAGAGATATGTCATAAGAAGTTGTACACGCGTAAAAAAAAAAATTAGAACTATGTCTAGCACATGCTGTTAGGCAAGAAATAATTTGTAGAATGTGTAGTAGTAGCTGTAGTAGAAGGAGAAATAACAATAGCAGTAGTTGTCCCATTATGTTGCAGGGAGGTGTTAAAGAAAAGAACAGTAAAATTTACCTTTGGGTTTATGGCATCTAGTAGCTCCTTAGCAAGACTTTGTGATTAAATGTATAATTTAATTAAGGACTCGAAAAAGAATATTTAAACACATAAGATATGGTCTACTACATTTTTCCATACCTTCTTCTGTGGAATACTTCAATTTGAAGAGAAGTAAAGAGATGGTCAGGTTTAATTTCATCTACTCTTCAAGAATATAATCATTGTTGTCTCAAAGAACTGGAAGCAGTAGAGATAACAGCAATCATATCTATACATTCCAAGAGAAGTTAAGGAAAATACAAAAGAACTCAATGTTATCTTGTTAGAAGATCTCAGAACTGGAGAAAGATATGAAAGTTTTGGAGATTACAAGAGAAATAGATTCTGATTTATCTTTTCTATGATATTAGGACTTGGAAAACCTAAGAAAAAGAATATAGCTTATTTAAAGTAAAGATTTGTATCTGTTTTGCCCATGAATTCTATTTTAGAAATGAACATTAGCATTTTTTTCTATCAAACCAGTGTTGTATGATGATTATTTGACAGAATTTATCATTGATATGTGACTAATCCAGAATGCATAGTAGCTGTATTTGTATTTTCATTAAATCTATATAGTAAAACATGCAGCATTTTTTTTCTTTTGTGGTCTTAGGTACATTATTCAAAGAATACAAAGTATTTTAGTAATATGTTTTTAAAATGCTATGGATAGTAAAATATATTCTAATAAGTTTTAAAAAGCAGATTGAAATAGTCCTTCTGAGGTATAATTGATAATTACTCTGATCAAGAAAGTAATTCATTTATTATATTTTAAAATAGCAATGATATAATAATCAAATATTAGATAAAATTTAACCTAAAACCTTCAAGGTTTCTTTGGTAAAACTCATGTTCAAATAATCTTGTAAAATTCTTGTAAAGGCAGTGAAATCTGGAAGGCCATTGTCAATGACTGAAAGTTTACAGGAGTAGCAATTTATTATATTGCTGAGATAATCATAAATGGATGCCTAATGTTCATCTGTGAAGCAAACCTCTTTAAGGGTCAAAACATGGTCAGATAATGGACTTTGTATAGGACAAATCGATGAATAACTCTCCTGAGTATTTACAGATGGATAAAAAATGATGGTTAGTAGAAACCACGAATTCTGTAATATCTCTCCTAGTTCTCAATAGGGACATTGAAAAAGGCTAAAATAGACACATCGAAAAGCCTAACAAGTTTAAGTGCTTATTTTATAAATCAGAGGAAGTATTTTCTTTGCTGGCAGCTAATTTAGGTGAAAAGGTAGTATGGTATTAATAAAAATCATACAGTTTTAGAAAGTTGATAAATATTGTATAGAGTCACTTAGGAAGACACTTAGGAAGGCAGACTCAAGGATATGAAGACGTGTAGTCTCAAAATAGCCTGTGCTTCCATGATCTAAATGTGCTTCTTTTGGATATAACAAAGACAAATATAAAAGAACAAGAAAAGAATTGACCATCCATTAAATGCTAGGAATTGTGCCAGATATAGAGATATACATCATTTTATGTAATCCTCGTGAATCACATTTATTAGTTTTGTATTTCAAGTAGGAGTTATTTAAATATTTAATGAACAAAGAAGAAGCTGAAACTTTTGAAAAAGAAGAGTGGCATGTGAGGAGACCAGGGAGGTAAATGATTGAAAGGAATTTGACTTTTGCCACAAGTGGCAGAGGAAGCCATTGGAATATGTTGAGGAGTGATGTGTTATGAGCTGTGTTTGGGCAGGATTATTCTGACTCTTGTGCTAAAACAGGCTGAAGTATTTAAAACCTGGTAAGTCATTAATCCAGGTTAGAAATGATGGTATTTTGCACTAGGCAAATAGCAGTAGATATGGTAAGAAAAGACTGCTGCTTTATTTTTCTAAAGCAGAAGCAAAAGGTTGTGCTGACATAGCACATGCAAGTTGAAAGAGAAGACTGTAGATGAGCATGTTGCTAAGGTTTTACTTTACTGAAAAAGGGAAAGGTTTGCATGAAGCAGATTTAAGGTTGGGGAAGAGCAGTAACTTAGTTCAGAGCATGTTGAGTTTATGTCAAGTAGAAAATTAGATAAGTTTGGAATTGTCTAGTAGGCAGCTGGATAAATTAATCTGCTCAAAGCTCAGCAGAGGAGGCCGAGGCGGGTGGATAGCTCAAGGTCAGGAGTTCGAAACCAGCCTGACCAAGAGCGAGACCCCGTCTCAAAAAAAAAAAAAAAAAAAAAAAAAAAAAAAAGCTCAGCAGAGAGTTCTGATTTAAAATACAAACTTGAAATATGTAACAATAGACAGGAAAATGGCAAAAATAAAGGCATGTGAGTGAGTGAGCTCATCAAATAAGTGGCTATAAATATAAAAGAGAAGTCAAGGGGAGATTCCTGAAGAATTACAATGTTAAGAAACAGAGAAACTATCAAAGGAGACTGAGGAGAAGGCATTAAAGTAGATAGATAAGCAGAAGAAAAATTAGGTGTCCTGATAGCCAAGTGAAGAAAATGTTTCAAAGAGAAAATAGCGATTAACTATGCATAGCTAGTTAAATGAAATGCTGAATTTTGTGTCCTCCTTTATCCAAAAATATTAGAATATGACCATGTTCTCAGGTAATTAAAGATAGTTTTGGAGGGTCAAAGGCAATAAACAGAGTTTGGGTAATGGCCTGCTACCTAGTTAGGTCCAAGCGTTCACTGGAAAAAATATATAACATACATACTTAAAGAAACAAGATACCTAAGAGGATGGTGAAAAAATATAAGCCAGACCTGGAGAAGATGGAAACCCAATGAGAGTGGATGAGCATTTGATACCTTCTTTGGTCCCTTCCCCCCCACCTTTTTTTTTTGAGACAGAATCTTGCTCTGTCATCCTGGGTAGAGTGCAGTGGCATCATCACAGCTCACTGTAACCTCAAACTCCTGGGCTCAAGTGATCTTCTTGTCTCAGCCTCCCAAGAAGCTGGAAATACAGGTGTGTGCCACCACTCCAACTAATTTTTCTATTTTTAGTAGAGACTCGTCTCACTCTTACTCAGGCTGGGCTCGAACTCCTAAGCTCAAGCGATCCTCCTGCCTCAGCCTCCCTGAGTGCTAGGATTTCAGGCATGAGCCACTGCACCTGACCAGCCTTATTTATTTATTATGAAGGAAATGAATAGGTTAAGCTAAACTTTTAGCACACTTGTGGGGCTAGGGCAACAGGGATTGGTGTCAAGGACACAAAGGGGAATCCTGGTTAACTCCATTTGCATTGGGCTGGAACCTCAATTAATCTCAATTTCCATAATTAGATTTAATAATTTCAACTTTAATGTGCTCCAGATACCTGGCACAACCAAAGATAAATTCCTTAAGGTTTAATATTATACTTCAAATTACTTCTACAATTTCCATGGATAGTATTTGGTTCTCAATCTAAAATAACCAGCCAGGCGAGGAGAAAGGACAGTATGATCAAAAGCAAAAGAAAATTACAGACAATAATAACAGATTAATAGAGGCTTCAGATAATGGAGTTACCCAATTTAGATTTAAATGATGTTTAACATTTTTTTAAACATAAAAATTTTGAACATTTTGCAGAAAACTAGAGACTTATATAATACTTAATTTAAAAATTCAATGAATATAAAACAAAAACTGAAAGTATTTTAAAATAACACTCAATGGATGGATTAACAGCCTATTATTCACTACTAAGGGGATACTGGCGGGGGAGTGATGGAGTGGGAAGTAAGGGAGGGAGGAAGAGAGAGAGTGTGCTCCCGAGAACCAGGAGAAAGCTTGCATATAAAGAATACAGAAGAAAAGTTAAGTCAATCCAAAGAAAGTAGAAAAAATGAGATAAGAAATAGAAATTAATAAAGAAAAATATAATAACCAACATAAAAATAAAATACTAAAGAATTTTTTGGAAATTCTAATAAAATTGATAAGTCTCTGGCAAGTTTCCTTAAGAAAATAAGAGAAGGAACAACCAGCCAATATTGGAAATGAACAAAGGGATACCATTAAATATAAAAATAAGAAAGGATAGCACAAAAAAATTATGAAACTGTTGATTAAATGAATAAATTTCAAGAAAGCATAATTTATATAACCTTAAAGAAATTAAAAATCTGAATACCTCTATAAATAATAAATAAATTAGATATATAATATATTTTTAAATCTTATTAATTATAATTTAGGCCCACAAATTTTCACTAATGAAATCTAAACATTTAAGGAAAAATCATAGCCAATCTTACATAAACACTTTTGAACATTTTTAAAGAGAAAACTCTAATGTTATAAAGCCAGCCTAATTTTGATAGTGAAAGGATAAGAATATTAAGAAACCATACCCTAACCTTACTGATGAACATAGAATTGAAACAGTAAACAAACTATTAACAAACCAAATTAAAGAATATTTGAAAAGAATTAGACATTGCAGTCAAGGTTGATTTTCTTCTAGAAATGCAGTATTGTTTTTATTTAGTTATCAATCTATATAATTCACCAGATTACTAATAACAGAATGAAAATATCCACATAATTAATTAAATAAAGCCAGAAAAAAGGATAGCTAAAATACATCAATTCTTTTTAAAATTCCTTAGAAGATGAAAAATATAAGAAAATTACTTTAAGGTGTTGAATGTTATATAACAAAAATGGCATTAAAATCATACTAGATGGTGAAATGTTGAAAGTTTTCTCATTATAATCGTAATAAGGCTCACAATCACTCCTATTATTGTACTGGAGGTAGTAGAGCCAAGGTAATAAGAAAGGAAAATGAATATAAATACAAATACCAGAGAAGAAAAAGCAAAATGTTCATTTTTACCAGAAGACATGATTCTTATCTAGAATATCTAAATAAATGAAGAATTACATACAATATTTTACAAGCTTGGTGGATGCAAGGTCAAAATAAACTGACCAGTTAAATACAAAAATATATGAATAATTTTCAAAGTTATTCAAAATAACAAATATTTGGAGATAAATTTCATACCAATTATTAGAACCCCTAAAAGGAAATATAGAAAATATTGTTCATATCAAACCCAAATAAATGGAGGACTATATCCTGTCCTTGGGGGGACTACACGTATTGAGAAATTTATCTGGAGAAACTGACTCACGTGATTATAAGGGCTGGCAAGTCTGAAATCTGTAGGGCAGGCTGGCTGGCTACAAACTCATACAGGAGTTGATGTTGCAGCCTTGAGGCAGAATTTCTTCACTAAGAAAGCTCAGTTTTCATGTTTAAGGCCTTTGGATTGATTGGTAGAGGCCCGCCAACAATATTAGGGGTAGTCTCCTTTACTTAAAGTGAACCGATTGCAAATGATAACCACATCTGCAAAATACCTTCACAGCAACACCTAAGTTAGTGTTTGATTGAATTACTGGGACTATAACTTAGCCAAATTAATACATAAAAGTAATCAGCATAGCAGAGCAACACACAAAGTAGGTATGATCATTCCCACTTATGTATGAGAAAACTGAGAATCATTGATCTTCTATAAAATGCCTGGTTTCACTGTACTTATTTGTGGCTGGGTGAGGATTATTCTCTCAGGTCTAGCAGGCTTTCAAATTCAAAGTCTTAACCAGTATATTTTAAAACCAAGAACACTAAAATATTTTTTAAACTAAATTTGAAACAAATTTAGTTTTTAAACTAAATTTAAACTAAATTTGAAACACTTTACAATAAAGTGTTTAACTTTATTGTAAACTATTTTTTTCTGTCTTATATTTTTCTTCCTCTTCTCACATGTGTGAAGCTGAGTAACAGAATTGGACAGAGTTAGAATTCCACTTTGGAGAACTTATGCTTTTGGTCAAAAAGTAAGTTGAGAAAATGATTCTGGATGAAAATGTAAACATTGTCTAGTAAACACTCCATGTCCAACGATCCTGTATTTCTTAAGATAAATTGAGATCACTGCTTTAGTGCTATTAACATTTTTTCCTTTAAAGTAGGAAATATAAGTATTTGATCTAAATTTTCTTTCGTGGCTGCTTAATATTTAGTGCTCGTTGCATTTTATGCAGCTAAATGTCAAGTCATTTGGAGGCATAATGAGATGACAAAAAGGTGTTTTACTTTATTGTAAAAAGGGTTGAAAGACACATTCTTAATATTCTGTTCACAAATTAAACAGCTCCTTCTCATTCATTTCAGCTTTTCAAATAAAATATTGCATTATCACATTGTAGTTAGTAAGGTCAATCAGTATATGCCTCTGCAAATTGTTTTATTCTTAGTGTCAAAGAAAGTACTAGTAAAAGGTCATGCTTGTCAACTTCATTCATATTCAAGTTGTCTAAATTATAAACATTCCACCATAAAATCCTTTATATTCTCTAATTTCTCAATGACATTACTTCTCTATGAATCTGTCAAACTTGGACTACTTCAATCATGCATTTTTGCCATTTTTGGCAATCCTTCTCAAATACGGCTCAAAAATTAAAACCAAAATGAAACATTTTGCTATTTAAATATTTAAATGACAAGGTATATTACTAATGCTTTGTATTATTTGAAAAGGCACTTAAATTTTCTACACAATATTATGAAACATCAAGCTTAACTGAACAATTATCTGTAAATTCTTAATGTCATATAAAAAGCCAATAAAATTTCTTTGCTTAAATCTTCTTCTAAAAATAGATTATTAAAGAAATGATGTATTTCTATACTATTTATCATATGATAAATATTGCATGAATTGCATGGAAGTGATTGAGGATTAGGAAACAAATGCAAAGGGGAAACATCAAATTTCATCCAGGAGCATCATTTCCTCTTGATCTATTAATATATCTAGCTCCTTTCATAACCAGCCCTAGCTGTCATTGTGGAAAATCCATGAGATTAAATTAAAAAAAGAGCAAAGACATCAAAGAAAAAAAAAAAAAAGAAGGCTTGAAGTTTGATCAAAACTTATGCTAATTCTTTGCTGACATTTAAAATATATTTTCTAAAGATCTACTAATCAAATGCTGCCTTTTTTCCCTTTTATTCTTAGATGTTGCATGTAACATCAGCAAAAAATAGAAGAAGTTCATAAAGAGAAATAGGAAAATTATTTTATATAAAAATAAAGAAAAAATCTGATTTTTAATAATAAAATGATCTGATGAACTTTTCAAAATCCCTAAAAAATAACTTTGGTCAAAATGGAAAATGTAGAGTAAAAACTGCAGTAATAATACATCTGCCTGATTATACATTTCATGGGTTCAAAGACACAAACTTCAGTAATTCCAATGCGACCAAGTTAAATAATGTCATTGCTGGAAAAAGAAATTAAAAGAAATGAGCCATTGAATTTAAAAACATGTATTATAGGATTTAAAAAAAAATATGGAATGCTTTAACACATCACACCAATCTAATCAGGAACCAACTCCTATTTATTTATCATTAAAAATCTCTCAAATTCAGCCCCTTTCCAAACATAACAAATCTTATTTAAACACTTAGAATTTCCTGTCACAATAGTGGCCTATCACTATTCTACCTGTTAGATCTCTGCTTCAGACTGCTTGCTATAGGAGTTTTATAAAACGCAAATTTAATTGCAAGATTTTTTTTTAACATCTAAAGGATAAAGTGCTGTCTAAACCCCCTTAACCTGGAGTGCTGAACAAGATATTAATACCATGATTGAGAATGACCTGATGTATTTGCATGTGCATGTATTCTTTATCTTTAGAAATAATTTTTTTTATTTCCGCATATTATGGGGGTACAAATATTACGGTTATGTATATT
>VBSM01002616.1:11742093-11848820 GCA_008086735.1 Cheirogaleus medius | reverse complement strand
ATTTAGAACTCAGGAAAATCAACAAAGAAAAATCAAACAACTCTATCAAAAAGTAGGCAAAGGACATGAATAGAAATAATTTTTGACATCAACTTTAATCATGCTTAAGAGAGAACATCAATTTTGAAATACTAGATATAAGTCTGTCCATCCATTGGGAGCTTAAGAGCCCAATAGCTGCCTTTGAATGAATAGGTTATCTTGGAGAAAGAGTTGTAGACATTTTTTTAAAATTTTGTTTATTTACTAAATTTTTTTTTTGAAGCTGTTAAATTCCCTCATTTCATTAAGGTAGTCTTCCTTAGATGGAAGGAAAAATAGACATACTGTTTGGGAAAGAGGCTGTAATGAGATTCTTTATGTTTCAAAACTTTATTTTTTTATTTTTTTCAAAACTTTAAAATAAAGAAATATATGACTTCTCTTGAGAGAGATAGAGATTGAGATGGCTACTTCTCATTGTAAATGAAAGACCATTTGATATCTTAGAAATTCTTCAGTTAGACTTAAAGCATGTGGTAAGATTGAAGCAAGTATTAATATTTTGAGCTTCAGAATATATGTAAAATTCCCCATTATTTGATTGTTGCATATGTCTTATAATCAAATTCCAACCCCTACAAAAAGGCTTAGTGTAGATGTTTCATAAAATAATTTAGGAATATCAAAATGGCATGAAGGTAATACTGTTTTAGGTTAAGTGGTCATAATATGGGATAGAGGTACCGAAGACAGTAGAGGCTTAATTTATCTTTGGTCCTATTTTACCTCTCTCTCCTCTGTTTATAAATCCTATTATTTGTCATTGTAAGACACATGTGCTCTCATAGATTCTTGCTTTTGCAAAAGTTATTTTCAGTGTTTGGAATGGCTTTTCTTCTTTATCCACGGAAAAGCTTTGACAGCCCATATTTCCAAATTTTTGAAAGTCTTCATTTCTCTCATTCTTTGGCCTTGGAAAAAAATACCCTCTTCTCTGCTCCCAATTCACACAGTGTATTTCTTTTATCATACATTGGCTTTATGCTAACAAGCCTTAACCCTGTTATGTTTTATTAATACTCTAATTTTTTATCTCTAAACCCTAAAGTAATGCCTAGTGCCTATTTATTCATTCTTTAAATATTTTTGAGTGCCAACTATGCCCATGGTCATTTTCTAAGCACTGTATGTGTAAGAATTTACTGAGGGCCTACATCATGTCCATCATGGTCTTTACTTTATTATGCTTGCGACCAGTGATATAAGGAAAGTATATACATGGATATATATGTACATATGAAAATATGTATTTATAAAATATATGATTATATAAGTATATATGTAAACATCAAATAAGTAATAGGTATAAATATAGACACTCATTTATTAAACACATGAATTATCAATGATTTGATGTTTAACCCGACCCAAGGGCTATAGCTGGGTGGGTGATACTAGGAGGTGATCAAGGAAAGAACTCTGGTCGAGCGATATTTGGACAGGGGTTTTATAGGAGAGCATTTTAGGCAGAGGTTACTGCGAGGGCAAAGCCCAGAAGATGGAATGTTTTGTCCTGGTTGAATAATAACAAGAGAGCCTGAGAAACCAAATTACTTGTGAGCAAGGAAGCCAGTAGTTACAGATGAGTTTCAAGTAGCCAGAGGCAGGACATGTAGAGCTGTATAATAGGGATGGGGACTTCAGCTTTTAGTGTAAACGTGATAGAAGCTACCATGAATGCTTGAAAAGAACATTAACTGATTTTCATGCTGAAGCTATTGGCAGTGGAATGTCAAGAGTGGAAAATTAGAGATCAGAAAGGAGGATATTGCAAGTGTCCAGTTAATGATCAGCAGAGAAATTGTTAGGTAGACAGCGAAGGATTCCATGTCTCCTAGGGACCAAAGTGCGTACCTTGCCTTGGTGCAATTGCCCCACCTGGGAAGAAAGACAATGGTGGGCCCCAGGCCCTGGTCTTGGTCCTGCCCCAGCTTAATCCTGTCCCGAGCGACCCCCATACCTGGGCTAAGAGGGAACACCCTAAGAATCTGCCAATCACAACTTAGCAAGCCAACTGCAAAAGAATGCAGAGGACTCTCTAGCTCATGGGCCAAGCAGCATAGGTACAATAGAGTGTGTCCGGAAAGTGACCTAGAACAGCCAGCTTTCAGAAAGGCTAATGGGAGATCCGCATGTGTGAAAAGACTCAGGTCATGTACCTCCCAACTGTCCAATCAAATTGGTTGCATGGTGACATTTGAACCACAGGGAGGTCCCTATCTGGACACCATAAAACAAGACCTAGCCCTTAAACCAAGCTCCTTCTTTCACTCTCCCTCTTTTGCTATGACAATAGGCCCAGTCGTCATCTGTGGCATATGTATCTCACTCTGTAAACCTATATCTTGCTCTCGCTCTATAATACTATCTTTTTATCCTCAATAAACCTCATTTTCATGCTTGCCTTACTTTGGTACATCTGGTCATTCTTCTTTGGCCATGTGTGCGCCACGCCATAAACTGACATTTCAGACTGAAATCTGACAAAATGATGGTGGCATAGACCAGGTTAGTGGCACTGGGGTAATAATAAAACTATGTGCATAAATTTATTATATGTTGTAAAGTATAATTATATAATATCACATTTATTATATATAATCTATTACAAGTATATAGTTATATAAATATTGCATGTTATATAGTATATATTACATATTTAAATTAATATTAAATATTCACTAAATGTAATATAAAACTATAAATATGTAGATATTGCTATGGCAGTATCTGTTTGTATGCACTTGTATAATTTTTATAAAAATAATCAACTATATTTTGCATGCTTTTTAATTAGATAATGTGACAGACCATGATAAAAGAGTAATTGTTTAGTTTAGAAAAGAGAAGAGTTTTATGACTATATGATTGCTTTTTCTTCTAAGTACTAGTAAAGGTATTATTTGCAATCCAGTACATCAACATTCATGAAAGTAAAGTGAAAATAAGCAATGATAAACTAAGCACACATCATCAACAATATGCAGAATTGGGCCAGCTATTTTCTTTAAAATTATGAATAGCTTTGAAAATACACTTTTTGATAATACTGAATACATGCAAGAGAAAAATGCATTCTATATTTTTCTAAATTTACATGAAATAAAATATATGATACCAGTTGTTACAGAATGCTTGAAATTTCAGTAATGAGTTTTTCTATTAGCCCATCAGTTGAAATAAAGCACATTTTAATTTAATGTATTTACAAAATTTTTAAGCAGAGTAGTAATTGTATGTCATAATTATTATATAAATATTAAAAATAGTTATTTAAGTAAGAGAGATTTATTTCTTTTGTACGTATATATCGTTAAGAGAATCATTTCAGAAGAACTAAGTAATTCAATTTTTTAACTTTCTAGAAATCAATGGTTATTTAAAGTCTAGAGTATAAAATATAAATTATCAAACTATTCACTTAGTCAGCAAAAGATAAGAATTTAACAGATTAATCCTTGGCTTTTAGATGTCTTAATCTAATTTATCTCCATGGTAACTGCCTTATTAAAATTAGAAAATGGTTGAAATGAAAGAATACCCAAATTTCCAGAAAAAAATTTCTCATCTATTTCTAGCCAAAATGAAATTTCCCTTTATTTCAAATTGACCCTTCTAAAAATGCTATACCTCTTTAATAGCCAATAAGATTTCTATAATTCAGAGAAGCCAATTAAACTGTAGCTATGTGAATTATCATTAAAGATAAAGTTTTAGCTTTGTTTAAGCATTTTTCTGGACTGGTATAGTAAAAGGAAATCCTCAAGAGTAGTTTCATAACATCCACCTTGTTGCTCTCTCTACCAGGGACTAGCTTTCTGATCTGTGGCAAATCAGCTTGTTCTGGAGGACCTGAGTAGTTTAATCATTACAGTAAGAAGATAGGCCAGCATAATCTTCACATCTTCTTCCAGTCAGATGATGTGTAAGTTGAATACTTTCTGTGGTAAGACCTCTAATTATATTTTGGCTAACCTTATTGTATATTTGAAGGATTTTATAAGTCAAGTAAGCATCTTATGAATTTGGATGACATTAAACACAATTGTAAAATGGAAAAAAATAGTTCCTGTATCCATTCTTATATCTTCTATCTTTAACAACTCTTAAGTTTGCTGTGTAAATCATCATCCCTTAATACTCATATTGCTCCAAGAAGCCAGAATTTGATTTTGCCACATTTAGGGCATCCAAAAAAAGTAAAATTTTGAATTTCATGCAAACTCTCCTCAATACTAAGCCATCTCATGATTAGATCCATGGATAAAATCAGATAGTATAATTAAATAAAACATCTAAAAGATAACTCTTAGGACTTTTTCTCAGCTTTATCTAGTAAAGGCAAATGTATTGCAGTGTCTTTTTAAAGAAATGGACCTTATATTTGTTACTCAAACTGAAGAAGTAACATGGTATAGCCAATATTAATTAAATTGAGAGTAGTGGCCAGGTGCGGTGGCACATGCCTGTAATCCTAGCACTTTGGGAGACTGAGGAGAGAGGATTGGTGAAGGCCAGGAGTTTGAGACCAGTATGAGCAAGAGCGAGACCCCATATGTACAAAAAATAGAAAAATTAGCCAGGTGTGGTAGCCCCAGCTACTTGGGAGGCTGAAGCAGGAGCATGGTTCAACCTCAGGAGTTTGAGGATGCAGTGAGCTACAATGACAACACATCCCTCTAGCCTGGGTGACAGAGCAAGATTCCATCTCAAAAATAAATAAATAAATAAATAGTTGGGAAGTAATAGCTATATGGTAATTGTAATTATAATACCTTGCAATTCTTGAGTATGTACTAAAACCAAGGAACTGTTCTGTGCTTTTATATATTACATTATCTCATTTTATTCTCATAACCTCTACATTAAATAATTATTGCCATTGTCTCTACTTTAGGTATGAAGAAAACAAGACAAAAGGAAGTAAGGTATCTTGCCCAGAGTCTGCATATTTAATAAGTACCTGAGTTGTAAGCTGCCACCTGCAACTGCACTGTTAATGACAAAGACACTGAAAGAACATAAGGAATTGAGGGTAAATTCTTTGAAACACTAAGGGCTTTTAGATGCCCTGCAACTAAACTTTTAGATGCCTGCTTGAGAATTATGCTGATTTGTATATTTAGAACCTTTACTACCTAAACTTTTTTAGAAACTTTTAGATCATACTCTGCTATGGGACTGAATGCTTGTTCCCCCTCAAAATTCCTAAGTCATAAATTTGGGGTTTTATGTCTGTACCAACATATTAAAACCTTATGTTTATCATGTCACCATTTCTGTGAAATAAAAGGACCAAAATTATGATTGAAAAGTCATATATGCTTCTATAATCACCTGCTTTCCAAATCTGTGTCCTCTCTGGAAACATATCAGATGTGAGTTTATTTTTATAGCTTTGAGAGCAGGAATAATACTTAGGATTTTTTTCATTTCTAACTTTTGGATTTACCATACTGACAGTAAAGTGTCCTACAATGCAGGGCATATATGAGAGAAGATGCATATGATACCACCAGTGGAGCATATTGGCCTTACATTCAATGTCATAGCAACACAAAGAACCAAGTTAGGGTCAGTTTTTTGCAATCAGATATATGCTCTAATATCAAGCAAAGGTTTTCAGCTTATTCTTCAACAGGGAAGCTGAAGCAGATAGTTACTGAAGAACAATCTATAGTGTATTTTTTTCATTTATTTTTGGTTTTCTGAGATAAAATTGGCTATGTGACTCACAGGAATATTTCTATGTTCTTCTGACCTGAACTCGTCTACCACTCACTCACTACTCCACTATTTCTTGAAAGACAAAAGCAGAGTATAATATCTTTGAATAAAGCATTTTCAATTTAAAAAGAAAGCATGACTCTCATCTTTTAATGAAACATTTTAATGAAATTTTTATTATAACTATTAAACTGGCCACCAAGACTATTATAAAAAATACCATTGATCATTTCAAATTATTTTTAAAACACATTCTAGATGTGTCTAGATGTGCTCAATGTTATAAAGAAAATGGTTTGTAAAACTAATATTATGCATGCTGTGTATCTCATTTGTAAAGATTTAAAGATCTTAGGAGGGTTCAAATGGAAAATGAAATAACTCTAAAAATGGAAATTTTTATATTTATCTTATAGTTTATTTGATTGAATTTTACCATTATTAGCCTAGAGAACTCTTATAGATATTTTTGTCTCTTAGTTTCAGTTGAATTTGTTAAAAGAATCAAGGCAAGAATTAGGTCATTATAAATTGGTTTTGCCTATTTATTAAATGTTCTTTATTTTAGTACCTTATCTTTATTACATTCTGTTTAACTCATTTACTAAAATGAATTAAATACTATTAAATATTGTCTTGAATTTATATACATTAATTCCACTAAAATCAATTTAAGTTTTATTCTATACTTTATGTAGGGTGCCTAATTTTTTATTGGCCTACATTTGTGCCTGATACTTAATAAAGCCATATTGTGGCTTTATTATATAAATGTAATATATATAGTAATGTAAGACTATTATCTGTATCTTATATACCTAAAGTTAGTCTACCTCTACTTTGAAAAACTAACTTATCATTTTATATTATAATTTGTATATAGGGACAGTAAAAACATCATTTTTTCAAGTTTGTAATCATTATAAATAAACTAGTGAAGATTAGAGATAGCACTAAAAACTGAAATCCGACATTAGTAAATACTCTTCCTTTGATGTTTCCTAATAAATCCTTTCATCTTATCTTCAAAGGAAAAACCATGTTGTCTATTTTTAATTTAATACTTGTACCATTCAAGGGGATATTCCATTTTTTAAAAAAATTAACTACAGATTATTTTTTTAGCACTTAAGTTTTTATCAATGTGAATTTTTAGAAACAAGCGTCCACACCAGTATGCGGGGATGAGGAGGAGAAGAGAGGACAGGCAAAAGGAAGGAATTATGCTCAATTTATAAAAAAGCTCCAGGTTCATCCAGTCATGGATTTTGTAGTCACCTAGAGAGACATATGGTCCTTAAAAATCGTGTACCACTTCTACAGGACAATCTTGTTCCAATGTGTCCGAGTTTGGACTACAATCAGCTTTCTAAAGCTGTCGATAGTGTTGTCACTGATTTAATACAAATTTTTTTTTCCAGACAGTCATTGTAAACAACCTAAATCATCCTGGCTAGAGCCTAAATCACCTAGAACCTGCCAACATCACAACCTTGAGAATTTTTAAAAGTGTAACAAAAATGTAGAAACGTAGGTGTGGGGGTGAGGGAAAACTTCCCCTTTACCGCTGAAAGTTCACTGAAAGATCAACTCACAATTAAGGCAAATAAATAAGAGAAAGAGATTTATTTACCACTTGCAAGGGGAGAATCACAGAGTAATTACCCCATATCCCAATGAAGTCCATAAAATTTAATATCCTCCTTTTAGAGGGTGGTGGTTGGGGGGAGATGAAGAATATAGGCAATTCTGTTTAGGGGCTATAAATGGTTGCTAAGGAAGATGAATGGATGGAGGAAACAGATTGACTTGTAAATTATTTTCTTTGAAAATTAAATTAACCTGAGAGACAGGTATTATATTTAAAATGATTTGGACCAGGTCTGGTTGCATTCTTGATTTTCTTTCCTGAAATACATTGAGATAATGGGAAGGGAAAGGAAGTCTCCTGTTGTTTTTGATGGATCCGTCTGGTTTATGCAGATAGAGTGAAAGCCCCCTCCAATGCCTGTTGATCTCAAACGGCCTTTAATTCAAAATTCTGTTTATACCAAGGAGTCATATTTTGGGATGACATTTCCTGAGCTCCTTTAGAAGCCATATAATTGATTTGTGAACGATTATTATTAATTTGATAAATTACACAAACCTTTTCCAACTACTAGACTGAATTTTCTGAGATGCTACATGGATCCAAAAGGAATGGGTTGAAGGGCACAGATGAGTAAAGAAGCTGTGGGATGGAGAAAGGGATTGACATATTACTAGCCTCCATCTATGTAAGAGCAATTTTGAAAGTGAAACAAAAGTTCTTGAAATTTCAACAATCAATCTTTTACAAGAGTTAGCTAAACATTTCCATTTCTAGTCCACTATTGCAGTCAGACTAACTCTTGCATGAAAAATAAAAGTAAAATATATGAAATAACTGTGTGCAGGCACAGGAGAGCTACATGCTCACACGTAAGTTGAGGAATAAATTCCTGAAGATAAGGAAGATTCTTGTCAATGAGTACTATATTCATATACATTCATTTTTTTTCCATCAGATCATTTGCCAGTTTAAAATATTGGGCCAAGATACCAAGAAGATGAGATCAAAATCATGCATGTAATTTCCCTTCCAGCAATTTGCCAATTCAAAACTGAACATGAAAAATGTGAAACTTCTAAAAATTAATAAAATAGAGGAAGCTTAGAGGCTATATTAGTTCTCTAGGGCTGCCATACAAAATATCACAGAGTGAGTAGCTTAAACAACAGAAATTTTTCTTCTCTTAGTTCTGGAGGTTAGAAGTCCAAGATCAAGGTGCTCTCAGTGTTGGTATCTGCCGAAGCTTCTCACCTTGGCTTGAAGAAGGCTGTCTCTTCACTGTGTCCTGAGATGGCCTTTCTTCTTGTTGTCTCTTCCTTTTCTTAAGAGGAAACAAGTCATGCTGGACTGTGCCTCCGCTTTTATGACCTCATTCAACCTTAATTGCTTGTATAAGGGCCCCTTGTCATAACAAAAGGCCCTGGTGATGATCTGTTATTAAATTTAGGGTCAATTCTTATAATATGTAATTAAGTACATCGCAGATGTCTATCATGTAGTTATATATTTCATGATTTAAATCAATAATTTTCAATATAATTATTAGAACTCTAGCATTCTTAAAATACTTATTAAAACTGTGCATTGTGAAAGTATTTATTTTCAAATGCAAATGAGACATGGTCATCCTGAAAATTGTTTATAAATGAATATTGATTAATAATATATGCAAAATATTTTCTATTAATAATATCACACTAATCAAAATATGTAGCTTTGTAAGTTTTGTTTTTATGAAATTTACATTTCAATTAGATATTTTTTCTTTATGCCATTACCCCATACATTTTTTCTTTTTCAGAAAGACCCTTGTTTTGTTATTCCATATTTTTATTCATAAATTGGCTTCAGAAAACCAAACATACTTAAAGTCTATTCTTTTACTTATCAAGATAAGGTGCTGTAAGTTTAGAGTTCTCTATTTCATTTTAATAGCCATGTAGATAAAAAGCTTTTTATCATGTATATTCTGATCTTGAATACATCTATAAAGAAGAAACACTTTTTCAAGGGTGTATTTTGTCATGTAGTAGAGTTATATAGCTTAGTGAAAGTTGGTATCAGGAGGTGAAATAATGTATAATATTCAATCATTTCTAGTAACCATATATAATATACTTCCTTTGCCAGTTATCTTTCACACACAGATTAAGTATATGTTATTTATCTACTCACACATATTACAGACTTTGACAAATATATATGTCAACTATTTCAACTTAGATTCTTTTTCTATGAGAAAACTAAAAAAAAAAAAAAACAAAAAACTAGAGTTAACTGGAGAGGTGAAATAAATATATAAAGAATTTAAGCCTCCTCCAAAATGCATTAAAAATTCTAAATATGCCTATTGATAATTTCTTTAAATATAACTCAGTCTGTGGAAAAAATAGGAAGGTATAACATTTTACTGTGTCAATTATTTTTTTTACTTGATTAGATGTAAATATGACTTTTAAGAAGGTAAATATAAAGAGTTATGTGTGTAGATATGCATTATAGCTTAAGAGTTATGAGCTATATTCATCATAAATTTCAGTCAAATAGAAAATGTAATCTACCTACCGGATTCTGTTTGGCAGAGTCTTGAAAGTATCGATTATATCAACATTTAAAAGATAAATTGTTAATCTGTCTTATTTAGAGTGATTAACATAAAAGTTTCTAAAACATATTTCTCTGTCAAGTGCTTTTAATAAATTAGGATATAATCTTGATCAGTCAAGAGTTTTAATATGTTTTGATCATATTGAAAAAGAAGAAGAAAAGGTCCTGATAATAGCTTCTGATCACCTATCTCCAGCCTGCATAAGAGAAAAACATAGAAAAGGACAATTCTAGAATCTTTGATATGTTGGCCTAGTAGATTATGACTAAATATCTTTCCTTTTATTTCCAGAGATATGTCTGCCCCCGCTGACATTGGTTGAGAGAAGGAGGTATCTTCACTAGGAGAAACCTGGTGTCCTACTTCCTTGCTAGATAATTGCTGAACAACAGAAAATTGTGTGCTTGTTTCAGTGCACCAGAGAGGGAATTAGAGAGAGAGTTCTTTGGAGAAGTTACCATTTAGTCAATGAAATTTCTTGTGGTGTATAAACAAAAAGATTGGAAAATTTTGAGAGTATGACCAGCTAGAAATTTTTGTGATGTCTGGATGAAGAAAGAGAAACATTAAAGGAGACTGTACCACCTGTGATTATCGTGTCAAGAGTGTATGGGTCTCTAGTGGGCTACTTGTACATCCAGAAAAGTTTGGCTTTTACTATCTTGATGGGGCCCTAAACAAGGCAGTCTCTTAGAACAGAGTTACTGTAGCAGTAATAGGTTATAGAGGGTGTCATTTTGAGTGAAGGGTAGGGGAGAGGAGATGAGAGCAGAAGATGTGGTTTAAAGAAGATAACCAAAAAATGCATCACAGACTTAGAAAATTGAAAAGTCCAGAGGACCCTGCTGGGCCAATGAATGACCCACAAATAACATGACTAAAGGCATATGAGGCCGGGAATCTAATACTTATGAAGAAATACAAAGAGATCTACTTGGTAAACACACACACACACACACAAAACAAAAAACCACAATTTTCCCTTTACCTAGAAAATGTTGCAATAGGGATATAAGGAAAGAACAAAGAATAAAATTATAATAAATGCATATGGGACCTTTATTCCCTCTGAAGTTTTATGATACACTTCAAGATTGAGTTAGGAATGAAATGGTAAGAGTGAGAGAGAAGCTACATCTAGATATGAGATGAGATATGTAAGTTGCCTGGACTGGGAATTTTAGTACTAAAAATGAGTCATTATTATTTTAAAAAGACTAAAACTTAAAGTCAAAGGTGACTTAAAAATGATGGCCTTCACTTACAATGTCATCACAGAGTGAGAAATGGAGATCTGGCATAATATCTGGGAAAGCATAAATACATGAAGCTGTTTCCTGTATGTACCCTCTCTCACTGAATTCAGCCCACTCAGAAAGGTTACACCAGACATTGATCTAAGGGACTCATGGGGATATTTTCAGGTGGAAATTAATATTTCTGCAGTGATTCTTCTTTAAGATATATTCAATGGTTCCCCCACACACCTCTTGACTTGGGACAAATTTCATGCTCTGGAGAAATAATCTAGGGATGGTTATACTTAAATGATTAATATTAGAAATAAAGCCAAATTTAAATTAAACTGTCTTTCCAATTGCACACATCAGACATGTTTAGCCTCTATATATTAATGTAAGTGAAATCCAGATTTGAAAAAGTATAAAATGTTCAAATTATTTTGGCTGTGTAAAATCTTAATTCTTTTTGTTCTGTAAAATTCATTTCATTATGCTAATAAACAAAAAAAAGAATATCATCCCAAATCAGAATACTTGGAACCCTTTGTATAGATATATCATTAATGAAGTCAAGCCAATTTTTAAAGGTAGGGGGAGTTTTACTGAGTATGTCTTATAGTGTAATATTATAATCAGATTGTTTTGGAAAAATATATAAATACTCATGCACAAACACAATTATATCTATGTATATATTTTTCATATATGTAAAGATATATAACAAATATATTGGTAACTTTATGGGCAGTAATGTGTAATACCTTTCCTTACCCATTATAAAGGTCACAGATGACATGCTTATAATGAAAGACAGGTTAACAAGAGAAAAATATCAGAGATTTATTAAATCAAAATTTTACATGACATGAGAGTCTTCAGAAATGTAGAACCAAAGACTCAAGGAAACTATCTAGTTTTATGCTCAGGTTCAGTGAAGAATGGACAGCCAAGTAGAAAGGTAATGGGACAAAAAGAGAATCATCTAATGGCAATAAACTAAGTGGAGAAACCCAGCCAGGTTTGTCTGTTCAGATTCTTCTTGGTCTTTCTGTGTGACATTTCTTCCTACTGGGCAAATAGTAGAACCCCTTCTAAAATGAGAGTCTTATGACTTACTATCAGACAATGTAGGCCAGAGAATTTCTTCATGGCCAGCTCTTACACAAAAAGGCAGGGGGAAATTAGAATAATATGTATAGTTTCTATGGCCCTCCTTGAAGAAGAGGAATTATAGTTTCTATGACCTGCTTTGGGGGAGAAAGGGGAACAAGAGACAGTAGGGCAGGAGAAGGTCAGAGAGACTTTGCTTCTCTAGCATTTCTAATGTCCTCCAGTTCAAAATACTCAGAATACCAAAGTGCCATACTTTGGGGTATTGTTTTCAGACGCTCAACATACCCATTAGCTAAAGATACACTGCATATTATCCTCTGCTGTATGTCTGATCTATATGTGTGTAAGAAAACACACATATGACTGACTATACACACATGTATATATATTTTTTATTATTTACAAACATAATGACATATATGAAAAAAAGCTAAAGCACTTTAGCAGGCTATGTTTGCTGTCTGTGAAACTCATTTTAGTTAAAATCACATTATGATTAAATTCATGGATATGTAAGATCTTATTTCCCATAAAAGAAAATGGGATAGAAATTGAATTTCTTATCATGTTGAATCTTGTCATTTTACAGAGTGTGATTTCATACTAGGCTTAAAGAATCCATCATTCTTTCTTCCTTTAGATAGAGTGAGTACACTATAGTGACATCCTGTTAAAGTCAGACTCACGATGTGGCAAATGTAGCTGAAATTCCCATTTAATCTAATATATTTTAATGCAGTAAATAAATTGGTGTAGTGAGTGAATAAACTGTTGTAGGGCTAGATCACTTGGCACAGTAGTCTATATTAAAGGAAACATCACTTTAAACTAACTCTTCACCATCTGTTGTGTACTCTAATTTAAAAAGACCATAATTTACAATTGCAAAAGTAGGTAAGAGACAAATTATTGAAATGCATATTTATGGGCTATATGCAGCTGAACATGCATCTGTTCTGTTTATCTCTGGAATATTAGATGCTAATTGGAAGACAATCTCCTCTCTTTATGTTAGGCAGATAGTGAGAGATTCTGGCTCTCCTGGGAAGGGAAGCCAGAGCCCTGCCTTGGTGCTGCCTCAGGCAATTGCCATACCTGGAAAAAGAACAAAGGCAGACACCCAATCTTGGTGCTGCCCCATGCTTGATCCTGCCCCAAGCAACTGCCATACCTGGGAGAAGGGGGAATGCCCTGCCAATCTGCAATAAAATGCAGGGAATCCCCCAGCCTGCAGGACAGGCAGCCCAGGCACAGTAGGATTTGGAAAGTGACCTAGAGTAACCTAAGGCTAATTATCATGTGGTTAACTGGCCATCAAAGTGGTTCCATGGTGATGTCTGAAGCATGAAGAAGGCCCAATTCAGACACTATAAAACAAGACCCCAGATCATAACCAGAGCCTTTTGTTATGACAAGGGGCCTCTTCGTCATCTGTAGCAAATGTATCTTGCTCTAGCTCTCCCTATCTAGCTCTCCTATTTAGCAATCCCTCAATAAAACTCTTTTTGTGCTTAACTTGCTTTTGGTATGTCTGGTCATTCTTCCACCAAGAGCACACCAAGGACGGAGAACAAGATTGCTGACATCTACATATGATTATAAATTTAGGGATAGAGAAATTTAGGAATTATTCTTAAGGTGATTCCCTTTAATAAAATTATAACACTAATGCAATTGGGCTTCAATAACACATTGGATAATCATTATTTACAGTAGCTATTATTGCATTTTATCTAAAATGCTAAATCATGAGGAAGTTGCAAAAATTACTCTTAAAGGTAGACCATTTAATTACATTGTATTTAGACTGACTGAAATGAAATTTATAATACTTAGCCATTTCCCCTATGTAAAGGGCAATTCAATCTTTAATAATAAACATGAGGAAATTGACATAGCCTTTTACCTTAGACAATGAAACAAATGGGTACTTTCGTAATACAGTTCTGGTAGTTTCATATTCATATACATTTTTACATGTTTGAAAGAATCAGTCATGGAAAACTATATTGTCTGTAAAACTGTACAGTTTCACTGTGCATTTATTCATATATACTATATAATTTTCTACTTACAGTCCTACTAGTATTGTTAAAAAAATTATTCATGACAGTTGTTCAAGATGGTAAGGAAGACTTTATTTAAGGAGGGTCTATTGCAATAAGTGCAGGGACCTCTGCAATGAGGTCTTGCAGTGGGGGAGAAAGATTGAGCTCAGCTCTAAATACAAAAAAGAAAATGGAAATTTGTAGCCCAGGGGGAGGTTAGACATCAGAGGATGGAAAATTAATAAGAGGAAATGTTGAGGATAAAGACGGATGCTGGCTGAACCAACTTAACAGGATTCCTGCTAAAGACAGGCCAGGATGATCAGACATCACCTGGCAGATGATGGAGGATAAGAAAATTAGATAACCATTGAAGGTGGTTAGATATTGAGGGTGAGACATTCTGGTTAAAATGCTTTATTAGAATTCTTTTTATTGTGGTAAAAATACATAAAATTTAATATCTTAACCATTATTAAGTGTACAGTTTAGTACTATTAAGTACATTTACGTTGTTGTGCAACCATCCTGACCATTTCTCCAGAACTTTTTCATTATCCCAAACTAAAACTTTGTACCTATGAAAACAATAAACTCCCCATTGCTTGGTAGATAGAACTCTTAGTAAAATTGAACAGTGAAGAGATGGACACAAAAACCCAAAAGTCAAAGCCTAGCTGAGAACAATTCAGGAGAGCTCGAATAGCATTTGATAAAGGAGAGAAATCTTTGCTGCTCCTCTTTTACATAAACAGAAAAATTATATGACTTTCTCATGGTTTTATTGCTATTTACTCATTATCTTCTCCCTCCCCCTCTCTTTCCTGTTCTCTCTTCCCTTCTTGTTAATGAGCCATTGCTACAGAGCAGAAAGATCAGAAATGAATCTGACCTCACTCAAGGGAAACAAAGGAGGATTTTTAAACACTAAGTGAAAGGTAAAACACAGGACCTCTGCCTTTGCTAATTGGCTTTCCCCAAAGGAAACATCATCTTTTTCTTTGTGACAGGGTGTAGTCTTACAACTTGGAGCCAGGCCTCACCTAAGTAGGGCTCCTACTTTCCCACAAGACTGGGAGGTAGAGCACTATCTTTCTTGGTGATTACATTTCAAAGGAATACTCTCAGGTCCTTAAGACATCCTAGAGTTGTAAATCTGGCCAGAGGCTTTTAAAAAAATTTGCTTATCAAATGGACAAAGAAAGAATTTATAATTACTTGTTTTCTAAAGCAAATGATCTTAAAAAGGGGAGGTCAGGGGCTTGGTGTTGGATAGGAGCCTATGCAAAGTTTAGTCAAGCTGAAGGAAATGTTAAGTAACCATCTTGGTTACCAATTTAAAAAAAAGAAAGAAGAAACTTAGTATGGTGGTTTTGGTAACTCTATGAGCTGCTAATAGTATACTGTACTTACATTTCATCCATTAATTTTGTAGGCAATATTAATCTGCCTCTTTCTTTATCACACACTCTTTCTTCTGAGCAGAGAGAGGAAAGAAGAAAAAAAATGCTATTAAAACTGTCAAGTTTCGGGCCGGGCGCGGTGGCTCACGCCTGTAATCCTAGCACTCTGGGAGGCCGAGGCGGGTGGATAGCTCAAGGTCAGGAGTTCAAAACCAGCCTGACCAAGAGCGAGACCCCGTCTCTAAAAAAAAAAAAACTGTCAAGTTTCAGTCTGAAATGTTACTTCTTGGCACGCCCATGGCCAAAGAATGACTGGATGCACCAAAGTAAGGCAAGCATGAAAATGAGGTTTATTGAGGAGAGAAAGATAGGATTATAGAGCAAGAGCAAGATATGGGTTTACAGAGCATGATGCATGCGTCACAGATGACGACCCGGATCCGCTGTCACAGCAAAGGAAGAGTACAAAAAAGAGTTAATTGTGGTCTCAGTCTTGTTTTATAGTACCTGGATTGGGACCTCCCTGTGGCTTAGACATCACCATGGAACCACTTTGATTGGAAAGTTGGGAGTTGCATGACCTGAGTCTTAACTACACATGTGGGTTGTTCTATGTCAATTTCCGAACTCTATGGTAACTATGCTGCTTGGCCCGTGGGCTAGAGAGTCCTCTGCATTCTTTTGCAGCTGGCAGGCTAAGTTATTTATGATGGCAGATTCATAGAGTATTTCCTCCTCCCCTGGTATGAAGACGATTAGGGTAGGGTAGAACCAAGATGGAGGCCTGGGGCCCACCCTTGTTTTTCTGCCCAGGTGGGGCAATTGCACTAAGGCAACAGCACCCACTTTTGTCCCCAGAAGACCCAGAATCCCTTTCTATCTACCAAACAAAACTGCATTTGAGAGACTTCCAATTTCCACTCTAACATGTAAAGAACTTGTCAGTCATCACTTCTACCCTCACAACTAGAAGAAAGCTGAGAAAATTGAAAATCAACATTTCTAAATCAATCAGAGAATTAAGGTCACAGTATAAACCTCCACCCCAAAAACTGGAAAGAAAGGTAAATACAGAGCCTGCAAAGCAGTTTAGTTGAAGCTGAAGCTGCTTGAACAAGTAGAAATAGAACACTTAAAAAAGTAACTTTAATAAACTGTTTAAAGCTGAATGTGGATTGGCTTGAGAGTTAAAAACTCCTGGGGACCCAGTCTAAACTCCTCCCCAATCCCCCACCCACTTTTGTGGGTTCCACTTCCAGTTACCCCACCAGGTCTCATACTGAAGATCATAGAAAAATCCCTGTGTGCTTGGCTGGTGGAGGAGAAAGTAACCATTTGGCAAATACCCAGAGGACAAGTAATCATTTTGAGAAAAGCCCCAGACATCTCGACAACAAATGCCTACTCAATGTTAGGGCTCAGAGATGATACTCCAAAGTATTGCACCTGGAATGCTAAGTGCTTTGAACTGAAGGATATTGGGAAGGTTTCAGAAGCAAGATTTCTCCAATCTTTTCTTGCTGTCCTGTCTCTTGCCTCTCTTTCTCCTCTGAAGCAAGTGATAGAAATCAGAATTCCTCTTCCTCAAGGTAGGTAATAGAAACTAGAATCACTCTCCACTAAAGCAAACCATGAAACCTAGAAGGGTCACTCTCTCCTTTCTCCCCTTGAAGACTGTTATTCCAGAGGGGTCCTGCCCCGTACCCAGACAAAGTAATGCTACACAGGGGGCTGGGAAGAACTTGAACAGACAAGCATGGCTGGGTTCCCTCCTTAGTCTATTACCATTAGATCATAACCTTTTGTCCAGTCACATTGTACATGATTATCTATTCTTTACAGAACTTAAGAATAAAAATAGACAGTTTTCCCTGGGTCTTTGAGTCTTCACTTATGAAGTCTCCCATATCACAAAAAATTTTGATTACATAAATGTTACGCTTTTCTCTTGTTAACCTCTTTTGTTATAGGGGTGTTGGCTGTGACCCTTATAATAGGCAAGGAAAAATATCACACCTTTCTGCCCCTACACCAGCAAGGAAAAAGACTTCACCAGAGTTTTATTTGATTGGGGGGAAGGGAAGGGGAATTACCCAACTATAGACCGCTCTAGCCTTCCACCTTCACCTAAGGGGGGAAATGCTGAGAAGCACTTGTGAAGATCACTGCCCAGTCTGCATGGCCACTATAAGACTGAGGCCTAAATATAGGGTACAAAATGCACCCCCCCACACACACGTACTACATTTTACTTTTGCATTCAGAGGATTCCTATGGTATTTACTCAATTTAGCTGAAAACTTATCTCCACAAAATAACCTACACATGAATGTTTATAACAGCTTTATTCATAACTACTCAAAACTGGAAACAACCAAGATGTCCTTTAATAAGTAAATGGATAAAAAACTCTGGTATATTAATAATAGAATATTATTCAGAAGAAAAAGGAATGAGCTATCAAGCATTGAAAAAACATGGAAGAATGTTAAATACACATTGCTAAGTAAAAGAAGCCAGACTAAAAAGCCCACATAATATATGAATCCAACTATATGATATCATGAAGGAGGCAAAACTATAGAGTTAGTAGAAAGATGAGTAGCTGCCTGACATTCTCCAGGAGGTAGAGATGGCATGAATAGGTAGAACATAGGAAATTTTTAGGTTGGAAAACTATTCTGTATGAAATTGTAATGGTAGATAGATGGAGATAATTATACATAGAGCTATAGAACACAGTGAACCCTAATGTGAATTATGGACTATATTAATAATAATATATTGATAGTGACTCCTTAGTTGTAACAAATGTACCAAACTTATACAAAATATTGATAATGAAGGAAACTGTGGGGAGTGGTGGGTTGGTATCCATGTACTAGCTGTTCAATTATTCCATAAATCTAAAACTGCACTAAAATATAAAATCTATTAAATATAAACACACACATTTGAATGTAAACATTTCTGTCTTAAGAGAGTGTTATAATTTATTTTAAGTATGCACAACATTTGGTTTTGAAAATATCTTGATAATTGGTTTTGACTATAAAATCTAAGGCTTGTAGGGCTTGACTTTCAAGGGAACAGTGACACAAAGAGACAGCTAAAGTATTCTGTACAAACAGATAAAATTCTTTTATTTTACATATAACAGAAAGAACATAGGTGAATTGAGGGATAAAGATAAAAATGTAAGTGAATCTGCAAAATAGCAGAAGAGGGTGAGGAGAGCCTGCAGAGAAGCTGTGGAGTGAGATATTTGCAAAGGTATGAATAGACAAAAGAATCATAAAACAGAGATAGTTAAATTATTTGCTCCATGGTGCTGTAAAAGAACTTCCCTCCATTCTCTCAAATTTTCTAAAAACAAAAATATAGGCCCAATGTGGTGGCTTATGCCTATAATCCTAGCATGCTGGGAGGCCGAGGCAGGAGGATTACTTCAGCTCAGGAGTTCAAGACCAGCCTGAGCAAGAGCTCAGTCTCCACCCAAAATAGAAATAAATTAGCTGGACGCTGTGGTGTGCACCTGTAGTTCCAGCTACTTGGGAGGCTGAAGCAGGAGGAACGCTTGAGAATCGTTTGAACCCAGGAGTTTGAGGTTTCGGTGAGCTACGATGATGCCACTACCTACTCTACTTGGGAGTTATTTATCTATATTGGGTTACAGTTTATTGTATTCTGTTATAACAAATCAATTCCAATCCATTTAATGTACCAACATTAAAGAGAAACTATTTTGCTCTATGATGGTTACATGGATATTGAAATATCTGATATGACAATTCAAGTTTTTAGATATCATAAGTTTAACAACTTGTAAGTAATAGTTTTTTTTCTTTTTCTTTTTCTTTTTTTTTTTTACATAAGATGTCTTGCATTCGCAGACACCGCACACAGGTAACTGTTTGTACAATAGATGTGTTATTCTGTCCAACTTACTATAATATTTTGTTTTATTATAGAGAACAATCTAAATCTATTTTCTTGAAATGACAAGTACAAACCTCTCAAAATTTAATGCAATATGCTGAAGTTATTGTAGAGGTAGCTGATTTAGAAATAAACAAATATAGGTGGTTTATTTTCTATTCAAGTAATCTAGAGCATTTTGTTTTGCTTGCCAGCTTCAAGAGTTACACATGGTTAAGTGAAACTAGTGAGTGCCATGTGGGAAAGCAGAATTAAGGACATTATTTATTCACTCAAATCTTTATAATCATTTCTTTTTTTTTTTTTTTTTATAATCATTTCTTTTCCCCAAAAGGATTTAATTATTTTTCTGTTCTCATCTGTCACTTACACTGTATTTTTCATATTTCAGACCCTGCTGTATGAAACCAAGTAAGAAATTAAACTGCAGGCTTTAGGATTTAAAAAAATAATAACAATTGCATTTATTTTATGTGGAGATTTCAATTCAGAGTAAAACCTTCTAAAATATTTTCAGGTTCTGTAATTAGGTGACAACTGGCTTGTGAAGTATCCAATGCCAATTAGCAGATAAAATTTTTATAAGAGAAAGATTGTAATAAATCTTATATTCTCCACAAGGATTTGCTATACTTATCTCTAAAAAGTGAAAAACACTATTCTATTTAATTCAATTATAAGCTGATATTTTTAGGATACAAGAAAGACTCTTTCCCTGATTAAGCTTGAATTATTAAAACTACATATATAATTAATATATACAATATGATAATTATATATGTGTGTATCTATATGTATATATTTATATATATGAGAGGACTTTAAAAATTCATGGAAAATGGAATTAAAAAATAAAAAATATAAATTTTATTCTTTAAGTGTAGGAGTGTGTGACTTAACCCTTGCCTGGCATGGCCTTAGGTCTTGTTTATAATTTGGCATCTTATTACCACAAGGAGTCCCTTCTGTAAATCTTATTATCTCTATTTTAATATAAATGCTGGCTAGTTGTTGTGTCTAACCCCCAAGAGGGGAGGAGGTATAATGACCTCCCTCCTGTGATGGCTGGAAACTCAGTTTTTCAAGGTTTGTCTAAGGTCCTCTTGGCCAAAAGGTAGTCTGTTCAGTGGTTGAGACGTTTAAGATATTATTTTTAGTTTATGCATGTAAGCTTCCCCACAACTTCGATGTTTGTTCTTGCTTCAATTCTAGCAGAATTCAAGGACTCTTTTCAAACTTATGTCTTATCATTCTTAGTGCTTCAAACTAGATGTTGTTCAGAAATGTTATAACAAGTTAATATGAATTTACTTTGGCAAAAAAAGAATTTTGAGATTCATATCTTTTTTTAATAATATGAGTTTTCCATGAACTTTTGGAAGACCCCTTGTATTTGTGTGTGTGTATGTGTGTGTGTGATATGTGTTATAATCCTTCTTTAATTCAGAAATGCCTTCTATATACTATAGGAGTAAGAGTTTCCTTGCTACAAAACAACCACTGCATGGCATCTACCCTGTTACATATTGGAGGAAGGAGGACTAATCTTTTCCTTCTACCTATCTTAGGTTCATTGGCTGAGGCCCCAGTAACAAAAGACAAATTAACAAAAGAAAAGCAAACAAATGTATTTAATATAAGTTTTACATGGCATGAGAGCCTTCATTAGGGATTAAAATTCTGAAGAAATAGTTAAACCTGAGTGTTTTTCATAGTAGGTTTGTTGAAGAATGGAGTGTCATGGAGGAATGTTATAGTACAAAAGTCATGAGTCCATAAACGGAGGGAAACTCGGCAAGGCCTGCTTGTTCAGATTCCTCTCTGTGACATTCATCTCAGGCTACCTGAGATGAATTAGGATATCCATTTTCTCTGGGGATAGAGAAGACATCTCTCACATGACCCTCTTATGACCTGCTTCCCTTGTGAGTTTACTTAGGTGATTATGAAAAACAGAATCGAAGGTCAGTGTGTCTGTATCAAAGACAGAAATAGGGAGAGAGGTGGTGTAGTATGTGACTGGAGAGATAGCAAGAAAATTCTAGATAGATCATGCTAAGGATTAGAGATTTTAATTGGATAAATATAATTTAAAATTCCACTAAAGGATTTTGGAATGTTTGACCCTTTGACTTTGATGGATTTTCCATGCAAAGACATTTGATTGGAAAATGAATATGAGGGCATAGTGCTCACAACGGATAACTTGGCCAGATACAGTATTATTAATATTTGAAGCCCTGGGGTTAGTTGATGATGCTCAAAAAGCAGTATAAGAAGAAATCATACACTTCAACTAAATTAGGCTTGGGTTTTTATTTTTGATTCAGTAGTGGAATTGCTATAGATAATTATGGATCAATCTTTTTATTTTAAAAATAATTGATATGTGGGTTAAAGTTCTAATTGTCATAAAGCAGCCTTTCTGCACTATTTGTCCTGTGTCTATGTATAGTTTATGAAATAGCCTCAGTTTTCTTCCAAAATAATTACAGTTTATACTGAAGGAATTTATACTTATAATGGAAAAACAGATCTTGTAAAATCAAGGAATCCAGATGTCATAGAATTTGTAACAATGGGTCCCTAACAAATGATTCAGGCTTTGTAAGGTAGATAACTTGATTTAAGAGAAAAAAAAAAAGCAATCACAGGTGGATTGACAGATATTAGGCCTTAAAGAATATTATCTACCACGCAAATTCTTGTAGATAAAGAATATTGATGCTATATGCATTTACATTATTCCTTCAAATTTTTTAAGATCAAGAGAGTATATTTTCTTTTAAGTTTTGAATATCAGATTTAATTTTTAAAAAGTGGCTTTGAAAATACAGATTATATTAAACTGATAAGAACAGATACTACACTTGATCTTAGCCAAAAGTCCGAGAAGCGATTGAAAATACAGATTATAAATAATGTATTATGCTTTAAGACCCCTGCTTAAAATCAGCTAAACATCAGTTGAACAGAGAAGGAAGTCAGAGAGTAGGAAAGGATCTAAAAAGGGTATGATAGGCAGCCTCTGAAATGGATCCTAGTGATTTCCACCTGCTAGTGTTTTCCTTTTGTGTAATTCCCTTTTCTTGAGTGTGAATGACACCTAGTGATTCACTTCTAACAAATAGAATACAGCAAAAGTGATAAGCTGTCACTTCTAAAATTAGATTATAAAGTTTGTGACTTTTGTTTTACTCTCTCTCTCACTGTCTTTGTTTTCTCTTTCGCTGTTTTCTCTGAAAGGAAGGCAATTGCCATGCTGTGAGATGGCCTACAAAAAGGCAAAAAACATATGATTTTTGACAACAGCCAGCAATGACCAGAGGCCTTCAAGCAGCCACATGAGTGATCTTAGAAATGGATCTTCCCTCATCAAGTCTTGAGATAACTGTAGCCCTTGATTGCAGCCTGGAGACAGAGGGGCCAGATAAGCCACTCTTGGATTACTGACCCACAGATAATGTGAGATATTACATTTTTGCTGTTTTAAGACCCTGTGGTAGGAACATCCTCACTGTATTATTGGTATTGTAAGGAAGTTTGGCTGGGAAAGAGTGGGCCAGGGAGAGAATGGTAGTAGTTAATATCTGACAGATAGCCAGTGCATTATATAGGACATTGCATCTCATTGTATTTACCTTTATTTTACCATTATCTGGAAAAGTTTTAGAGGATATTGAGCAATTTGATGTGCTTACTCTATTTTGAAAGTGTCAGTATGACTACAACATTGAAACTAGATAGTAGGGAGATGATGGTAGCTTGAACACATGAGTAGGAGAAATGGAAATAGTGAGAAGTTGTTACATTATAGACACTTCAAAATGAGGTTGATTTTGAAAGACTGGTTATGGAGTGTGAGAGGTAGGAAGAGCCAAAAAGATGTCAACATTTTTTTTCCTACCCTACTATGAGGAATTGCAATTGACTGAAAAGAGGAGACTGGAGGCTAAAAAGAGTTTGAATTTTGGTATGTTAAAGTTACAAGGCCAATTAGACATAAAACAAGTAGACACATTGAAAGCAGTTGGATACATGCACTTAGAATATGGAAGAATGGTACAACTGAAGACTTGTATTTGTATGTCTGTGTGTAAATGAGTTTTAAAATCATGAGAAAAGATATCATTTTGAAAGAGTCAACTGAGTGTAGTTAAAGAAGATAAAAGGTATAAAACATGAGCTCAAGGGAACTCTGACATTTAAAGACCTGGGAAATAAGAAGAGGTAGCAAAAGTCACAGAGGAAGAATGAAGTAGGAATAAAACCAGACAAGTGTAATGCCTTTTAGCCAAATGGAAAAAAAAAATCGTCAAGCAATCAGCTGTGTTAATTGCTGCTGAATAAGTAAGATGAAGACTGAAAGTAGATAATTATATTAAACAATATTGAGATCATTGGTAAACTTGAAAGGAACAATTTCAGGGAAGGGATGGGTTAAGAGTCTGATTCAAATAGTTGATGCAAGAGTGGGAAGAGTAGAATTGCAAGGGGGCCAGGAAAAAAGTGATGTAGTAGCTAGAGGAGTCTTGGGTCCAAAGAAAAGATTTAAGGGGAGAAAAATTACATGTATGTAAATTGACTGGATAGATTCTTCAATAAGTGAAAAACGATGGCCTTTATTGCAAAAGTAAGCATACTTTATGAACAGTAAACAGTAATAGGAGAGAAGAGAAAAATATCCTTACGGATGCAATGGGAGGGTAGAAGCAGTATTGTGAGCATAGGGTTGCAAGGTAAACAGCTGAAAGTCAAGAGGTATTTGATATTTTGTTTGAACATAGATGAAAATGTTTGAAACATTCATATGAATTAGTCTACTTGGAATATAAAGAATTGTTGCTGGGCAGCACTTAGGACAACTTGAAGTTTATAAATGAATAATGAGGGTAATCAGTATGTTTGTGAATATGCTTTTGTTTAGTTCAGGTGGTTGGTTTTGTTTATCTTGATTCTGGTACATTATGCAATTGAGATTTGTGTGCAGGTGCATAATAGGAAAAGCCTGGGAATTAAGCAGGTTTGAGGTTTTGCCAGGAAGGGGTGATGAAAGTTGGCATTGACAAAGGAGTTGAGGTTATATTGAGGGAAGTGATTTAACCATGGATGATGGGATTTCAACTTGGAAGGTAAGTGATGATGTGAATTACAATAATAAAAGACAATGATGAAAAGTTGGTATAATAAATATATTTTTAGTTCCAGAAGGTCAAATAATTTTTGGAGATAAGATACTAGCAGGAGTGGACTGTAGATTTTGGAAGTATGGTTGGACAGTCAATATTTCTAATGAAGATGATGGAGTTATGGTAAAGACACATCAGGTGTATCTATTAATAGAAAGTGACTGAGGCAGAGCTGAGGCAAGATCTATGCAGCAGGAGAAGGCAACATATGGAGATGACATTTCCAAATGTGATACCAAGACAATGAGGAAAGCCTGATATATAAATTCTGGCCTTAATTGTAAGGTTTTGTTTGAAAGTATCATAATAACATAATGGCCATTTGGACAGGCTCTGAAGTCTGTGGCATGGGCCTAAGTGACATGGCATATCTACTTAGTCTCTCTGTAATTAGCCTTTCCATTTTTAAAATTATATTATAAGCACTGTGGTGCATGCCTGTATTCCCAACTACTCCAGAGGTGGGAGTATTACTTGAGCACAGGAGTTTGAGACCAGACTGGGCAACATAGCAAGACCCTGTCTCCTAAAAATAAATAAATACATAAATAAATTGTGTTAAAATAATTTTTAACTAGGAGGGTGAGGGTGAGAAGTGAAAAAGGTAATACAATTGTTCAGCAATTATGAAGCTTTTAGTAATTATTAGTTATTGTTTTACTACCATTTTGACTTCTCTGAATGAGTTCAGTTGATGTAGCAGACACTCTGAAAGAATTCTATACCATGAGATGAAGCCTACTGGTGATTTTTTAAGTTCTCATATTCAAGGTCTTTCTAATGATTTTCAATTTGAACAAGTATGTTAGAGAAATATGATTGAGGAATTAATGAGATGTGGCTCATAAGACCATTATTTTATTGTATAACCCAATATTACTGTGTTAAAGACAGAAACAAAATTTTGCAGGGTTTTGCCCTGAAGGAATGTGTGAACTCAATGGTTCACTTATTAGAGGCTGCTATCATGAGAGAGCTCTCAAATCTCCGGTGGAGATGTTTTCCAAGAAGGCTTCCCAGTATCTCAAAATCTGTGAGCTTCCCTGTGTCTTGAAAGACAAGACAAGGCAAATATGGCCCACAAGATGGGAGCCAGAGACAATGAGTGCACTTTGTCCAGAGAAGTGCACCGGTGGTTATAAACAACTTATTTTATAGAGATGGGCTTTCTGCTCTCTCCTGTCTATCTACCTTTAAGTCCACCATAACTAATCAAAGAAATATTGAGTCACTATACCTCTTTCGTTTTACCTGTGTTAATTAAAAACTACCTCTTAAAACTTAGGAGCTAGCCCCTAAAAGACTTTGTACCTGTTTGTTCACCTATATAGATTAGAAGCCCCTTAAGAAGACTTTTGACCCTAACCCACTACCTGTATCCCCTAGCAACTGCATTCCCTTATATGCAAATATGTTACCCTGACAACTAGTAATTAATGTCTATAATTATAAAAACCTGTGTGAATCTAACCATATTGCTGGAGGTTATAAAGATCCGTCAGTCCCCTAAAAACCTCCCGCTGTGTTATATCTAATCTATACTTTAGTCTCTGTGTATTCTTTATTTCTCTCTGTTGCCTATCAATTTCCTTATCCTCTGTGGCGAACCCTATCTTAGAAACTTGGCTCCGTAGAGAAAAGCAGCTAATCTCCTCACAGGCCTGCCTCAAATACTACTCGATACTACTCGCCCCGCACAAGTAGAGATATTGTAATTTCAGAAAGACTTCATTATTCTTTTCATTGTCTAACAAAAAACAAATTAATTGCCTAATGAACAAATTAATACTCTAGGTTTGTAAATTTCTCCCATATGCTATAGACAATTCTGGTGAAAAGCTCAATAGCAAAAATGGGAAAATTTGGGTTTAGAAGTAAAAATATTAGCTATAAAGCAAACCAAAGAAAGAGTTCTCAGGAGAGAGGAACAGGAAACAAACTAAGTAGCCAATTTATAAGGGGTTCTATGGTATTATGGTGATAAGGAATGACTAGCCAGAGTCCCATGAAGACTGTTTCTGCATGGTTTTCTACACTACTTTATAGAAACATATGTAAAAATCCTTTGGTTAGTAAATATATTATGCATTCCTTAGCATCAACTTAATTTTTCAAAAGTAAATAGTCTGTTGTCTTCATGAGGATCAAAGTCTCTTTACTTATACTAAAGGATTAGCACTAGATTTAAGATATTTCAGAGTCTTGCATATTATCAAACAAAGGATCCCAGATCCAAAAATCCATTGGACCAGTCTAATTTGGATAAATAATAATTTACATTTTTATATACTAAATTAATTTCAATTAATATAAAGGGCAATAGTAAATCCTACATGTCTTTGATGTCAATCATGGTCTGAAGTTCTAGGACCCCTAGGCAAATATTATAGAAGAAAATTTCTTTCATGCTGATAATTTATATATCAGTGTAATATATATTTTAATTTACTATATAAAAATAATAAAATGGTAGCAGTAATGTGGTTGAGCTAATTCATGATCCATCATAATAGGATACAATATATATCGCAAAATGGCAGTGATAGATTAGACGTATAAGCAAATTATGTAAAAGCACATGCTGAAACTAGAAGTGTTATATAGTTGCTCCTTCTGAAAACAGGATTATGTGTGGCATTGGAAGATTCAAGGCATCCTTCCTTTATGTTTTGTGCTGTTTAGCACAGTTTGTCTTCTAAATATATGTATAAAAGTTATTTTGATAAAAATAATTAATTGAAAATTTAAGAAAAGTAATATAAAATAAAGAATTCATAGCTATGGAATAGTTGTAAATTAGGCTCAATAAAACATAATGATTAATTATAATATGGGAGGAGAGGGAGAGTAGGTGATTCTCTGATTACTGATTAATATGATGGTGATAATGATATGAATAACAACATTATTTTTATGAAAATGACATCCATCTATTCATTATAGCCAAGGCTGTATTGAGTTAAACTTTGAATTTTATCTTTAATAAGTAAAAATACTACATAGGTAAAGAGATATTTTTGTCTCTAAAGAATGAGAACAATAGTACCACCTGTTAACATGAATGAAAAAAGTTTCAAATTACCAATACATATATTGATATATATGTACACATATACATTTATATAGTAACAACATCAGCCACCTTGGATGGCAATAGATGCAACACCTTTTGAAATATTCATGCCTTCCACTTTCCTTAGATGTTTCAAGAAATTCAATCATTTAATATTTACTTTTGTCAATAAATTTAAATATCTTAGCTCAGGCTGTGTTTTTCTACTCAAAGAGTTTTAGAACTTGATTCATTTGTCTCCTTTATTAAATCACACCTTGAGGTACTGTCAAAAGTTACCTTAGTGCTCCTCAAATTGTGTTGAATGCTCCCTGGTTTCCTGGGTATTAGATTTAATATGATAATTCCAGTTTGATTAGAACACCATTTGCCTTAGGAATCATTCATATCTTTTTGCTGCTCACAATAATTAAAATTAATCAAATCTTTCCTTTTCATGGTCTTGAAATTTAATATAAAATATGCTGGAGGCTTGGGATTCTCTGTAAGGGAAACTCTCATTATTACAGTTCTTTTCTTTTGGGAAGATTATATATATATATATGTATTTTATTTTTTTATTTCAGCATATACAGGGGTACAAATGTTTAGGTTATATATATTGCCTTTGTCCCACCGGTGTCAGAGCTTCAAGCATGTCCATTCCCCAGACAGTGCGCACTGCACCCATTAGATGTATATACCCATCCCTTCCTGTGCCTATATAGTAATAACATTCATTGGATAAAATATATTTTTAAAGACAACTCAGCCTTTTCAATTAATATAAAGAGCAATAGTAAATCCTACATGTCTTTGATGTCAATCATGGTCTTAAGTTCTAGGACCCCTAGGCAAATATTATAGAAGAAAATATTAAAGTTAAAATATATATTACATTGATATACAAATTATCAGCATGCAAGAAATTTTCTTCTATAATACTTGCCTAGGGGTCCTAGAACTTAAGACCATGATTGATATCAAAGACATGTAGGATTTACTATTGCCCAGACACACAAGGCTGATTTAGAGTTAGGCTGCACCAGGGAAATAGAGACTATCCCCACAAATATATCACATGTAAAATAAAACACAAAGGCAAAGCACCATTGGGTAGGGGCAAAGTCACAGAGAGAGACCCCCTCTTTGATTTAGAGATTGGAAAAGGCTTATAGCTGTGGATGTAATATTTGTGGCTAACACAAACCAACCAAACACAAACCTCCCACCCTTCATCTTCTGTGTCTCACCCAAAGCATAAGGCAGGGGCAGTGACCACTAGAGGAATTTGAAGTAACTCAACTCCAACCCAGAACAACTACTGAGTAGAGTGACTAGATAACACAATACTAATAGCTTGACATAAGATATGTCAATCTTTTCAGATGCAAATACTGTTTACCAGTCTATTGTTTTATACAATAGCTTTCAATAAAAAAATCATAAGATGTGTCCAAATGCAATGAATAATTACAACACATTGGGAAGAGACACAATATCCAGATATCAACTTGGAATAGATTATATTTTATGTATAAATATATACTTATTTTACATATTATCTATCTATCTTTGTGGCATTGTCATAAGAAAAAATTCTTTATTTTTTCTTTCTGAGACAGGTTTTCTCTCTGTTGCCTAGGTTAGAGTGCAGTGGTGTAGTCATAGCTCACTGCAGCCTCAAATTCCTGAGCTCAAGAGATCCTCCTATCCCAGCCTCCTGAGTAGCTGAAACTACAGACATGCGCCACCACACTGGTTAATCTTTCTTTCTTGTCCTCCCTCCCTCCCTTCCTTCCTTCTTGCCTTCCTTCCTTTCTTTTCTTGACTGGTGTCTCACTATTTTTGCCCAGGCTGGTCTTGAACTTCTGGCCTCAAGTGATCCTTGGGCCTTGGCCTCTCAAAGTGCTGGGATTACAAGTGTGGGCCACCATGCCCAGCTAGAAAAAATTCTTTGATCAAACACAAAACCATGCACCACAAAGAAAAAAAACAATGTATTTCTCAAAATTAAAACTTTTATTTTAGCTGTTAGAAGAGAACAAAGAACAACAAAGACAAGGGGAGAGGCAAAAATGTGTGCTGTGTCTAGAACTACAGCCAGGCCTGGAGAGGCAGAAACACTGTGAAGGTCGTGAATCCAAGATCCAGGTGACTGCCATGACAAAGACTTAAAACACAGCAATGGAGAGCATTTGCACATGCCACCACCAAGCTAACAGTATCAAATAATTAGCAAGCTTCAAAATATAAAGTTTCCCTGAAGAAAGACCAAAAGCATAATATGGAGTAGGCATTGCAAAAAAGGCCTTCAGCCGAACCAGTCTCAACCCTAAGCACAAGGTATCCCTAGAGGAATCCAAAGCCTGGCCTGCAGCAGCAACAGACTTCAAACCTAGCACAACTGCTAATTATATTTACTAAAGCACTGCGCTAAAGGCCAGCAGACAGAAAGCATGCCCATTTTGAGGCATTCAATCTATTTACATCAGTCTCCACTATGCGACCTACAGTGTTCTTTCTTAAAAATGTGTGAAGCATACAAAAAGTCAAGAAACAAACAGCACGTTCCCAAGGGACCCAGCAAACATCAGAACTAGACTCAGACAAAGCACAGATACTGGGACTATTCCTCAGGGAATTTAAAATAAATATGATTAATATGTCAAAGACTACAATAAAAGAGTGGTAAACATGTATATCAGATTGTAAGCTCTGCAGAGAGGCAGAAAGTACAAGAAAAAATCAAGTTGAAATCCTAGAATTTAAAAAACAACAATAACTCACATGAAAAATGTCTTGAACAGGCCCTTCAATAGACTCCATGCAACCAAGGAAAGAACTGGTGAACTTGAAGATAGGTCTATAGAAATTTCTCAGACTAAGACACAAAGAGCAAATAGTGAAGGAACAAAACAAAGCAAATAATTGAAAGCAAAACCAAAGGGGTGAAGAGCATCCAGGAATTATAAGCCAATATCAAATGCTCTAACACATGCAAAAATGGTATCCCAGAAGGAAAAGAGGAGCATGTGGCCAAAGAAATATTTGAAGAAATAATGGTTGAGAATTTTTCATTTTGAGAAAGCTATCTCTGTAAAGTGGCTATGCTTAAAGTAGAACAGGAGAAGGGATGGAGGCAGGAGAAGGGGGAATAAATTGCAGTGTTAACTTGCACTTTGGAGTTGCAGTTAAATTCAGGCCAGTGGCAGAAGTAAGAAGAGCCCAGGTAAGAAAAACATATTAGAAATTATAGAGAATCTTGATTTTGAAACCTCAACTAAATTAATTTACAAGTAGTTTGTAATATTAAAGCTAAAATTAATAAAACATCTTGGTTATTTTAGGAGGATGTATAGACAATTCAATAGAAAAAAAAATGATCATCCAGAAAGAGTTGAAAATTATGTTAAAAGAAAATTAGGGCAAAATACAGAAAAATAATTATTTGATTTAGAAATGTGGAAGAATCTTCTTTGAATAAATTCAAGAGAAAATGCAATAAAATGATAAATGGATAAGGAAATAGAAATATTTAACTTTTATGTAAGATAAAAATGAGTTATGAATTATAAAATACAGAGGAGCTAATGAATTTTTACTATCTAAATAACAAATCTTTGAAAGTTTTCAAAACAGAGGTAACTTCCAAAAGTGAACTAACTGACATTAGTAGTAATCAAAAAAATATAGAACCTTCCATTTTTTTGCCTGTCATATCAGCAATCATTTTATGCAGAAAAAAAAATAGCACTCAGTAACAATGAACACTGTGAAGAATCAAACTAAAATTCTGTGAAGAACCAAACAATGGTAGTGGAAATTTAAATTGATTCCATTTCAGTAAAAGCTATTTTTTTTTCTTTTCAATTTTCCCCATTGATGAGGTGACATGAAATTTTTACATTTCACTTCTCAAAATCTATTTTGAGGAAATAATCATACATGTGTTTTTCAGAGATCTTTTTTACTGGGAAAATATAAAAGCTCCAAAATCCATATTTGTATGTAAAAATTATCAGATAATGTGTTATGCATTCATATAATGACATGATTTTTCTATCTTGAAGATCATTTTTTAAAAAAAATAATTCATTTTCATTCTTTTCCTGCCTCTTCCCTAGATAGCAGCATGTCTCACTCTTTCACTTTCTTCTTGTCTCTACTAAACGTCACATTAATAGAAAGACACTTCTTGACCACTCTTTCTGTAAAAACATGACCCCTTCCACAGCCATCAGTCATTTCCCAGTGTCCATATGCCACTTTATTTTCTTTATAGAGAGAATGACACTTAACATTAAACATCGAATTATTTTATATACTTATTGTTTACTTTCCATCTTCTCCAACAGAATGTGAACTACTGGAAAGTAGAGACTTTGTTTTGTTCAAAGTTGTAACCCCACATCAATAGTTCTGCTCAATACCTGGTAGTTGCTCAATAAGTGTGTGCTGAATAAATGAATTTGTATGTGAATTGTGTACATCTGTGCGTATGTGCATATATGTGTGCATATACAGATATAGTACAATTTCTTGTTAGTAGACATCCTTCAGCTTACTTTGTGCTTGAAAAATCTGATGAGCACTAAGTACTTTTTAAAATATTATGAGAAAATGCAAGTTGGAGGGTAATTTTAAGTAACAAGTGAAGTTATTGGAAGAAATGACCCAATTACATGTCATTTTTAATATCCATATTCATTTCCAAGGAAAGAAAAACATTCCAAATTACAATTTAATATCTATTTGCCTAATAGAAATGTTATTTTTGAGTTATATTTGTAAATTGGCATTAAAATCCCAAATATATTTTTATCAACTAAGATTTTGGGGGAAAATGCTAAATGGTCTTATTATATAGTCTTGAATATGAATATGCTTTTACATACCATACTCAAAGAATACTGAAAAACAAAATATGACATTACTACCTCATCTCCCATGAAAGGTGTGAATGACCCAGCCTTTTTAACAGTTCTGATTTTCATTTAAGTTTAGAAAGTTGGTATTCTGAGTAATTCTTCAGTCTTATGTAAGTTTGGCTAATGAGATAGATTCTTTCCAAATCCAGGCATTTCTAGGTATACTGAGAGAACTTTTTGTTTCTTCAGATCAAGCATAACTGAAATACTATTGTCAAAGATGAATGACTTCTAATAAGTTCACACTCACATGGACAAAAGTATAGAAATTACAAAAAATTTCTGAGCAATACATAACACTAACAACATATAAAATATATTTCAATTAGTGTGCAACTCAAATATTTGTATACAATTCATTTTAAATTAAGAATTTGTATTTTTAAAGCATTACCTCAGTGAGGCTATTGTATTACTCTTGAGAAGGAAGTTATAGTTAATCACTACATGTAATTTTTTTCTGTTATGCGTTTATTCTTTTAAATCTGTTTAATATATATAACTGTATTAGAAAAAACATTCTTGGAAGAGTTTTCTTTGAATTTTAGATTTTTCTGTTATTAGAGCAAGAAATAAATGAATTTTAACTTCCTTTATTAAATGACTGTATACCCTAAATAGGATCACCCGAAACTGAGGTGTACAGCTGAGAATGAATTGCATAAAACTGTGGGGATATGGTTTGTTTTTGTTAATGCCATCAATCTCATCAAACATCATACTCATCTGTTTGGCAAAAGTATGTTACTTAGAACAATGCTGCAAACGATATAGGGTTGACTTAATATTGAATATTAATATCAATTAGCTTATACATTTTCCTCTAGTATCCAAGTCTAGTTTTGATTACTCCATCCCAGCTGTGTGAGTTGTACAATCCTTGCTATTTGTCAATGTAGCAAAATGATTGTATTAAGTAATTTGTAGTGATTAAGAGGAATCTTTAGTCTTTGAAACAATTCATAAATATTTCTACAGGTGTCATTCTCTTTTATTCTTTAGACCAATGAGGTCTGTATCCATCTCAATGAACCAAAGATATCTTAAAAGAACCCAGAAAACTAAATTATCAACCAATTACCTTACCAATTTAAAGAAGAAGACAGGCAGAGTCAGGTTGGCATTTTTCATCTAAAGTCTAAAATATCCATGACTAGACCTGGAGTAAAGTGTACAGAGAACGTCAGTTATCAGAATTATACATTGATCTCTCATACAATTTATATTCATAAATTTTTATAATTTCTTATATTATTTGACACTACAGTAAACTTTACATGGAAAATAGCTTGTGTTTTAGATGGTAGAACAACATACATATGATATCCCCACGAGACGGGATCCCTGGGTGCTTATGTAGGGTAGAGTCTGCATTGTATCCATACCTTGAGTGAGACTGTTTTGTAAGCTGTTGAGATGTCACAATTAGTTACTGCAGCAAATCCTTTCCTCTTAAGAAAAACAGGAGCATTTTAAGGACAAATTGTCTGTCATCTGCTCTTAAAAGAGTATGAAAAGAAGTTAGTGATGCAAGCAATCCTCCTCATAAAACAATTAAAATTTTATAGTACACAAAAAGTTTCTGCCAAACATTCATGTTTGTAGTGTCTGAATAAGTTTCTCTAGCCTCCATTGGTGAAGTATTTTCTTTTTTTTTCTCTATCTAAAATACATTCTCATTTTGGAAATCTACTTATTTTGAAACTGTTTTAATAATGCCATCTGTCTTCCTTTTCCATTGAAGAATTAAATCTATGTTCAATTACACAAGATATTTTTCATTGTTTAATCATGTCATTACCTATTTCCCATTACTTATAGACTTCAAAATGAATATAGATCTTTTTATCTTAGCTCTATAGTGATCCCATCATCCTCAAATGAATTTCAGAAAGCCGGTGGTTATTCTTTTTCCTTCATTCATAAACTGATACTTTTAGAAATCAGATTTTATTAAAGAATGTAATTCACTTTAACTTTTCATTATTCAAAGTTTTCATCTTCTCTTTTTCCATCTGCTACTGACTTTTTCATGTCCTGATGCCATTTCTAAAGAGTTCAGGACTGAGTATTTTTCTCTTTCTATTATTTCTGTGATATAAACTTATAATTACAGTGTAGATATTATATCTTCTAGAGTCATGTTATCCAAGTCATAATACTATGTTACTTTTTTATGGACATCTCCATATACTGAATGTATAATTAGGCAGTCTATTCATTTCTTTCTATATTCATATATATTTTACCTTAAAAATTATATATATGTATATATGTGGTTAGCTACATAGAAATATATATAATATTAAATATTTCTATTTTTATCTCTACCTTCTGTATGAAGAATGGACATAGAACTAAATTTAGCACATACTATTCCTTAAAATTGGTACATTAGATTTTTATTTAAATGTATATTGGGAGAGTTTCATATTAATTTAGGGTACCACTGCTATCTCTGCCATAAATCTCAACATTCTCTTGAAGTGAGATTTTATTGTTTCTTTTGCCATTTGGCATAATGGAATATTTATTTAAGGTGGCATGTGAAGTGTTTCAGAATTTCCCTTGTCAACCTCCTTGAATCCACCATGGCAATTTACCATATAAATACTAGAGTGACTTCCTCTAAAAATATAAGTCATATTATGCCTCTATCTTGCTCAAAATATTCTAGGAGTTTTATATTATTTCTGAAATAAAAATCTAAAATCCCTATAAGGGTTTAGAAGGCTCTACATGATCTGATTCCTGTCAACTTTTCCAGTTTTCAACCATAGTGGATTCAAAACCTCATATATTCCACATAAGCTATATGGAACATTTTTATTTTTATTAAACACATCAATCTAATTCATGCTTAAAATTTTTACACCTATTGTTTCCTTTACATGAACTTCTGCCCAAGTGCTCCATGTTCTCACTGGTTCATTTCTTTACATTATTTGTCTTTGCTCATGTGCGAAACATATGTAATATCTATTTCAGAGGAAGATCATTTTTACCACTTGTTCTAGTCTGCTTGGGCTGCTATAACAGACTACAACAAATTGAGTGGCTTGAATGAAAAAAATTTATTTTTACAGTTCTGGTGTCTGAGAAGTCTAAATTCATGGGGATGGTGAATTCAGTTTCCAGTGAAGCCTTTTTTTCAGGCTTGTAGACAGCTGCTTTTCACTGTGTCTTCATATGGTCTTTCCATGGTGTATGCGTGGTGGGAGAGAGTGGAGGTGGGGGAAGCTGTCCGGTGTCTTTTCTATAAAAAACACTAATTTTATCAGATCAGGGCTCCATCCTTATGACTTCATTTAACCCTAATTACTACCTTAAAGGGCCCATCTCCAAATACAGCCACACTGGGAGGTTAGGGCTTCACTATTTGAATTTTTGGAATTACAAGCATCACTAAAACAGTATACTCCTTCATCTAAAATTCTATACTGTTCACTCTGATATGAGTATCATTACTGAATTCAAACTATTTAAAATAGTACTATGTATTTGTTTACTTGTTTATGAAACTTCACTAAGGTCAAGTATTTTGACGTTTTAAAAAATTCATTTTCCCAGGATCTAGCTCTTGAAAAGCATTTATCATTTTAGAATAAATGAATGTTTCAAAAAATGAATCCATTAGTGGATAACAATGGAGAAAATCAATAAAACTTAGAAAAAAAGAGACAACAGAGTATGATGGTCTTTTTTGAACTTTGGATACTTCTCCTTAGGCCTTGTGACTTTTTTCCCTAATTAAAATTTTGATTAGTAATATCTAAATCTCAATTACATTTTGTAAATGGAGCAAGGGGATTGAACTGTATGAACAATACAGTTCATATTAAACCAAAACATTTTTAGGTACACAGGGACCAGAACAATAGTATTCTCAAAGAATGCATATTTGTTGAGACCTTTTTGTTCATTTGTTTTGTTTCTTTTGTGTTATCACTGTTGCATTTGTTCTCAGTACTATGTATCACCTATATGTTCAAAGAACTTTCTTCACTTTTCACCTAGCGTAAACTAAATTAACCAATGCAAAATATGCATATGTGAATCTAATTTTTCTTCCATGGCCCTAAACTTCTCTTACTAGGGGGAGAAATTGGTTGGAAAAAGTCATTAGGATAGTGTAATTACTTCTGATATGATTATGGATCCCTTAAATCTTGTGACACTTTCATCACTTAGTCCATTGATTGCAGGGAACAGCTTCTAGCACTTAAATAAAGCTACAATTTCAATGGATATTGGAAATGATGTCAAGGAAAGCCACCCCTCTAAGTATCACATCTAACCTTCAATACCTCATTATTGACCAGATGCTGGCTCATTCATTCAAATTATTTAATTGAACAATTCAAGTCAAGGCATAAAGTAGACAAATTAATTTAGAGATCATCAATAGGCTGACATTCCCTGTGAAACTTTAGAAACTTTCTGTCCATTTTGCACTAGTGTTCAGTGGGCTCATTTAAAAAACTCATTATTTAAGTAAATATTACCTTCCTTTGCTTTAACTTCTGTTTCGAACACCATTTCTATTTTATGTTATTTTGAATTTTCTTTATCTTAATATGGAAGAGTTTCACTTGTGTTCGTATCTTGAACAATTAATCTTATGAAATTTCTTTTCACTTTATTATTTAGTGGTGTGGATTCAGCTTCACTTTAAACAATATTCTTTAAAGTGTATTCAATTCAATTGTGATGTCAAAATTTCAGAGGCCAGATAGGACATTGGAAAGCACTGTGAAATACTCTCCTTGTAGGAAATTTGGGGAAAAGATAGAAAATTCTTTGTTCCACAGCTAAACAAAAGATAAGTGCTTTCTAATTCACCAATTATAAACAGTATAATCTTCTCAACTGAAATAGTGGATTTGTGATCTAACCCTGTGGTCTCCAGCCCCTGGCTGCAGACCAGTACTGGTCTGTGGCCTATTAGAAACCAGACTTCACAGCAGGAGGCGAGTTGAAAGTGAGCAAAGCTTCACCTGTATTTACAGCCCTCCCCATCGCTCACATCACTGCCTGAGCTCCACCTCCTGTCAGATAAGCAGCGGCATTCAGTTCTGTATTATGGTGAGCTGTATAATTATTTCATTATATATTACAATGTAATAATAATATAAATAAAGTGCACAATAAATGTAATACACTTGAATCATCCTGAAACCCCACTCCCCCCACCCCACCAGTTCTGAGGGAAATATTTTCTTCCAGGAACCAGTCCCTGGGTGCCAAAAAGTTTGGGGACCACTGAAATCCATTTAGGAAATACAGTCCATGGTTTCACAGTGCTGCTATCCTCCTCATTTTCAAAGAAATACTTTCAGGTTTTCTTCACAAATTGTTGACTTTGGTCCGATAGAATTGAGTAATAATGTAAAACAATATTTTTCTTATTGAGAAGAAAATCATCATTTAGAAAAGTGCTTAAAGTTGAAGGAAAATAATTGATTGGAATTTTCTGATTTCAATTTTAATTTGCCTTTTAAAAAATTTATTTCAGGAAAATATGAGAGGACAAACATTTTGGTTACATTTTATATCTTTGCCTCTCCCTAGCAAGGGTTAGAGGTATGCCCCTCCCTTCCACAATGCTCATCGCATCCCTCAGTTGTGAGTCTACCTCCTCCCACCCCCTAATTCCTGGAGAATACCACCACCATGTGAGCACCATAGTGTTAATCAGTCAGTACCAATTTGATGGCGAGTACATGTGGAGCCCATTCTTCCGATCTTGTGTAACCTCACTTTGGATAATGGGCTCAAGATCAATCCAGGAAAATATAAGCGTTGCTAGATCACTGTCATTTCTTAGAATTGAATAATATTCCATTATATATATATATCAAATTTTAATAATCCACTCATGAATTGATGGGCACTTGGGTTGTTTCCACATCCTTGCAATAGTGATTTGTGCTGCCACAAACATTCGGGTACAGATGTCTTTATTGTAGAATGTCTTATGCTCTTTTGGGTAGATGCCTAATAATGCTATTGCTATATAGAATGGTATTTCTATTTTTAGCTCTTTGAGGTATCTCCAAATTCTTTTCCACAGAGATTGCACTAATTTGCAGTCCCACCAGCAGTGTAAGAGTGTTCCTGTCTCTCCACATCCTCGCCAGCATTTGTTGTTTTGGGATTTTTTGATAGAGGACAATCTCACTGGGGTTTCCTAATTTGTCTTTTACTTCTTTAAATCATAAGTGATATGACTTTCATGCAGTATATTTAGTAATCTTCTAAGAATATCATGTGTGAATGAAATATTTTATATAAGTATGCATACACTATATTTAAGGGAGTTCTTTGAGCTTCTAGAACAATTTATTGCAAATTAATTATTTAAGTTCAAAATTATAAAGTGAAAATGTAATTATATATTTAAAATATTTTAATGTAAATGAGAATCCTAGCAAATAACTAAAATAAAGGATGGCATAATTATAAGGCTGTCTAAGTGAATTGTAAACTGTGTTTGTATAAAAGAGTGCATACTGTATGTTCAATGTTATATAAAGCTCTAGTAAATGCAGAGAAATCTATAGTTATGGAAAGTGAGTAAATGGTTTCTTGTAGAGTTGAAGGTAGGAGGTTAAGAAGTGGAAAGCAGAGATCACAAAAGGGCATGAGGAAACTTGGCAGGGTGAGCTACATGTTTACAATATTGATTTTGGTGATGGCTTTGCATTTTATATACATATCTTTCTCTGTTATTTTCTACCTCTTACCACTCATTCTAAACACTATATTATTTAAATCAGACCTTAGGAAACTACAGCCCAGGGGACTGCCATGAGTTGAATTGTGTCCCCCAAAAAGATATGCTGAAGTCCTAACCCCTGGTATCTGTGAGTGTGACCTTATTTGGAAATAGGGTATCAGGGTATCAAGTTAAGATGAGTTTATACTGAATTTGCATGGGTCTGAAATTCAGTATGAGTGGTTATCTTTTATGAGCAGAAGAGACACAGAGACAAACACAGGGAGAATGCTATGTGAGCATGAAGGCAGAGATTTGAGTGATAACACCTACAAGAAAAGAAATGCCAAAAGCTGCTGGCAACCACCAGAAGTCAGGAAAGAGGCATTGAACAGAATCTCCTGCAGAGTGTCCAGAAGGCATCAACCCTGAAGATATCTTGATTTTAGATCTCTAAGTTCCAACATTGTGAAAGAATTAATTCCTGTTAATTTAAGCCATCACATTTGTGGTGATTTGTTATGGTAGCCCTAGGAAACTAACACAGGGCCAAATCCAGCTTACCACCTGCTTTTATAAAGAATGTTTTATTGCAAAGCAGTGCATTAAATGAATGCAGTGAATTCATTCATATACATATTGTCTGTGGATGCCCTCATGCTATAATGGCAGAGTTGAATAGTTCCTACAGAGACCATATGGCCTGCGAAGCTTAAAGTATTTACTATTTTATCATTTTATCATATTCTTTGGGTGCTGGTCAGGTGTGTGTGTGTGGAGTCAACTCACAACTAATGGAGGCGGAGTGCACTGTATGGGGGAAGGGCATGCTTGTAGCCCTGGCTTGGGTGAGGCAAAGGCATTATATGTAACCTAAATGTTTGTAACCCCATAATATTCTGAAAAACAATAACAAATAAAAAATAAAAATAAAGTGAAAACATTTTTTGAGAACTTAAAAAACAATTTATTATGTGGTCTTTTAGGGAAAAATATTACTGTCCTCTGATTTATAAGGCATACAACATTGCTATATGAGGTCAGAATTGGGCAGGCTTGTCAGTGAGTACTCCCTACATATTATATATACTATCAACATATAGTGTGTGTATGTAATATATACACAGAGTGTACACACACAAGGCATACATAAGTGTATAATTGTGTTTATTCATATATGTATACATTTATACATATCTAGATATGTAAAATTTCAAATTCTTCACATAGGTGATGTCTGAAAAAAAAAGTCTGTTTGTAGTATCTTCCTCTATAGCAAATATTGTCATAATAATACTCTATTGAAATTTGAACACTTATCAACAAAATAAGTAATCTAGCAGTTAAATAATTTGCTTAGTTTCTGTAGAGATTCTGGGATAAATAGGTAGGATTTTTTAATATTACTTTGTCCTAAAACATGCCTATTATAGTTCTTTCCATAAAGATAGTTAGTTAGTAGTACATTGTTTTGATCACTAAATAAAAAGGGCCAGTTACTTTTATGGTATCTCTTTATAGGTAGTCAAAAAAGAGCTGAAACTCCAGAGTCACTTTTAAATCATATTTGGAATCAGTAAAATTTGAGTTAAACTTGTGAATTTATGACTATCAGTTGCTTCTGATCTTGTAGCTCAGATAATTAAAGAAAATATTTTAGTATAAAATCTGAAGCTCCAATCAGAATCTCCTGAATATATATATACACACACACACATATATATAATATTAAAGTAAAGGAAATATGTTATATAATCCTAAAATTCATCTTCATATGATTGTATTGGCCTTTGCACTAAGTACCATAATAAACCTCTATCAAAAAAGCACAAATTTAAGATTTGATGGAAGCCTCTATCAACATACATGATTTTTATATCTTCTGCATATTTATTCTCTTTGTACACATCCAATTTTATAACTACTTTTTTTTCTGAATTAATGCCTTCTTTCAGTATAATTGCTGCTAAAATATATTTCTGGAGAAAACAGTCTGTACAGAAATAATTCTTTGACAGGATATTTTGCTTTGTGCCCTTTGACACTAGTTTTTTTCCTATCAAAAAAGGAAAAATGCAATTGTATCCTGTGTTTGGAATAATGTATATATAAAAAGAAATATGGTGGCTAGACCAGGAAGAAAATTAAAGGGGGAAAACATTCTGTAAGAGAAGTTTGGGTTATCACTATCTTTTAAAATGGTTATATTTTCCAAAATGCTATAATATATATTATATCATATTTTTATGAATATCTGCAATTTAGTTGCTTAATGTCTGTTTATGATCAATATTTCAAATAAATAATATGTCAGAGAAATTATTTACAGAGTATCTTATCAAATGATTCACAATTCCCCTAGGAAGTGAGAATTTCCTGAGCATATATATTTTAATGCAAAGGAAATATATCATATAATCCTAAATTTAATCTTCCAATAACTGGGATGCCCATACAAATGAGACATGAAACCCGTATATTAAAAAACCTATTATTTCCCAGTTTATGGCCCTGAGAGATTTTTCGGGACACATCACAGGGAGGGAGAATGCAGATAAAGACTCAACCCGTAATACAAGGAGACTAGGGGCCTGACAAAGTACTAGAGTGGAGGCAGGTGAGTGGGGGAAGAAAACTGCACACCATTACCTCTCTTCTCATGAGTCTGGATGTAATTATTAGATGTAAAGACAAGTTCAAATTTAGGAAATACAGTCAAGAAACTGATGTTACTTACATAATCCCAAGCAGTGGGCTAGTCTTTAATCAATTTCAGTAGGATAGTGGTAGGCATTTTCTTTTCAGGAAGAACCGAGCACTAAAAATCATGGTGACCCAAAACAACAAATGCTGGTGACGATGTGGAGAGACAGGAATACTCTTACACTGCTGGTGGGACTGCAAATTAGTGCAATCTCTGTGGAAAAGAATTTGGAGATACCTCAAACAGCTAAAAATGGAAATACCATTCGACCCAGCAATAGCATTATTAGGCATCTACCCAAAAGAGCATAAGACATTCTACAATAAAGACATCTGCACCTGAATGTTTATGGTAGTACAATTCACTATTGCAAGGACATGGAAACAACCCAAGTGCCCGTCAATTCATGAGTGGATTATTAAAATTTGATATATGTTTACAATGGAATATTACTCAATTCTAAGAAATGACAGTAAGCTAGCACCGCTTATATTTTCCTAGATTGAGCTTGAGCCCATTATCCAAAGTGAGGTTACACAAGATCAGAATAATGGGCTCCACATGTACTCGCCATCAAATTGGTACTGACTGATTAACACTATGGTGCTCACATGGTGGTGGTGTTTACCAGGGATTCGGGGGTTTGGGGGGTTGACCCACAGCTGAGGGATGTGGTGAGCATTGTGGAGGGGAAGGGCATACCTTTAATCCTTGCTAGGGAGAGGCAAAGATATAAAATGCAACCAAAATGTTTGTACTCTCATATTTCCTTAAATTAAATAAATTAAAAAAAATCATGGTGACCTTCAAATATTTGAATATTTGGAGCAATGCACTTTCAAATGTTCCAAGTCTGCATCATCCCAGACTGATATTTCCAAACGCAACAGCTGGGCTCACATTCTTTGAGCCCAGCATTAATTGTAATCTCACTACTCTGCCATATTGCTCCTCAATTACTTTCATGGAGTTATTTTTTTTTTTTCTTTCCCATACTGTTCCTAAAAACACATCTAATTCTGAACAAATAAAAGTGTCTGGGACAAAAAAGGTGAAAAATTTCACAAAAATAAGTACATTTTAGTATCTTACTGTAAGCAAAAAGACAGTTGACTTAAATTTCAATGTTTAATATTGGTTTGGAATTCTCAGTTCTTTAAACCACCCAGGAAATACTTTTAGGACGAATCAAAGTCATGCACTTAAAAGCCAGATGCCAGCTAGGGTCTCTGTGTCCCTTAATATTTAAAATGTCTTTTTAAATCCCTGCAGGAGAGCAATGCCTTCCTAAAGATTATTGTTGTACATTCCCAGGGGTTAGCATTCACATGGTCACTGCTGGTTCTGAGCTCCTGCTTTGCTAAATTAATTAAATTTAGGAATCATATTGTATTTCATTTCACTAAGGTAATTTGTATTACCTTAATGAAATTCAGGTCTTTTATTTAATTTCTTCCCCAACAAACCACTCACATAGTGCTAGTTTACATTAAAGATTTCTTTGTTAAACTTTGGAAAGTAAATTTAGATACTCTAATTCCAGTCAGTTTTTCATTCTTTTTAGAGCTGTGTGTGGAACTTGAGTTGTTATCAGTCACTCTCCACATCCTCTCCATCACTTCTGAAGCTATTGAGATACTTTCACATATAACTTCCTCCTATTTGGTAGGAGATTTTTATTACTTATTTTTATATTGATTAATGGGTCACTTTTTTTCTCTAACATGTTCAGCATTTTATTTTAGATAGATATAGAGAACTAATGGGTCCAATAATAGTCTCTCTCCCTGGCCCAAAGAAATGTGATAATAAATAAAGATCACCTTTTCCTTTCTCATAAAACCAAAACCAAACCAAAACAATAAACTTTGTCAAAAAAGGATAGGATATAAAAGACCTCTACTAAGAGTAATTAGCATATCCATCTCCTCAAATGTTTATCATTTCTTTGTGGTGAGAACATTTAAAATACTTTCTTTTAGTTATTTTGAAATATTTAATGCACTATTATTAATTATAGTCACCTTGCCGTGCAGTAGAACACCAGAACTTATTCCTCCTTGCTAACTGTAACTTTGTACCCACTGACCAGTGTCTTCCCACTCTCTATTCACCTCCCCCATCCCAGTTTCTGTTAACCACTATTGTACTCTGTACTCTATGAGTTTGACTTTTTAAAAGTTCCAGGTGTTTAGTGTTGCCCTGAGTATATTTAGTGGAGATGTCTTCTTTTCTATTCTAGTTATTAGCTCATGCACAGCAGAGGAGATCTACTCTAATCTTAATATACATACAGCCCAAGCCTCTCTCTAAGGAAAAGAGCATCTATTAGAATACCATGGCTTAAGAAGCCATAGGATAATCACAAAAGGAAGCCAAGGGATAAAGAAAACCCAATGAATGAACTTTGGGAGGAAATCTGTATTATCATTGCATGAATATAAAACAGAAATATAAATTTATTTCTGGGCTGAACTGCATCACGTACCATTTAATAGCATCATGGTTGGATAATTTGGGTGAAACTCTAGATCAATCAGGTATTTCCAATACTGTTATCACACTCACTATAATAACCTGAAATTTTCAAAATATGATGGATATATGGAATATTGGACCCATTAGGAAACAAAGAGCATATATCTATTCTAATCCTTTTATTATAAAATTAATAAATTAGGCACAAAATGATGAAATATATTTATCAGAACCATGTAGAGAAATGGCAAAGTTAGGAATAGAATCCAGATCTACTACCACTGACCCCTGAGCTCATTCTAATAAATATATATATATATATATTTACTTTTGGCTGAAGTTTAAAAACTTATACTATTTATTCACTTATTCATAAAGAAAATGAATGCTTATTTGTTCATATTTATATTTAGCACACATTAAAAATTAAGTGTTTTTTCAGAATGTTGTGTTGATAGAATATAAATATTAATATTTTAAATTAAATTTGCAGAAGCATTTTAAAGGATTTCTTTGTGAAACAAAATATCTTTAAGCAAAACAAGAAATTGATTTTGTTTATCTGTTAAGCTGTTAAAGATATTTATATCTATCTATATTTTTAACTTTATATAAATTTTAGGATGCCCAAATAAAATAATTCCTCCAGATTAACATTATTTTTATTTAGCAAAAAATATAATTTAAGGTGTTCCCTAATGCAAACATTTAGAAATGTAACTTTTTTTTTTTTTTTTAGAGATGGGGTCTCGCTCTTGGTCAGGCTGGTTTCGAACTCCTGACCTTGAGCTATCCACCCGCCTCAGCCTCCCAGAGTGCTAGGATTACAGGCGTGAGCCACCGCGCCCGGCTCTAGAAATGTAACTTTTTAAAATCTATATTTATAAACTCTATCTCTGTGCAACATATATTTACCAAGAAGCTATGCCAAATTTGTGTGCTTTTAAAGTCAAACAGATGTATAAAAATCTATAAACATATTTATGTTTAGATATTCTTTAAAACCAAAGTTCTGACTTTGTGAAGGTTTGCTTCTTGACAAATTAAAATTTCAAAATGTGCATCTAACATTTACATTTGTAGAAATTTTTGGTATACAAAAGTGAAAATATGAATATTATTAAAAACATTTGAGATAATTTCATTTAAGAATGTGTGAAATGCTCTCTTACTAGATAAGTAATTTTATAGATTTATCTGGAATATTTAAAAAACGAATACTTGCAGAGAACACAATTTAAATAGTCAAACATTATTTCATCACTATTCATCATATTAATAGTCAAAATGTGAACATGAAAAGAAAGAATATCACTACATTTTTTTCAAATTTCTCATAAACTTAAAATTTGAAAACTGGCTCAAACATGTAAGTATTGAATTGGCTTAGTATAAAACATTTAGCTTTTCATTTTTAGTTTAGACTTATTGTACTGTGATTCCTATATCCATCTCAAGAAAGGGAATACCCTTATCCAAATCATGAGGAATTTAGAAAAGTAAAGTATTGAATGTTATTATATATGCACGTAAAACAAATTAGAGCTCCCTGTATTCATTATTATCATTATTTTAAAGTGAATTACCTTAGTCATCTTGTAATTTTTAACTGAATCTGTATATGATGGCTTGTATTCTGTGGACTTTCTTTTCTTTTTTTTTTATTGGCCCTGTTCTGCCATAGTTTTAATGTTTAATGCATAAAGAAAATTGCCAAGTTTGCTTGGGCTAGTGTTTATATCTTATTTTTTTTTTTTTGGAAATTATATATTTCAAACAAACATTTCATATCCTAGGTAAATCAGTCTTTCCTATCAAGCAAAATGATGTATCATAGAAAATATAGAATATCACTTTTAAAAGGGAAAAATGAGATTTAATGTGATAAGAGTAAATAAAATCCATGGTAGATAACAAAGTAAAAAGAAATCATTTTAAGTAAAGTAGTATATGTAGACCCACATGCAACTAAAAACCAAAGAACCAAAGTTGGTAAGCTTAAAAATACTGTAAGTTTCGAGAGATAAGAGGAAAATGAAAGCAGTGTAAGGATTTCAACAAATGATTTGATTTTTTTGAAGACAGAGTCTCACTCTGTTGCCTGGGCTAGAGTGCATCAGCCTAGCTCACAGTAACCTCAAACTCCTGGGCTCAAGCAATCTTCTTGCCTCAGCCTCCCAGGTAGCTTGGACCACAGGCATGTGCCACCAGGCTCGGCTAAGTTTTTCTATTTTTAGTAGAGACGGGGTCTCGTTCTTGCTTAGGCTGGTCTCAAACTCCTGACTTCAAGCAATCCTCCTGCCTCGGCTTCCCAGAGTGCTAGGATTACAGGCATGAATCACCGTGCCTAGCCTCAACAAATGGTTTTAGATTTTTGTAAAAAAAAAAAAAATGGAGGAAACAATAGATATCTTTAAACTGGTAAGCATGATATTCCTAAGTATAACATTAGATTTTGCAATATTTTGAAGTTCATACAATGTTTTCATATTTTCTTCTTCTTAAATCTTTCTGACCAGCCCTGTATAATATATAGGGAATTCTTGTCACATGGAAGATTAAATACAAGCATTTACCTCTGCTCCCAGATTAAAACCTTGCTAATGTAATAGTGATGGGGCTCAGAAAACAGTACTCCAAAATGAAGCCCTCAGAAGCAAAAGTTTTTCCCTGAGCATCTCTTCCTGCCTCTCTGTCTCATTCTTCCCTGAGGCTAACCATGGAGACTAGGATCCCTTTTCCCTAAGGCATGTCATGAAAGCCAGATCTCCTCCTTTTCCTGAAAGCCAGTCATAAAACCTAAAATTATTCTGTGTGAAAACTGGCCATAAAGAAATTATCTGACCTACCTCATTTGACAGTAGGTCATAAGACCCCCATTCCAGAGAGGGCCCTGCCCCATACCCAGAAAGCAGAAATGCTGCTCAGAGAGGCCAAGAAGAATCTAGACACACAGGCCTTGCTGGATTTCCTCACTTAGTCTATTAACATTGGATCATACCATTTGTGTCAAATCATATTTCTACACAACTGTTCATAATTTGTTGAACCTAAGCATAAAAATGGACAATTTCTTCTGTATCTTTGGATCTTTATTCTGAAGGCTCCTGTGTATATTTGTTGAATAAATTTGTATGTCTTTTCTTCTATTAATCTGCCTCATGTCAGTGATTCTTCAGAGAACCTTTATGGGGTGAGCCCAAGAGCCTCAGTCCTTACAATAGCAGCAAAAAGAAAAATGTGTAAACGTGTAAAGGCAAAGAGAATAATAGAAGGAAGAAGGCAACAGTGAATAAAAATTGTCAATAGGTAGTGTAAATAAATAAAAGAATTTAGCATAGCTGTAAATTCTAAACACCAAGGGCCTACACGGGGGCATACTAATGACAAGAAAGACAATTCGAGCCACATATTCCCAGAGAGCCTTGGTTTGAAGCCCACAGGTGACGATGAAGCCAAGGTCAGGCAATTAATAAAAACAGGGGAAATGGATGAGCTCTTGTGTAAGAATGAGATGCTCATTCCACACATCTGCATAAGTTATACTCCACCTATATACATATATGTGTGATATATTTTCTACACATAAATTAAAAATTAAAATAAGGAGACTAAAGTCTTAGGGAAGTCAGGCAAAGGGAAAAGCTGGGGAATGGTGGCACAGAGGAACAGGGGAATAAGTGAAAGTCTTCTTCCCTTTAACACTTTTGCATAGCCGGGCTTCAAGAACACTTAAAAGCTGTTCAATTGTGCATTCCCCTGGGAGGAAATGGGAAGATTCTTCTTCGGAAAAAGTGAGTAGCCTCAAAAGAAACACAGAAAACAAAAAGGTATAGCTTCTGATATTTGGGATCTCAATTGATCACCTTACAATGAAACATCCCAAGTGACTGGCTTTCCCTATGTGCACTGATTTCCAACATTATTTAAATGGACAACAAAGATTTCCAGACATTTGAGGAACACATTCAACACGGAAGTCACAGAAAACAAAACCAAAATCAAAGAATCGGAGAGAGAAGCTTGAGAACACTCAGACACAATGTGAGAAATATATGATTAAGAATATATGTTCCATAATATATCCTAAGAGATAAGAAAAAAAGGATCACATTCATTAAAAATGATTGAATGTTATTAAATATTATTAATTATGGGCTTTGGAGAATTAAAAATATAGTTATAGAAATAAGACTATTTGGCAGAAGTGCTGGAAAATCACATTTAGGTGAGTTAAATAAAAAATTATAGATTCACTCCAGATGCTAAAAATCTGAAGAATTTCAGAGTTGTAAGCAAATATGAAAGGGTAAAAACTATCAAATAAATAATAAAATAAACTTAATGTATATGGAAAGACACATTTGTCATTTGAAAGAGCCATTGAGTGTCAAGCACTATAAATGGTTGGATGGATGAAAAGAGGTAATGACAGCAGTGTGTCCCATCATAAAATTTCAAAATACTGATAAAGATTAAAGCCTAGAGGGGGGGAAAATAAGTTACTTACCAAAGATCAGAAATGAAGATTGGAAAGGATCATTCCTTAACAACATTGCATGCTAGAAGACAATGTAAAAAAATCTGTTTAAAACCCTGAGTAAAAAATGTTATCTAAATATCTATACCAAATCCCCTTCCCCCGCCAAAAATTGAAATCATGAGTATAAAAGAGGTCATTTATAATCATAGAAATTCTTAAAACAGGTAATTTCTCTTCTTAGGAAACTTTGAAGAATGTGATGTATTAAAGTGATAGAATCAAACAGAAAAGAAATTAACAAGGAATCTGGGAAACAGTTCAACACAGAACTGAGGAAAGGAAGAGTCTCAGGAGGACAGTGGGGTTAATGTATAGATAATATATTAATGATTAGTCTAGATCCTCCTTAATTACAATATAAAATACATTTGATGTGGTTTAAATCATAGAAATTCATATTCTTATATAGCAAGAAATTTAGATTTAGGTATTTGCTAGATTTGTTTTAATTGCTCAACTATGTCACTTAGTAAGAATCCAGGTTCCACCTATGGTTCTTCTCCTTTCCTGAAAATTCTATCTTGTCATCTACTTTATGGTTAAAAGAAGGCTGCTTCAGCTTTGGATACTAAATCTGTGTTTTATACAGGAAGTTGTGAGCAAAAAGGAAGCCAACAGCCATAGCATCTTCTTTAATCAGGAAGGCAAAAGCTGTATCAACAACCCGTAGTAGTCATCCACTAATTAGGCTGCCCCGTGGCATATGGCCACTCACTGCTTTAAGGGAGATTGTTAATGTGAGTCCTAAGTTGAAGTTGCCCTGGAACAATTTTAGAATTGTATCTTCAAGGGAAATTGAGGGAATGGATAATGAGAAAATAATTAATTAACTTACTAAATCTATACTCGTTACATTTACAGATTTCAGAAACTGATAACACCAATAGGATCAAAACTTTTGAGTATCTTATAGGTAGGAATAATAAATCAAATTTAATATGGCATGAAGGATGGAAAGGACAAAGAAAAATAATGTTTTATACATCCTTGGTGCAAGACAGTTTATACACATTTTCTCCTTTAAGTTACCAATTTGGATTCAAACCTAAGTTTGTGAATTCTAACTCTATGCTTTCCACCACACTTCATGTAGGAGTTTTTTGTATGTTCATTTTAATGGTGGGGAGGGGCAATCTAAATTCATACAATTTCTTTTTAATGTACAAACACATGTATAGAAGTTCATCTTAAAAATCATGTAAAGAATGTTTAGGAGACTTAGTTTACTGTAAGCCAATGACAATAAGATAACCAGAAATTCCATATGTACTCTGAAGCTACCTAAATAGAATAACTTCTAGATAAAAAGGGAATCCTTGTAAGGCACACTTAGCAACTTACATGCAAAGCATAGTGGTTATGATTTTCATAAGCCACCTATTCCTATGTGTAAAAATCAGAATTGTCAATGTTAGTTTATATCTGAACTTCATATTTATCTCACATTTCTATTTCAACCTATGGTCAAAAACTTAATTTAGTCATTGCCAGGAAAACAAAATCAAATTCAAGGTTTTTCTTCAATTGTTTTAGGTTTAAAACTTCCCATCCTACTTTCCCTTCTCTCAGGGGTTATTTCTGAATGCCTGTCTTATATAGTTCTATGACATTGAGGGAGGAGTTGTGAAATGGCTAGACTAGGTCTGTCTTATTCTGTTCTTCTGAGACATATAATATTGTCTTTGATTTTCGGGATTGCCTTTCCCTGGTGTCTGCTGATAGGACAAATATCCTGCTGGCATCCAATCTCAAAATCCAGCAAGTCATATACACCTGTGTCCCTGGTCACTGTGGGTCAACTCTACCACCCCCTAGTAAATCTTAAGTCCCAAGAGAAATTGAGATTCATCTCATTCAGGAATTCTTTGTTCCTGACCATTCATTCTCCTCTGAGAGGCTGTTGATTCCAGAATATCTAAAGACCTAGAACACAACCACTTCTCCTTCACTTAGGATAAGGAATTGTTGCTAAAGCGGCTCTTCTGTGAATCCAACTGCTTCTCTCTCTCTCTCTCTGGATTCTCTGCATTCTCCACGATCAAAAAACAAACAAAATCCCAAAACAAAAAATATCTCAGTCAACAATGGGGATGGAAATATTTATTAATACCTTTGGCTGGGGGAAGTGTATTCTCAGTCTTACCAAGTGTTCATCATGTTCATCCTTAATGTTAATGTTAATGTTCATATTAACCTTTTTGGCATTTGAAAAATCAGGCACAGGCAGCTTTCAGGGGTTGTGAGGAAAGGAGAAAATAGTAAGAATATTTTGGGGAAAAAAACGAGTCAAGAAAAGCAAGAGTAGTAATAAAGCTACTGAGAAACTAGAAAATATTCATAGCTTTAGTAAATAGCATAGTACTAAAAGAAATACTAGCTTTCGTTTTTGGTCCTTGTTGTAATAAATTAATAAATAATTCTCCCACTCTTTTACATGTTCTTATTTTCAAATGAGAAATAGTAAATTCAAGTTTTTTACTTCTTTTTAGATCTGATTTCCACAGTGCTGAAGCTGACTTGTTTGCATCCTTGTTCATTAATTTAATGAATCCCCAGACCTGTTTAGGGCAAAGTACATTGAGGACTGTGCCATGTTTGTCTAAGGAAATAAGATTTTCAAATCTCTGCCCCAGAGATGACATAACACTCCACTGAAAGGAGTATTTTATATATTGTCCATAAACATTATTATACTAGGGCTGGGACATTCACTCCAAGAAATCTCTTTAAGCTTTTGTAAATGATCCATTGTACTATGCAAGAAGCAGACTTCCAAAGAGAAGATAAAATTTCTCTAGTGGGGTATATAACTAAGACTAGAAACATGTATTCTTCAAAAAGAAAAGTAATCATGAGATACATCAGCTGTGGCTGTAATGAACACCTGAGACCTGTAACTCCTGTCATAAAAGTTATTGGTCTCTTCTTATAAGAATGTGAAAAATATGGTTTTCTTTGGAATAACTATCTTGTATTTATTTGGTAACTTCTAGGGCATTTCAATCCACTATAACATAGCATAAATCCTCTATTTTGTTTTCCTAATCATTTTAGATTTTTTTCACAATCCATAGGTGATTATTAAAAGATCACTTTAACTCCATTATGCTAATGTTTGCCTTATCTACTCATTTTTAAGACTATCTTAAATTTCATAATATAAATGATCATTCTCATGAATTGGAATATTAACATTTTTTTCCATATGAACAGTAGCAATATTCTTACTTCACAAGAGATGTTGATTTTTAAAATTCAGTCATTTTGGTTTTCATCTTTGCTTTTTATTTTCTTGTCACTCTGAATTTTTTATACATATTAAAAGAGATCTTTAGCTTTAGACAAATTCTTGATTTATATCATTCTCACACATACATAAAAAGAAGAACATAGAAAAATTATTTTGAATAAGGCAAAAAACCCCCCACTATATTACAATTGCCATCTGGTTAACAGTGATTACAAGACTACTCTGACTTTGGAGATTTCAAAATGTGGAGGAAAAACAAAACAACACAATAATAAACACCATTATACACCCCAGGCTGCTCAAGACAGAGAATAATTCCTAACAATGCTGATGTCCCTGCTGCATACCTGCTTGATCACATCTCTCTGCTATTCACCTTAGAAGAAATCACTATTCTCAATTTTGTGTTTATAATTCCCTTGTTTTTCTCTATAATTTTATCAAATATTTACCCAAAATAACATACTATTTGATTTGATCTTTTTTAAACTGGTTTAACAAGAGAGCTATCTATGTTATATGTATTCTTCTATAGCTTTTTAAAAAACTTAGCATTATGTAATTTCCATCCATGCTAATGTGTATATCTGCTCTTCATTTTTAATATTGTATAGTAATTCAAATAATTCAATTTATAAATTTTCCTCTAGATAGACATTTGGACTATTTCTAGTTTTTTGTTATTAAAAATGCATTTGCTATAAAAAATTCTCATAGTTGTTTCCAGGAATGTATGTGTAAGGGTTTCTATAGGTTGATATCTAAGAACGAAATTGCTAAGTCTAGATTGCTGCTGTCTCATAGAAATTTCTGTGATGACTTTAGTGTTCTATATCTGAGCCATCTAATAGGTAGTCACTAGCTATGTGTGCTAATGAGAACTTGAAATGCACTTAATTTAGAATGAATATCTGGATTTTAAATTTTATATATTTTGATTAATGAAAATTTAAATAAGCACATGTGGCTAGAGGTTAAAATATTGGCCCATGAAGATCAAGATGAACTTTCTTATTTTATTGGCCAAAAATAGTATTCTACTCTTTTTCTTTTCCCTAAAGGGTTAGGAGTCCTAGACTTGATTTTCAGTCCCTAGTCTTTGGGTTGAGGCAAAGTGGATCACTTGTATTATTGGCTTTGTAAACATGAGTATGAAATGGGGCTCCATATGAAAGGATATGGGAGTCTGAAGTGCAGCATAGCTGACATCACAGAATCCACTGTAAGGCCACTGCTAATCTGTGGAATGTGGGAATTCATGCAGAAGATAGCAGAATATAGAAGATACATTATGAGAATGTATAGTTTATTTTATATTATTTATTTCAACTGCAGTAAAGAAAGCTAAAATTGGCTCTATAAGGCTACTTCTCTGATTTCTAGTCCTTATTGGAGCTTTCTGCTCCAGCTTCTGTTTAATAGGCTTCCAGGACACTGTCTCTTGGTCACAGATTTCATAATACCAGTGGTCTTCTGCTCTCCACCTTCTCTCTCTGTGGTTGCCTACATATTGCCATGCCTCCACCAACTTAAACGTAATGTCCATGTCTCTCTCACATGGCGAGGCTGCCGATTTTGCAGAACAGACTTTGAATTCCTCAAGAAGGCAATTTTGCTGAGTCTCTTCTTTGCAGAGCTTGAATTAGTAGTAGATGGATTTCTACTCAGTTATTAAGATGTCCTAGGTTCCTATAGAGGGGAATATGGCTGGTGCTTTTTTATGCGGAGGGACTATGTCTGCTGCCTCCTGGGTTGATCTGGCTTTATTTATTTACTTATTTTTGTCCACTCTACTGGTTCCATGTTTTACTAAGGACTGTTAAAAAAATAATCAAGTTTGCTGTGGTGTCAGTTGATGCCCTAGTCCCTTCCACTGCCCCTCTGGCAGACCCTGGAGTTTTCATGACTGTAAGCACACTAGAGCACATGCTTGGGGTGAATACGCTGGCCATTCCATGGACAGAGTATGTGTGGAGGCAAGTTGGGTTCTCTTGCTTCTTCTCCCAGTACAAATATACTGAAAGGCATGGTCTAGATAGCTCCAAGATAATGTGGAGGCTTTGGTGCTAATTTTATCCCAATATCCTTTTCCATGGCAACTGGGCTCTTCGTATTTTTTCCTACTAACATATGATGCCCATTGTGCTCCTAGCTAGTGTGGATAAGAAAGAAATCCATTTCTTCTAATAGGTAAATCCATCTTCAGGCATAATTGCCATTTATCAAGACCCTTGGATGGAGTATTTACAAATCTTCAAGGGAATTAATTTGGTTAGCTCTAAAGTATTTGTAGATGTGCAGAGGCTTTTTCCTTGGTGGCCTGATCACAGCAAGCAAAGACTTACGAGAGACAATTTAATTAAACTGTCCAAGAGCACACAGCTCAAAACTGGCAGATAGGGGATTCAAACTCAGGCTACCTGGTTCTGAAATCTGCGCTTTATAAAGATCACTATACTTCATACTGATACTCTTTCATAATACTTATCATGGTTGCAGTTTTACATTTGTGCCTTGTTCATGGTAAACACTCAAGAAAGATTTGTTGAATGAATAAGTAAACCTTTATACAGGGAAGCAGAGCAAAGATGCAAGTGAATATGCAGGTGGCATTTCAGGTGAGCAGACATGGGCATACCAATGTAACGGATTGTCAGATACAGAGGATATATGAAGCTCCCAGAACACAGGCAGGCAGTCAATGTAAATGAGATCACACCAAATATCATGCCATTTGAGCCATAGACATGGAGTTTAGGATAAATTTCATTTCCCAAAAGGTCAGTAAAGCTGACTGAAAGCTGAAAGTAACCAAAAGTGGCTGGAATTGTATGAAAACATATACTCAGATTTAATGAAAACTATCAAGGACTCAATCATAAAATGAGTTTATCAAGCCAGAGCCAGATAAACAAGAATTTGCACTTGCTTCTGAGTTCCAATACTATTTGTATTCACCTTCCAAGAAAATATTTGTTCTGAAAACCTAAGGAGCCAGGGAATTGGAGCTAGACATCAATAATTTCTTAATGCTTCATCTCCATCTGGTATTAATGATGAATTCTTAATCAAATTCAATGCTTGTAAAATGGAACATTCTGGAGATTTGATTTCCTGTTTAATTGCAAACACTTGCCTCAAATATAGTTGAACCATGTCCTAGATTATATCACTAAAATTCATTCCTAATATCTTATGTCTTAATAGATTAGCACAACTTATTTCACGATATTTTAAATACAATTTATTTAAAAATGGCTAGGCTAAAGCCTTATTTATTATTTAATTCATTAAATATTCAAATTATTCATTAATCATTCAATAAGCAGTTATTTTGTTAGCTTCTGGGAATAAGATAATGGAAAATATATGTGCTATTGCTATTCTCATAATGTATGTGACCTAGTGAGAGAGAGTGTAAGATAGGGTGCAGGAATGAAAGTGTGAAAATCACTGCAACAGGAAAATATATAGTGCTACAAGAACACATAAAAGAACACATGACTCAGTTCAGGGTAGTTTTAAAAAAATTTCCAAAGGAAATAAACTTGAAGCTCTAATCTGAAAGATGAGTAGGAATTTGCTAAACAAAAATAGGGAGAATGATCATGACAGAACCAAAGCTCAGAAATGAGAACAATTTTTAACGAGTTTGATAAACTAAAGAAAGCATATTATAAATGAAGTAGGCCTCAAGACCACATGTGGCCTCCAGATCCCCAAGTGAGGCCCCTCGACTGAATACAAACTTCCCAGAACAAATCCCTTTATCAAAAGAATTTGTTCTGTAAAATTTGGATTCAGCCAAAAGGCCACACTCAAGGATCCAGAAGGCCACATGTGGCCCCAAGCCCACAGGTTGCCCACCCCTGGAAGCTGTCAAGAAGAAGGCACAGATCAAGTTACTAACTAATCCCATAGCAATGATATTGAACATTATCCAAAAGTCAAAGAATGCTACTGATGGTGCTTAAGAAAGTGAATAATATTACATTTACATTCTACAGAATTTATTCAGACTTCAGTGATGGTAATAAAAGAAATAAATAAAATGTGCTATATACATGCCATGGAATATTATTCAGCTTTAAAAAGAAAAGAAATCCTGTCACATGCTATAACATGAATGAAATTTGAGGAAATTGTGCTAAGTGAAGTAAGACAGTCACAAAAAGATAAATACTGTGTGAATCCACTTATATAAAATATCTAATTTAGAAAGATACACAGAAAAGTAAAATGGTGGATACTAGGGGCTGGGTGAGGGGAAAACAGGGAGTTGTTTAATATAGTTTCAGTTTGGTGAGAGAGCATTTTCTTATAGGATTAAAAAAATTAAAGTAGAGAAAGGGAACAGGAAAGGCGCAAGGTAGAGTATGTGATGGTGTAAAGGCTCTCATACTGGGGGACGCCCAAAGATTACAAGGATGTAGGATAAAGTAGATTTAACTGGCTGTAAATTTAATGAGAAAATTAATCATAGTATCCCACCAGTCTCCTGGTGTCTGAGGGTGGGCTATGTAGGCTATGAAACTGAGTTTCAACCCTCTCAGGATTGAGCTGCAATTCTGGATGGAGTATTCTTCTAACAAAGTTCAACTTGGTAACAAATGCAAAAACCCTGATAGCATGGGATTTTATATGAGGAAATCATATAATGTTTGGTGATTGAAGTGGCCAGGATTGCTGTAGCAATGGTCAAGCCTCTAGTGTGTCATAATACTCTTCAAAGTGGATGTGAATCTTAGTTGAACACATTCTGCAGGATAGTTGGTTGGGATTGGGAGCCATAACATAATATAGCATTATCAAGGAATGCTAATTCAATTATGAAAGCTCAAAGATTTATTGGTTCTCCCAAATGCAAATTTGAAACAGGTGAAGATGTTTTTTAAAGCCACGGACTTCCCTTAAGCTTAATTGTTCAATTATTTGCTACATGATTAAGCTTTTGACCATGCTGATAGTATGAGAGAGATGAAGAGAAGGACTTCACTAATTATGTCAATTTTTAAAGGATAATTCAAGTACTCTATCTCTGTTACACTCATCCTCTAGTAAGGCATTCATTATTTTGATATATTTGTAAACTGTGAATTTCTTGGAGTAGAAAATGTTTAATTCATATTTATAGTTTCAGTGTCTAATACAACACCCAGCATATCACAGCCCAAAGCCCTTAGGCAAGGGATATTACTTTTATTTTAACATTTAGAAAAGAAAGAATCTAGTCAAACCTTATGCTAAGTTACAATAGTCACTTTTAAAGCTAGAGAGGAAAGCAAAACAAAACAACAATGCTGACTCAGTACTTATTCACTTTATTTATATTTTTTCTGTGTATGTGTTTTTCTGTCAATTTAGCTTTATTATGCTCTGAAGATTAGATTCTACCAAAGGCCGTTGAAAACTGTTCCAACTTAATTAGGAAAGAGCTATTTGAATCCTGTTTCTTACTTTGAAAATCACCTTCTAATTTCTTTTAGAGATAGATATAAAAACGCACCTGAAGATCTTATTAGTATCATTCTGGTATTATTAGTAATTACTTACATTAGTAAGATAACTAAGTTCAGATAAACTTGTATGCAAAAGGTTAGCAATTCCCTGGGCTCATCTCTGTGTTATTATTTTTCTTCATTTCATGAAATTTTTTAGTGTTGCAAACTTAATGGTGATGTAAATTAAAGGAAAATAGGTTGTAGATTGTTTGGGGACTTGTATTTTTCAATTCTTAATGGTCACAAAACAAACACATAGTTATGAATTTCTCTTAACAAGGTTTTTTTTTTTTTAACCAATGCATCAGTATTTTTTTCCTTCCCACCACCCTCAATCTTCAGCTTGGAATTTCAATAGGAAAATAAAACCTACAAAATGAAAACGAAAATCAATCTTCTTTTATTTAGGAACAAATTAAATTCCCCTTCTAAAGTAATGATTTTTACCTTAAAGCCATGATAACTATCTTGTTGCTCTGTCAAGGTTCCTCACCTCCCTATCTTACAACAGTTAACCTTAATAATCCCCTCACTTTCAAACTCTTCCTGATTTATGGCTCTTTAAGCACTTCTGTTAAGCTTGATCGTTTACTTACACTTGGCCTCTAATGGAGTCAGTGTCACTTTGAAGATTGTAAATGGATTCTACTGAAATCAAGTTCTTCAGACACTCCTAGAACTAATGTTTTTTTTTTGGTTTGGTTTTAGTTTTTTTTTCCCTTCTTGTAATTGATATTGCGTGAAAAGGATTTTCACCATGATTGTGTGTAGCTTCCTAATCAAATTGAAAACACACCAAATTCTAATTTTTCTTTTCTGTGTTCTTCCAATATTTGATATTACCTAGTGAACATGTATGGTCCCATAGTGCCAAACTTAAAAAATATGTGTTTCAATGGAAAAATTACATTTCTAGTATCTTAAGGTAACTTCTGTACTTAGTCATTTAACCTATGTGGATAGGTCAACTATAGTTCTAATCTGTAATATTTCCAGCTACTAAAGAGTGATAGTACTACTTAAGTGTGTGATGCTCATTATAGAATGTACATATTTTACAGACAGTAAACCCCCAATTGTCATATTTAAAAATGAAAAAAAAACCATTTCCAGATTAATTTTAAAATTTATATTATAACTATCATTGTTTTTTGTATGCATTTATTTATATGTATATTTGTAAATGTCTACATATATGAGTATGCATATACATATATTTATATTGATAAATGACTGTCTTAATAGTCTTGTTTTCAAAAGGAGATACCTTTCTTATTTTATTTCTATGGACATCTCAGAGCAGAAACTTAGTTAGCCAAATGAAAAGAAATATGATTGTAATAAATTAAGAGTTGAGGGTTTTTTTGTTTGATTGTTATGTTTGTTTGCCTAATTGGACTAGGTGTTGATCAAAGATATCTCAGATTTTACAATGTCAAAAACAATAACAGTAGCACTAACTAGTACAACATATGTTAAAGACTCTATTGAATATTTTAAGTGTTTTAACTAACTTTATTTTTATAAAAATCCTATGAGGTTGGTTGAGTTACCTGTTTGTTTTTGTTTTGTTTTTTGAGACAGAGTGTTGCTCTGTTGCCTAGGCTAGAGTGCTGTGGCGTCAGCTTAGCTCACAGCAACCTCCAACTCCTGGGCTCAAGCGATCCTCCTGCCTCAGCCTCCCGAGTAGCTGCGACTACAGGCGGGAGCCACAAAGCCTGGCTAATTTTTATATTTTTAGTAGAGACAGGGTCTTGCTCTTGCTCAGGTAGGTCTTGAACCCTGAGCTCAAGAGATCCTCCCACCTCAGCCTCCCAGAGTGCTAGGACTACAGGTGTGAGGCACCACACCTGGTCTGGGTTACCTTTTATAAGAGAAAAAGAAATAAACCCTCAGAAAAGTCAAGAAATTAAGTCAAGTAATTTTCTCAGTATCATCATGACTAATTAATAGTAGAGCAGGAATTCTGACTTAGGTGTGCTGCATGTCCTAAGTATTATGAAAATAAGGGAGAGTAAATATGAAGAGAAACCAAGTCCTAGATACAGAGAGAATTTCAGAAGTAGGAAAAGCCTTCAAGCTCAAGATTGTTACCTTGCTTTTAAATAATGAATTGGTATGGGAGCAAAAACACAGCTTCTCTTAAACTTTCAATAATGTTTACTATATAATATATTTACATTCTTTTGATGTTAAGAATATACGTTTTTGTCAGTGCATATATGGCTTTTAACTTTTGATATATTGCAATTTTTTTAAAAAACAAGCACAGATCATTACCACAGATTTATGGAAGTCATAACAAAAGGGCTTACAACTGAACCTGAAGATGGCAGAATGGGCAAAAAAGAACCTACTGTGAAAACGTTACTTATAATTACTAGTACGTGTGCTAAAAAGGGACCTAACCTACCCTGTCTGATTTCATAAATGATTTAAAGAGGTCTGTAAGTATCAATGACATATATTTTGATAGTACAAACTAAAAGAATTATGAGGCTATAAAACAGAGTCTAAGTCAAGGCTAGGAAATTAAAGAGTCAATGAAATGTATATGAGAATCTGTTTCCTGTGGAGGGCAAAGAACAAAGGCGTAAAACTCAAGAATGAAAGGTTACTAAGAACACTCTACATTTGCTTTTATAACCTCACACACAAGCTGGAGGACAGGACTGTATCTTACTTTACAACAGAGCCTAGAGGCAGGAAATAAGATATATTTTCAGTGAATAGAAAGAGACCCAGTATTATTTTGTTTCATATTCTATAGTGTTGTCTAGTCTAGAGAATAACCTTTTTGAAGCAAGGGCCATAAGCCTCTCTTCAAGACATGTTATTCTATTATAGTTTTCATCTCTGCTTTATGATTATATAGCAGATAGGTCAACTGATCTCAGCATTTCAACTATGAATAAAAGTGAGATTGACTTGTGCCTCATTTCTCTTTTTTTAAGAACACAAAAAAGAAACTGCCATTAAAACTCAGCAGTGGCCTTTCTCATGGTTAATAGTGGAAAAAGTTTTCCCAAATTTGAAGTTATATTAAGTACCTTCTGTGTGGCAATAAGCTCTTATTTTCTTTTCATGAGTTTTTCAGCAAAACAGAAGTAGCAAATAAGTTATATCATTGATATCGTTGTATTTGATTTACTAACAGCTTTATTCAACAACTATTTTTATTTATTTCAACTTTGAAGTTCATTAGGAACAGGGAACTGTGATGAACTTTTAATTCCTCAGTGTACATATTAGTGTTTTCATAGTTAATTGTTACTTATATCTAAGATGCTTCCTCCATTGGTCAGTGAAATCAAATATTTTCTGAATTACGTTATGATGTAGCATAATGTTTAAGAGGACAAATGCTAGAGTCAAATCACTTGGTTTAAATCTCAGCACCACGGGGGGAGCGTTGGCAGGGGCAATATATGTAACCCTAACAATATCTGTACCCCCATAATATAATGAAATAAAATAAAAGAAAAATAAATAAATAAATCTCAGCACCATGATTTATTAATATTTACTAAGAGACCTTGCTGAATTTGCCTAATCTCCTTATTCTTAGGTTTCCTCAGTTTTCATTCAAGTATGCTAATGAGTACCTACCTCATAGAGACTTTCCTAGAATTAAATTTCTAAATATATATAAAGGTCTTAAAACAAAGCTGACCTTAAAGTAAACAGTATAGAAGGTTTCTAACAATAATTCCTTAATTTTACACATTTAACTCTATGTTACATTGTCACACATTTAACTATAAAATATAAACATTTATATACATTAAATGATATACTATAGACACTTCTGCCTATTTAACTATAGCTACTAGTATCTATCCTTTTACATATTTAAGTATATGATATGACAGACAATAAGTGGAATATTTCTAAAACTGTCTTTAATAGTGGAGAGGAGAAGATTAGAACTTTTATAGAAGCATACCCAGCATTGTTATGGCTATGATAGATTTATACTGAAAGCCTGGTTTTATTATTAAATTATTAAATTCCAGTATTAAAGCACACATAAGATTTTCAATATGAATTCAAAATTTGAGCATATTCAATTATGGCCTTTTCCATTTGTTAATCACAACTGTAGTTATTTTTCCCCAAACATAGAGAAATATAGCCTTTGTGTAGAAGTGAAAAAAAGTGAAATAAATGGAAGAGTTGAGATACTTACTACATAGGAGAGTCTTGTTCTTGAACAAATAGGTGTTAGGTGAATCTTCAGATTTTAAAGAGGTCAATGTAGACAGTCTAAGGAAAAATCAGGATGATAAAGTTTAGGGTACAAAATAAATGCACCATTGGGAATAAATATGAGCAGGTGGTGCAAACATAATAGGAAAACATAGGGAATTGAATACAATTTTTGAATTGTCAAAATAAAGATTCTTCATGACCAAGAAATAATTTTAACCAAAGAGTGGCAATAAATGATCTTATCAGCATGAATGAGGTTTATGGATTTACATATCTATACTTATGGATGTATCTATTTAAATAGATAAATTAAGAAATCAGAACTATAATCCAGCACATGTACAATTCATATAATATACATTTATTTACATAAATAAGTTTATGCACCTTATTTATATATCTTAATATAGAAATAAAGGCACCATTTGCTATGTAAAATCACTTTTTAGAACAGGCATATGCCATAATCCTTTTCTTTGAACATATTATCTTTTAAATTATTGAGTTGCAATTATTTGCAGTAAGGCAGAAAGGTTTTAATGAAGAGAAATAGTGAGATAAAAATGAGTGCTATGATCCAAAGTGTGAAAAAATTATTAAAAGTAGAGAGGTGGAACTATCCTGACATATTATACACTCTTAAAAAGTTAGTAAAAATTGATCATGTAGCATTCTCCAAGAATAAAACAGAGTTGAAATAAAAAAAAAAGTTCTTTAGCATTAGGTAATGTTTGATCTTTTTCTTTTTTATTTTAGAACTAAGTTTCAAATTATATCCTGGGAATGAGTGTTATGACTTTAGATTATTCTTTGCTGCTCTGTATGTGTGTGTAATTCTATCTTATTATTAGTAAAACAATAAAAAATCAAGCGTATTTTTAGGTTTTCTCCAAGTATTTTCTGAGGGTTTATTGGCTAATATATCAATAATTGTGACCAAAATTTGCTATTCAGTTGAAGTTTTAGATGTTCTTCCAAAACATTTATTAAAAATCAAGTTATTATAGTCATCACTTATATTTCCATATTTTTAATGTATTCTTTTTTAAAAAAAATTAAAATATATATCAGAATGCATGCATATGTAAGTAGGTAACACAATTTTTATTTATTTTTCCTTTAACGTAAAAAAACTCTTTGGTGTCTTTAGTAAATCCAGATGTACTACCTTCACTGACTCACTATTAACCCACCACAAATTTTTCTAGGTTCTGAGGAGCAGTAGTAATAAATATAGACAAGATATATTCTCACAGAATTTTTATATCAACAGACCAAGATAGATAAATAAATAAGCAAAATTAAAAAGCCTATAAATAACAGAATGGTGTGATATTACATGGAATAATTAACACTAATTTTTTAGCAGTTTGAGTAGGCCTCTCTGTGGTTGTGATATTCTAATTTTTTATTTCAGAGAAGTTAAAAACCATTATTATTATGTGAATCTCTTAATTTGTAAGTATTGGGAGCTAATTAGAAAGTTTCAAAAACATTATCCAAAAAATACTTTATAGGCCAAATGGAACATGTTTGTGAGCATCTTCAGCCTATGGACTACTATTCCTTGTTTGCACTCACTGCTCCAAACACTTTTCTGGAATGATATATTTATTTTTTTATATTATCTAAATCTACCCTTTCCTCTACCTCTCCTAATCTATATATTATAATTGTCAAATAACTAAAGAAAAAAAATATGACCGAGATACTTTGTCTACAATCCTTCTCTATATGTTATTCAGTATGTCAAATATCTAGTTCATTCCTGTCAGTTTGGTACAGTCCAGTGGCTAAGAGAACAGATACTGGAGCCAGGTTGTTTGAGTTTGAATAGTGTTTCTATCAATTACTAGCTATGTCAACTTGGGCAAGTCAACTAATCTTTCTGTGCCTCCGTTTCTTCATATGTAAAATGCATGTATCTGTCAGGGTCCAATCAGGAGATAGGAACCACACAGTAATTTAAAAAGAGGAAATGTAATATAAAGAATTAGGAACTATATTTCAAGATTACCTATAAAGGGTAAAGAGAATTGTAAATATCCTGGGGCTGAGGAGCCTACCCAAGTAATGAAGAAATTCAAGAAGTGGGGGGGCAGTTCATCTTCCCCATAGGTGTGATTCAGAACTCATTAGGGAAGGTAGGGGTGTAGTTAAATGGATTGTGAAGTTCACTGGGCAGTTCCGGGCTAGGGTTGGTCCATCTTCTCTGGACATAGGTTGTTGGGTGGAGAACTGTGGCCAGATCCAGCAAACAAGAATTAACTTCTTGGGGTGCTAACCGGTTGAGATTGGGAAATCTACCATTGGAATAGACTTGGAGTCTCACTGGAATCTTCCTCTGAGGAAGCTAAAACTCCATGCAGGAGCACTCCACTGGATATTCTCAAAAACCACTGGTAGGCACGCTATAAAACCAAGAAGGAGGAGGAGGAGAAGGAGGAAGAGAGAAAACACGAGGATGTGGAAGAGAAGCCTGTTCTTCCTATAGCATCCTTCCAGTGCCATCTATTGGCAAGGCTTAATATGGTTCCAACTGCAAAGGAGAAACATTTAGAGCCCATTACAATTTTCACAAAGCAGACAAAGGTTGGATTTGGAGGTAAAAAGCAATAAATTGATAACTGATATATTAGTTTTCAAGGGATTCTATAACCAACTCCCACAAATTGGATGGCTTAAAACAACAAAGTATTCTTTCACAGTTCTGTGAGCCAGAAATCCAAAATCAAGGTGCTGTATTTCCTCTGGAGTTTTTAGGGAAAAATACTTTCTTGTTTTTTCCAGACTCCAGTGGCCATCCAGAATTTCCTGTGACTCCCTCATTCCAATCTCTGCCTCTGTTTTCCTGTAACCTTTACTTCTGTTATGTCTTATAAGAACATGTTTAGGGCCAACCTGTGTAATCCAGGATGGTCTCATCTCAAAATAATTAACTTAATAAAATCTGAAAAGATTCCTTTCCCCATGCCTCCAAAATAATAAAAAGCAAAAATCACATTCATAGGTTCCTGGCGCTAGAACATAGACATATCTATTTGGGGGCCACCATTTAGCCTTCTACATTGAGGGTAATAATGACAAGGTTTACCTTACAGGCTTCTCAATGGTAGTAAATGAATTAACACATGTAAACTACTTATAACAATGTCTGGTCCATAACACACACTCAGAAAGTGTTAGTTATTTTTATCATCACCACCACCACCATCATTATCACCATCATCATCATTGTTCTATTTAGCTGTCTCTTGATTCTTCTCTAACTCTCTATTCTTCTTGTTCACTAATAGACAGAATAATATAATTAGAAATTGTACCCTGCCTCTATATTTACCAGATAAGTGACCTTGAACTTTTTTCCCAATTTCTAAAATTGAGATATTGTATTTCATTTAAACTATATGCCAGGTAGCCTAAAAGTATAAAGAAATTAAACCTCATAGAAGTTACAAAACTCATCCAATGTCACGTAATAAATAGTGGTGACACAATTTAGTTTATAGTGTTTGTGGTACAGTAAGGATTCAATTACTATTACCACTACTAATGTACTAGTTCTACTACTATTATTATTATTATTAGCTTCATTAACAATATCACTATCTTTAAGAAAACACACATTTCTCTGTCTCCATTTCCCTTATTTTCTCTTTTTAATTAATTAGCTATTTTTGCAGGGCTATCAATTAAAAAGAAACACAATTTCCTGAATTACCTTTCTCTTTTATCTCTTCAATTGTCATTTCTTATAGTTTTGTACCTTGCTTAATTCAATACTCTTTTAATTGGTCTCTCTCAATTTTTTGTCTCCTTTTACCAATCTCTCTTTCACATAGCAAAAAAAAATATGTTTTGCAACATAGATATATTGTTAACTAATACTTTAAAGTTATTTAATGATTTTTGTGGTTCTTCAGTTTCTGAACCTAAAATACCTTTTAGCCTTGTCTTCTTACTTTACTAACTAGGCTGCTCCCACAGAGTACTGCTAATGATTTCTCCCAAAATTTTGTAAACCCTATATATTTGTTGACAGACCTTCCTCTTTCACATTATTTGGAAATTGAATCCAGCTCAAATATCACCTCTTTCGTAAAATCACACTCCCAATCTCAAAAGATAAAAGAACTTGTATCTTCTAAACTCAGACTAAGTGATCTTTGATTTCACTATAGGGAACACCTGATCAATAGGACCTCATCACTAGAAACCTAGTTCCTCTCACCTGGAGAGTGTTTGGATAGTCCTCTTCATTATTCTGTAAGAATACCTTACGTTGTCAAATGTTAGACAATAAAGAGTAAATATTTTTTTTCAAAATAAAGACTCATATTTTATAAATATATATATATGATTTATTAGATTTTACTCCAATGTTTCTTTACCTCTTTAATGCATAGAACCCAGAACATCTCCCAAAGATACCAGATTATTTTGGTTTTCTCTATATTTATCAGAAGTATAGTATAATTCCAATACATGATGTTGCTTTACAGTTATTAATGTAGTTATTATCCTCATAGTTATTAATGCTCATCCTTTTATTAATTAACCTATTAACAAACAGTAATTTGTTTCCTAAAAATAATTATTGGGCCCCACTATGTGTCATACAACATAATAATAACTGGAGATACTAATATAATATTTTATAATTTTCTGATTTATCGGAATTAAACTACAAGAATAAGTACTACTCAGGAATCTATATATTATGTCTAAGATTCAAATCTCACATTTTTTTGACCTTTATCTTCAGCTTTGATTTCCACTTTAATAATCTAAAAGTGTTCCGGTAAGATTCTGATTTCCATTATGTGTTCACATTGTCCTTATTTCCTTCTCTGTTTTTCTATTGATGTAGGTTGATATTTGTTTGTTTGTTTGTTTTCCCTCATTCAATACAATTACAATCCAACTAACATATATTAAGTTCTTGCTATGTGTCAGGAGTTGTGCAAGGTGTTTTCTCACATAACATTTCATTTAAGCTCCACAGTAAACCTATGAAAGAAGATGCTATTTTGCTTATGAGGACAAATTATCAGAAAGACTGATTTTCAAAGTCAGTGATTAAAAATTACAGAGGTAATGTAAGAGCAAAGCAATATGATTTGCTTCATCATTTATACTACAGTTATTCCACTCTATTCTTATGCTTTCTGTCTTTAAATATTGTTAAATTCTCTAGAGATACTGTTTAGTATAGTTTTCTCCAATGCACAAAATAGGATATTTTATCTGAGCCAAGACCTGGGCTCAGATATAGTAGTTATATTTATATACTCTTTCTACAACATACTGTTTATCCTTCATAGTTTGGATGCTGCTGGCAGAGTTGGCCATGTGTTTTATGCGTTTGCATCCAAGAATGTATCTGAAGATACAGGAGGGCATTAAAAGAAAAACTAGGGAATGAGCCCCCTTTCTTAGAGAATTAATTTTTAATTAAACATTCTTATTGAGAAAATTTTTACTCATTTTCTCCAATGGTACATTTTTCAAAACTACAGTATAATATTACAACAAGGCTATTGAAACTGGTATAACCAACAAATCGTTTTCAAAGTTCTCCAGTTTTACTTGTACCCAATCGTGTTTGTGTATGTGTCTTAGTTCTATACAGTTTTATCCCATTTGTAGGCTTATTATCCATCATTACGGTAAAGATACTGAATATCTCCATGACCATAGTGGTCCCTTATATGGCCCTTTTATAAAACTCCCCTACCCTTCCACACCACCCCTCCTCCCACCAATTCTAACTTTTGGCAACCACTAATCTATTTTCCATAAACCTGTTTTATTATATTGGCATTGAACAAAGCCAGATTGTTTCCAAAGTCTGTTAGCCTTGAAGATAGAAAGAATTAAGATTAATAGATTAGTCGCTATGTGTACTCAAGTAGGACGTTAGTCCACAGTCCGTGGTGGATGATGCTGAGAAAATTTTTATCTTGGTGGCAGCTTGCACTATAAAGAACTAGCTATAAAAATAAATATAAAGGTTGGTAAAAATGTGAAGGCCACACACATGTAATTGTTGGGGACCATTCCTGGGTCAGAATGGCTGAGACCCAAAGTCAGCAGAATGGGAGCACATTGCTTTTTCCCAGAGTTAGCAGGACATGACCTGTTGATCAGTGTAAGAACTGTTCCTCCGGGCAAACAGCCAAGAGCCTGTGGTCTTGCAAACAAGTCCAAGTGCACAATAATAGCCCCGGGAATGTTTGCACATAAATAAGAGCTGCCCAGCCCCACAACAATGGAGGTCTGGAGGCCACGAGAAAAACATGTTGTTCCCATGAATGCTGCTTGGCCCCATTATATGGCTGGTTAGCCAGAGACAGATAAGATTCCTCAGGGAGGAACAACCTAAGACAGGCACAGCCGCCAGGGGCCCAGCAAAGAGGAGCTGAGGGATAGAAACTACCCCCCGTGGCTGCCTTGTTCCCTGTGCATATCTTGGTCTGTAATTTGGGCCTGGCACTTTAAGCGTTGCAAACTGCCAAGGACCTGTGGTTTCGCACGAGAGCCAAGGTTGTCTGCTATCCTGCAAACGGTATCAGACGTTGAAGGGCATCTCTTGTGCTATGTCTAGAGGAACAGGTGCTGTTGACCCGTGGGAAGTCACGTACCAGAAAGTAGCTGGAAAAGTAGTTGCGGGACGCTCACCAACTTTAACAGTATAAAAATAAAATGACTGGTGCTTACAGCGCTGCAGTCTTGTACTGTCTCATGTGTCTGTGTGTTTCTTTCTGGGGCTGCAGTCTTGTACCATCTCTGTGTCTGTGTGTTTCTTTCTGGGGCTGCAGTCTTGTCTTTCGTGTTTGTGTGTGTTTTTGTCTGTGTCTTTCTGTGTTCATCCCCCCTCCTGCAATCGGGCCACGTTCATGTAATGTTGTTGATTGAGCATATATAGCACTGAGGAAGGCACTATTTTTCTTTATAGCACTAGGGATTCACTCATTGAACAATTATTTATTAAACTGTTGGATCTTGGTGGTTTTACCACAGACATACATCAGTGGCAAGGGTGGCCATGAGTTAGGCAAGTCAATACGCTAGATCAAGTGAATTCATCAGGCTTCAGTAGAGTGACCCTCACACATCCAGCTTCCATGACAGACATACTAGGAGCATTAGGGATGAGTGATTTTGTCAGAACCTCAGGTGTTTGGCCAAGGTAACCATATTGTGTGTACTATATTATACCAGGCACCTTAGGACCACTGATTACTCCAAATAATTTATCTTCTTCCTTTAAAGGAATGCATCACAAAGGACGTATTTTCTGCTCTTTCCATGATGTTGACATGCATTGTGCACTCGTGCACTGGCCATATTCATGTTCCTGAATCATTTCCTAATTTCTGGCTATATTGCTTACACCACTAGTGGTGAAAATGGGAAAGGTAACAGTGGCAATGCATGTCATGCCATGGAACTTTCAGGACAACTATTCTCAATCCCTGCAATTATAGAGTCTCTTAGCCCTAATGGTATATCTTTGTTCCTGGTGTACTATACAAATACTGAAAAAAACCAAGGCTGATAATTGGATATCAGCAAACACGTTTTGGGATTTAGGAAAATGTCAAGAAAGGGAATTCTGAAAAGTCTTCTTGCTAATTTGGGTGGAGGTTCAGAATCTTAGTGTAAGAGTAACCTCACTTATTCCCTAGGGTGGTGATAATTCATTGTACTAGAAACATATTTCAGAAAAAATTTAGGCTACATAGAGAGCTTCGTTAGAATGTGTTCATATATGACAGTACCTTTTATCTGCCTTGTGTTGATTAACTTTGTTTTGTTCTGTTTTCTTATTAGTTAACTCAGAAGTTATTTCGAATCTAAAGTGCTCTAATTATTTATTGCTGACTCTCTAAACTTGTCATTGGTCAATTTTATATTGAACAAATAAACTTAGATTTAATAACTTAATGGGTATATTTGGGATAGCAGGCCAACCTTGTGCCAGGACAGATTTTTTCCCCCGGAAAAGAACAGTAAACTCATTAAACTACACATTATACATTGAATAGCATGATAGCATGAAAATAAAGATTCTCAAAGGAGTCAACTAAATTGGAACCTAACCCTCTGAAAATTCTCAATTCCAAAAAGAATCTCGATTTATCTTGATTTAAGTGATTACAGACAAATCACTTAAAAGACAGAAGCTAATACTAATACTAATTCAACTTTTATTATTTATATCTAGATATTTCAACCCGACTTATAAGATCTAAAAATAGACATATTGAACAATTAAAAAATCAGTAAATATGTACCCAAAATAATACAAAATTATCAATCATTACATCAAATAATATCCAGATATATCCAATGCTTCCAAATTCCTGATATTAAAACATATATCTATTCTGGCATAGAAAAAAACTCAGGACACTGGAAGTAGAATTAGCATATAACAATTAGACTCTAAGAAACTATATCCTATAGTCCCAAAGATATATATCTCTGATTTTTTCCTATTTTGCTGCAAGGAGTACCAGATTCATGGATATGGATAGAAACCCAGGTTTGATTTGGATTTTTCCTAGAGAGAAATAATGATTTAAATGGAGAAATACATCACCTGATGCCTGAGAACTGACACTTCTCACAACTCTGTAGGAAACAAGGAAAATGCCAATGAGAGACTGGCACAGTTTAGTCAGTGGGAAAGATGATCGCCCAGCAGCAAAGTAGCAGGAAGGACGCGGTTGTGTTTAAGGTGAGCTTCACCAACTGAAATGCCAACAAAAATATGTTGAGCACCTGTTCTGCATAGTCACTGAGATGACAGTAATGAGATGAACCACTGCATGTGCACTTGAGAAGATGTTGTTTATATGAGACTTATTGAAGCATTCTTTATGTTTAAGGCTCTTTGAGATATACAAATGGCATTATCTTGGTATGGACAAGGATTTATACTATATTTTTGATGTTAGTATAATGATATTCCATATGTTGAGAAGTATAATGCAGTAAAATGTGTTCTTATAAGAATGTGAATAATAGATGACTTAATACCAGAGATACCTAGATAAAATGTCTTTATTCCTAAGCATTAAAAACCTTTTTTTTATTAAGAGGAAAACAGAGCAATTGAGGCAAATAATAAGTTTCTTCCTTCTGTGAATGGGCCTTAGGAAGAAATAAGGTAATTAAGTATAATTGAACATCATCCCTAATTTATGCCTTTCCCTTCTTCTGATAAAATAGGCTAGAGGAACATAGACCAGTAAGGAGGTTTTCTTGCTGTCATGGACAGAAAGCAATGGTGAGAAACGTTATAAAAAGCCAATATTGCATTTCTTGAAAATTACTGCCTTCTAAAATGATACCATGGATTCCAAAGATATTTCTATGACTTATCCAGGAAAAAGTTAAGTGAAGAAGGAACATTGCCTCTGCAAACCTCCTCATGCATCCTGAGTAAGGAAAATCTAATATTGTAAGATTACATTTTAGAGAAAATATAAAGGAGGGTAATTGCATTTATTATTTCTTATCCTAAAGGGAATTCTTTCATCCTTGTAAGTGTTTTGGTTTTAGTCCTTATTTCAGTTTATACATGTGGCTAGGCTTAGGAGGTTTAAAATAGGTGATGTTTGTTGTTCTGTAAAGAAGGTAGAGGCCATTTTATCAAACAAAACAACAGCCCTATTTGCCAGATTGAAGTTTTCTGGGACAAAGGCTATACTAGCTTTTCTCACCTTATGCCACCCATAGTGGACAAAGCCTTTGGGTGGGAAAGCTTCACCCGAGGGGCAAGCACAACTACAATGGTAGCAGCAAAGCCTAGAGTCTTTATGGTTCACAGGGAAGTTAGTTAAACATCAGTCTCCCCAGTAATCTGAAAGCCAAAGTCTTAGAAGCAGAAAGAAGATACTTGGAGGTAGTCCTGACTTCCCATGCTGTTTGAACAAGAGAAACACAGTAGAAGAAACATCATTCCAGCAAACAAGCTCATGGGGACAGAAGCACATGCTATTTGCTCTCGATGATGTGTGGCCTAGATAAATATATGTGCTGATGAGTTATTGTGCTGTGAATCTTTTTCTTCAGTGTATTACTTTCTCATTACCTCTAGTATCTGTATGGGGATTATTTTATAGTTTAAATCAAGAACCAAGGTAGCAAGCAAAACTGTGTTTATATTAAGATATTAGATTTTTGTTTTCTTTTATTTGCTTTATGATTTACTTCTCCCTCCTACTTTTTTTTTTTAAAGGGGAAGGTAGGAGGTTGGTTTTATTAAAATATAGGACTGTACCTAAAACCAAACTTTGGTATGGTATTTCTATGTTGACCTATATATTGATGATTTTAAGAAATAAATGAATTATTTTTTATGGAATCCCTTAAATTCAACAATGGCATCAACTACAAAATACAAAAGATAATGAATAGCTATTTCACATTTTAAGCAATTAGAAAAAAAATTTTTTTAAACTATGTAGTATATAAGTAAAATGACTTTACAGGAAGTTAAATGGAGGTTAAGAAAAGGCTATTTAAAGCTCAACTTTAAGTCTACCTATTGGAAATTCACATACTGGGGGTGGGAAAGGTACTTGGATTGAGTCAATTTGTCCGCTTTTATTACATGCTTTAATATTCCTTTAAGTGCTATGGTGTAGTTGTAGAAAGTAGCAGACATAAACACCAGTTATAATTGGCACTACATTATTAATTAGTTTTCTAATGCCTGTAAAGAAAATTTACCTCCTCTCGGACAACTTTTTTAATTCATAAAAGTAAAAATTCTAGACTAAACATTATGTGAATCCCCTTTCAGGTCTGGAACTATGTGATTCTGATGTTACAATACTCCTATTTAAAGGCATTTGCAAGTAGCTTTGTGACATTTCTACTGAACAACCTGCAGAAAGATATGGTTGAAAAGGATTTCAGAGATTAATTTTGAAATTACTTTTATTCTTTGGAAGGTATTTTTTTTTCATTGACTAATATAAAGAGACTTTTTGTTTTTTCCAAAGAAGACGTTCTGTAATGTTTCTTGATATAGATGTCTATGTGTCACACACATATTCTTTGTACTGGTTGAGAAAAGCCTACCTAGAATTTCTTATCCATTAACAATAAGTGATTTGTAAATGAGTAAGGACAATAAAGAAGGATTTTACTGTAAATTTTTAAAACTACATTTAGTCCAGGTTATGACAGAGGGTCCTGGAAAGGCAAATTATTATCATGTGGGAAGAATAAATATTATACCTTCCATGTTATCTTTGATCAATGTCAATAAAATATAAAATTTTTTTATAAATGTCTTTGCTTAAAATAAAGCGATGATTTTGCAAGTAATAATTTTTATAGAAAACTCTTCCAATAAATGGATCTAATAAGCATGTCTAGAATGATGAAGTAGATTTAAAGTAATCCCATATTTCCTTCAGTAAAGAATTATCAATAGTTTATGTTATTTTTTCCTAAAATTTTTATTATCATTGGACAATTTTTAATAAACTAAATAACCCAGACTATGTTTGGGCAATAAGTAGGGTAGCTAGGTAAAAGAATAATTTTTTTTATCTGAAATTCCAATGAAACAAGGTGTCCTGAATTTTATTCACTAAATCTGGCAACCCTATCACCAAGTCCATATCCTCACATGAATAAGATAAAATTTGATAAAGAATTCATGAAAAATTGCTAATAAGAGTAAAATATTATGTATATTAATATAAAGAAGGTGAGCCATGAAAATTCTCCTGAAGTAGAAGAGTTTTGCATTGATGCTGCAAAACTTGGAGAGATTTTAGATTCATAGTGCAAGGAGGGAATTATTCTAAATAAGGGATGTTGTAGCATAGAAAATGGTATAAAGAAAAAAAATAGTATCATTTTCCTGGGGAAAGTGAGAACATCCTGACAGGGATATAAGTGGGAAGATGGAAGTAGTAAGGAAAAAGTCAAAATAAATTGTGTGAGTTCCCACATAATAGTTCTTAAAACTTGCCTAAAGATTTTAAAAGTGATTCAGGCAACACAGAAGAACCATTTTAAATTTTAAGGGAACACATGTTAAAAAAATTCTTTTAAAAAAGATTGTTAACTATCTATATGGATACATTCTAAGGTTTATTTCTTTAAAAATCTTTTTTTTTTTTTGCAGTTTAGCAACTATCACTACAATCCAGTTTTCAAACATTTTTATCATCCAAAAATTTCTCTTCCACCCATATGTAGTCAATTCCCACTCCCATTCCTAGACTCAGGTAATTACTGTTCTACTTTCTTTCTTTCTTTTTTAATTTCAAAATTTACAGGGATACAAATGTTTTTGGTTACAGGTATTGATTTTGTTATGCTCGAGTCAGGGTTATAAGTTATGCATCACTTAGATAGTGTTCACTGTACCCATCAGGTAGGCTTCCACTCACTGCCTCCTTCACCCTTCACCCTGCTTGATTTCCACTGAGTTTTACTTCCCTCTGTGCACATGGGTGCTCATTGGTTAGTTCCAATTTAATAATGAGTATATGTGGTATTTGTTTTTACATTTTTTAGATACTTTACTTAGGGCCATTCAAATTGTTGCAAAAGGACTTGATTCATCCCTTTTCATGGCTGCATAGTATTATATGATGTACATATACCACATTATGTTAATCCATTCATCAATTAATGGGCACTCAGGTTGATTCCACATCTTTGCAATTGTGAATTGTGTTGCAATAAACCTTCTAGTGCAAGTGTCTTTTTGATAAAATGACTTACTATTTTTTGGGTAAATACCCAGTACCGGGGATTGCTGGATCAAATGGTAGGTCTACTTTTAGTTCTTTGAGGAATCTCCATACTGTTTTCCATAAAGGTTGTGCTAATTTGCAGTCCCACCAACAGGGTATAAGCATTCCTTGTTTTCTTCATTCATGCCAACCTCTGTTGTTTTTGGACTTGTTAATAATGAAACACTGAAGAAAGAAATTTCATATGACACAAACAAATGTAAAAACATATCATGCTCATTGATCAGTAGAATTGACATTGTTAAAATGTTTATAATACCCAGAATGATTTACATATTCAATATACTTGCCATCAAAATACCAACTGTCATATTTCATAGACCTATAAAAAATACTTTTATGCTTTGTTTGGAACCAGAAAAGAGCCCAAATAGCCAAAGCAATCTTAAGAAAAAAGGACAAATCTGGAGGCATAACATTATTAGACTTCAAGCTATACTACAAGGCTATAGTAACCAAAACAGCATGGATTGGCTCAAAAATAGACACATAGACCAATGGAACAGAACAAAGAACCCAGATATAAAACTATCCACATACAGCCATCTGATCTTTGGCAAAGCAGATAACAATATACACTGGAGAAAAGTAGCCCTATTCACTGAATGGCACTACAAAAATTAGATAGCCATATGCAGAAGAATGAAACAGATGACTATCTCTCACCACTCACAAAAATGAATTCAAGATGGAAAAAGACTTAAATGTAAGACATAAAACCATAAGAACTCTAGAAGAAAATGTTGGAAAAAATCTTATAGATATACGCCTAGGCAAAGCATTTATGAAGAAGACCACAATAGCAATCATAGCAACAACAAAACTAAATAAATGAGAATGGATTAAATTCATAAATTTATTTTGTTTTAGGTTTTGCATTTAAGCTATGATCCATTTTCAGCTAAATGGTGTATGAGTTGAGGTTCATGTTTTTCACATGGCTATCCCAACACCATTTGTTTAAAAGACTATCCTTTCTTCATTGAACTACCTTTGTACCCTTGTCAAAAAATGAATATATATATATGTGTATATATAAAAAAAAAGAAAAAGAAGACAAAAGCCAGTGAGAATGTAAAAAAAATGAGTAAATTATGAACCAACTTGACCAATTTGCATTCATAGAACATTATAGCAAACAACTTCAAAATATACATTATTTACAAGGGCAGATTAAACATTTACCAAACAGATTGTATCCTGGCCTAGAAAGCAAGTTTCAATTTTTTTAAATGAAAGACATTAAGAAGTGTGTTCTCTGACCACAAAGAGATTTGTGTAAAAATCAATAACAGAGATTGCTAAAACATGTCCAAATGATTGAAAAATCAGTATTCTATATCTAAGCAGCCCATGATTTAAAGAAGAAATTAACATGGATATTTTGGAGGGTGTAACAGTGAAAATTGAGATGCTGCTAAATCAATTATTCAATAGAAATTGAAAATTTAATGTATTTGTTAGAAAAAATGAAAAAAATATATTTATGATGCAAGTTTCATCTCAAGAAATAAAGGGAAGAAAACAAATTAACATAAAGAAAAATAGAAGGAAAAGTATTAAGAGCAGATATCATTGAAATAAAAATCAAACATAAAATCTAAAGTTGGTTGTAAAAACTACTGAAATTTATTTTTCTACTGATAATATCTAGGAAGGAAAAAGTAGAAGGATACAAAAGAGAAAATATAACTTACAAAGCTGATACAAGAAGTAGAAAATTAGTGTAGTCTTATGTTTGTTGAAGAAATTAAATCTGTAATTAAAAACCTTCCCAAATATCCAGTGCAGAAAAAACACATGACCAATAAACATATAAAGAAATGCTCAACCTCATTAGAATGACCAGGAAAGTCAAATCAAGATCACTATGAGATACCAAGTTTTACATATTCGGGTGACAAAAATTAGAAGTCTCTTACTATCAATTGCTGCATAGTATGTAGATTGACACAATTATTTATACATCAACAATAGAAATGTAACTTGCACAACTTCTTTGGAAAACAATTTGCCATTTTTTGGTAAAATTTAATACCCATCTATACCATGTTAAGACTATTTTATTCCTAGATACAAATTCACACACACACTTAAATCTTGCTTATGTGCCCCAGGAGAAAAGTAGAATAATGGTTTTCATTAAAACATGCATCATGATAGCAAAATATTGGAAACAATTCAAATACCCATTGGCAAGAGAACTGGTAAATTAATAACACAGTAATGGAATAGAATATTATAAAGAGTCTAAATAAACTTTCTACAGGTACAAAAATAACATGGATAAATGTAGCATGAAGTAGGTTCTCCATAAATGTTTACTGAATAAAAGTACATGATTTTGATCTAAACACCAAATAAAAATGAAAACTTTCATAAAAGCTTAAAAATTATCTAAACAATAAAGTGTTTGGATATATATACCTACATGCTAGAACTCTAGAAAATCAAGGCTATAATAAAAGTGCAATGAAGATAAAATTAAGAATAATGATTAAGGATAAAGAAGTAAGAAGTTGGCATAGGGATATGGAAGGAATATACACACATATACACAGATGTGTATTATTTTCTATGTCCTAATTCTTGATGTAAATTTTGGGTACAGAGTGTTTTAAATGATTATGTAAATAAGAAGGAAAGTATCTAGACAGATACATAGATTAGATAGAATGATAGAGCTAGATATATAATAAACATAAATAAAAAATAAAAACACAACAAAATTAAAAGGCCTTAAAGTGACCAATGAGAAAAGTGTTTCATAAAGAATAGACTTTGATAGACAATTTTTGCTTAATCTGAAGTAAAAGGAATGAACTAATTACAAGGCTTGTTATAAATTATTAACTATCTAAAAGTGAAATGGAAAATACATTTTATACTAAAAATATAGCACTTAGCGAAATTTGTATTCAGAGAGAAATATATAGTCTATTTTTTTTCATGGCCAAATAACACATGTAAAAAAATAAAGGGATCATATACTTATTTTAAAAACTGGAAAAATAATATGAAATCAGAATAGACGAGGAACTATACAACTATAAAACAAAAACATATTTTGATGAAATAGAAAGCAAAATAATTTTGAGAATGTAAATGAATTCAAAAGTTATTTCTTTAAAAACATCAGGAAAGTACATAAATAACATGACAGCTAATTATGATTTAGAAACTTAAATATCACCCACAGAGACAAGAGAGAAAAGATTTATAAAAGAATAGCATATGAAACACAAATTTTAAAAGATGAAACAAATTGCGAGTTTCAATCAAAATTGACCCAGAGAGAATTGACTAGATCAATTATTGTGAGAGAAATTGGAAAGGTGGTTAAAGTTTTACCTTTAAAAAAAATCTATCATAACAAGTTATGTTATATCCACTTAAGCAAAGATAATTACAGGGTTAGTTAAAATATGCCAGGTCCCAGAAGTCCATATAAATATAGTGGATTTATTTTTTAAAGCAACACAACTTTAATTCCAAAATATATTTACAGTTTAGTGTAAATTTGCTTAAGACTGATTCCACACAAGCTGACTGTCTGCAAAACTCTACGCAAGATAGATGCAGCATAGTGATGAAAGCAATTAATCCAGTGAAGTGCTACATTTGTGGTTTTACTCACAGGTTTTGTCATACCATATGCCACACTAACACCGTAGCCTCTGATTATTTAAGATAAAGAAGCAGATGTTCCCACTATCGTAAATATTGGGGTGCTAGAAGAAGTTATGCAACTGCAACCTTCTGACGTGGCCTCTAATCATCTCTCATGGCTTTCCCAACCAATGAATACTCATTATAGATTTAGATTCCTCTACATTGCATTTTGTGAACCAAATGCCTGGACCACAGCTTTTACATTGCAGTGGATCATACTTACCAACACTTCAGCCTAAGGGTTTGTTCTTGCAATTATACCTACTAGACTATTGCCCAGACTGCAATGGACAAAAAGGAAATGTAATCATATCGTTGTGAATTTTCCCCAATAATTACTGATCTAGAAGTCCTGGATTATACTATAATACTACCACAAAATGAAAGCAAAGAAATTCACTTTGAATTTTTGGTTAAAATATCAAATAGAATCCAACAAAATATTGTTGAATAATACTTGTGCATAAGTAATAATAATTGTATGTAATCAAGCAAGTCTTTTTTTTCCAAATGATTACAATGGAGTTTCATATCCATTTAATCCATTGTGTCAATTATTTTTAAAAATATAATTCCTTAAGTAAATGCTAAACAGGCATTTGAAGAATTTTATCAAGTATTCTCAAGAAAAATTCCAAACACAAAATTCTAAGTGAAAAAGGATGTAAATTACCTTAAAATGGAAAATTCCAAAATATATACACACATGAACAGAGGAAACACATCTTTAATAGTTAAAGGACTAGTACTAAGTAAGAAAATTAAATATGACTTTTAACTAAACAAATAAATCATCTATGACTTTTATTTTTAACATGTTTGTGTGATACATTTTATTGAGTATAATAAAAATACAAGAAAATGGAATAATTTGTATAAACATTGAAAAAGAAGAGACAGAACAATCTCTTCTTTCAAAACTCTCTTATTTCAAATGATGTAATTATATACCTTAAATAAGGCAAAAGATAATAGCAAAACCTAAAAGACTTAAAATTAATAAAGAATTGATTTAAAGTTGATAGATGTAAAACACATTAAACTATCAACTACCTAGGAACTGAAATCAGAAAAATTTTCATTTTTGGTATCTGTGTACCATAAAGATCATAGCAATAAATTTATAAGAAATATTCAAAACATAAATAAAAACTATAAATTCTTAATAAAGGAAAGAAGTATGATCAAATTGAAATGTATTCTGTGTAACTGTATTTTGATGGGGATATTAACCATTTAATTCTAAGTCAGTTTATTGTAGTTCTAATTTGCATTTAAAAATGAGAACAAGCTCAATCTATAAAATCATAATTTTTGTTCATCCCATTAGAGAGTATAGTTGGCAAGATAAACACAGGAACTGAATTCTAGTAACTGAACCCTCCAAGGAGAGATGCAATGAACAAACTATTTCTCCTTTGACAGAGCAGGAGAAAGAGGTGGCCATCTTATAAAAGGATAAGAAAAATGCAGCTTCCATTTCAACAAATTCTTACAATCCAAGTATGGCTAGTCACAGTTTTAAATAACTGGGAGACCCAGAGTTTGCACCTACTTTCTGTTCTTTTCTCTTTTAATTTTTTTTAATTGTAGTAAGAACACAACATGAGCCTTATTCTCTTAATGAATTTTTAAGTGCACAATGCAGTATTGTTAACTATAGACAGTGTTGTACAGCATATCTCTTGAACCTATTCATCTTGTATAACTGAAACCTTATGCTCATGGAATAACACTCATTTTCAAGTTTATTTCTACAGACCAGCACCAGGTACTCCTGAGAAAAATTGGAGGCAGGGCAAGAGAGAGCTCCCAACAATGGAGTGACCATGCAGGTGGGGATTTGCTGCCAATGAGAAAATACCTAGTCCACTTCCCTGGACCCTTCTCACTTACAAAGAAAAACCCTTAAAATGTTTTAGGAGAGATAGACAGACTTTTACTGCCCAGGCCTAGGTGAAGACTCATTTCTAAGAAGGGCAAAAGCAAAACATTCTGCCTCTAGGGGAGAAGTAGGAAACATTCTTCCCCCAAATCCCAGGCTAAAGTCCACTGCTCCTGAAGGTGGAATAGAAGCAAAAATCATCTGCCCTGGGACATAAGCAGAAAACCCCTTGGGCCCAGGGTACTGCAAAAAAAAAAAAAAAAAAAAAAAAAGGTGTGCTCCTGCTCACTGGGGACATGGGGGGCTAGCAGGAAACTAGAGATGTAAGAGAAGGTTTGAAAGGCTTGCCTAAGACTGAAGCTGGGATAGAACTGAGAAATCGTGTTGCTTCACGGTGAGCTTACCACTGAGTAACCAGCAACAGCCGTCCACCACTGGGGAGTTTCAAGAGCATGGGGAGAATGTCTCTTTGTTGCAGGTGGTTGGGGACAGGTGGAAGCCTAGAGTGGAGCAAGAAAACCACCTGCACCTCAGTCCTTCTCACAACACTCAAAATAACATCAGCCCACCAATGAAATAGATTGAAGTCTAATTGACAAAGGATCTCAGGTTCAGAGCTATGTAATTGTTCCCAACACAGTTACTAAACCCTAGATTTTTAGATTAGGAAGATCTATAAAATCTCCCAAGACAAGCAAAGATTCAGCTTTAAGCTTTAGTTAGCACTAAAGTTTTCTGTTCCTACTTTATTTTTACTTTATTTTTGTTGGGTAATTGACATTAGAAATGTGTTCTTTTACTGATTCCTTCCCATCTGGATCAGCTGTTGCTTCTTACTTTTGATTTTTATTTAGATAATTACAAGCCCAGTTTAGTCTTTGAGCCAGTAGGTCTTGTTTGTGGGTGAGGTTCAATCACATCCTGTGTGATGAGTCAGTAGATGTAGTAAAAGGTGTGCAAATTGACCTCCTTGTCAGGAGGTAGCGCTTGCTAGGAGGAGCGAGCTGCAGTGTTGTTTTGGGGTTCTGTAACCAGTTCTTCCTCTGGAGAGGCACTGTAGTGTCTCAGGTGGTGGCTGGGGCCCTGGGAATTCCAGGTGTGTCCTTATTCTCCACCTCAGTGGGGGCAGGTGGGGGAGTGAGGCTGGACAGAGCAGGATTGGGTGAGCCTGCCCTCAAGCTCCACAAATGCTGTTAGCAGGGGTCAAAGGTGTGTTCTCTGCTTCTGGGCAAAGCTGCCAGGGAGGGCTGAAATGGCCCCACTCAGCCAAAAGTCATGTGGGGGTGGAGTTGTCTGAGACCTGCAATCTGGTACAATCCTCGCTCCTTTCCACCCTCCCCTATTCCCGGGTTTCTCCTGGGTCTCTGCCAGTAGGCAGGACCTCAAGCCAGCAGATCTCCCCTGGCTGAGCCAGGAGGTTCCCTGCCCAGGATCACAGCCTGAGCTGGGAGTACCACCCTCCTCTGGGAGGAGATTTACCCCTCAAGCACGCTGCACCTTAGTAGTGGTTTAAATTATTCCTCAACATATAAAGTCTTAACGGAAAGTCTCAAAATAAATTAGATTCCTTGTAATCTAACCATATTCCAGAACAGAAATCAGCATGTAAAATATAAAATTCTGAAGAACCACAGGACAGTCTTTTTCTTTCTTTCCACACAAGGATGAACTAGACTTTTTCTGAATCTTCTACTCAGCCAGACAACCTGATTTTGAAAGAGGAACTAGAACTTTGCAAGCTGCAGTCTGATCATGCAGTCGAGATAAGGGTTTATTAATCTGCCCCTAGACAAGTTCTGGATTTCTCTGAAGGAAGAGAATTCATAGGAAAGTGGTGAACATTTTGTTGCGGTTTTCCACTCATTACATATGTGAGCAAGTTTTCACTTGCTTAGCAATCATCATGAGCAGGATGAGAATCATCTCATTTTAGTTGAAAATAAAATCCGTGTGTGTCTATATCAAGTCTGATCCAGAATTGAGTAATTGTGCAGCAGAAAAATAAGCACAAGTTTAAAGTTACTTTATTCTTTATTTCTAGTTTGAAAGGTAACAATTTTTATGCATAAATAGTTATATAAAGGAGATAAAAAATCCAACACATATGTATAATAACTTCACAACTGCTGGGCTTATACTTAAGTTTGATCATGTTACTTAGGAAGAAAATGATTTTTTTCAAAGCTTTATAAAAAAATGTGTCTTAGGCACAGCGGTCTCCAATGTCTGTTCTCAGATAAAGCTGGAGCCTCCAATGCTGAGCCTCCACTCGCACAGGGCAAAGTGCTCACTTCTCTGGGGTAATCGACTCAGCAGGTTTTCAAGTTGTCACATCTTCCCATCTGTCAAAGTCATCACTACGACTCCATCTAATTTCCACTCTCTGAGAATTTGTTGAAATGTGGTGGTGCTTCCTGTGGTCTCTCTTACCATTCATTTTGTCCTTGTGAGTTAATACTTTAAAAAATATTTCTTTCCCACCATTTTTTGGAGAAGATTTGGAGGATGAGGAGAGAAAATAAACACTTATGGTGAATCACCATTTTAAAACTTGAAGTAGATATCAGATTCTAATGTCAGCTCATAAGATGAAAATTGCATTTGATTATATTAATCTTGAACCCATATAACATGGAAAGAGAAGATCTTTAAATATTAGAATCCTACCTACCCTGATGAAGATACTTTTACTGTGAGAGGCACAGGGACCTTAGATTTAGGAGCTGAGGTCTCCCATCTTCTACCTTATGCTCCTACTGGGACATAATGTCATAGATCGGCATGACAAATGAAATTGCTCAGGCTATTAGTTACTTTTTATGCTTGTACTTTTTTTTTTTTTGCTTTTATTTCATCATATAATGCAGGTACAAATATTGTTAGGGTTACATACATTGCCCCTCCCCCCTCCCCCCCCACATGTCAGAGCTTCAAGCGAGTCCAATCCCCAGGTGGCCCAGGCAAGGCACACATTATGTAACTCTACACTTCCTCCCCCCTCCCGCTTGTACTTTTTTAAACTTCTAAGTACATAAAATATGTACAAGATAAAAAAATAATTAACATCTATGAAAAATAGAAAACTATAATATACAATCAGGAGAAGAATTATTGAATTAGCAGATAATAATTTTAAAGCAGTTATCATAAATATGCTCCATAAACATGTATAGAGGACTGAAGCAAGAACTAGAAGATGATAAAATATGAGAGATTGTGATTCAAGGTAGTTAGGATAAGAGCAGTGGCAAAGTCACCACAGAAAAGGTTGAAAAAGATTCAATATCATCAAAGAATAGTCAAAATTTCAATAAAAATGAAGGAGTCAAGAGAATAGATTGGTCATAGAGTATGAGACTTCCAGAGGGTACAGCAGAAAGGATCTGTGGAATCTGCTATGGCTATGATACTTGGCAGAAAGTTGGCATGGAGAGGCTAAAAAGGATAAGAGCTGATTAGTGATGAAATACAAAGGAGGCTTGGAATTCTGATTGTGAATAAGATAAAGATATATAAGGCATGATGGAATTAGTACTGATGATCTATTAAGAAAAGATGATTCATAATTTCTTATTATAACCTCCCTTTCAGGATTGGTCACTTAGTCAATTTGTATTGATTATGAGGTAGCATTCTAGCTCTAGTGCTGGGGATAAGGGTTGGGGATGGGGATGATATACAGGTTTTTCCACTGGGAGCTTGTGGGTTCCATCAGCTTCCCTCCCAATGGACACTGTTGCATCCAGAAGAAAGGCAATGATGGTAGAATAATGTGGAGGTGTATGGGACTCCTTTAGTTCCTTTTTCATGTATTGCTACTAAATTCTAATTTAACTCAGGTAAGAATATGTTTTGGAATGTTTTTATTTATTTTAATATTAGAATAAAGGCTTTGGATTTGAAGATGTCTAAATTTCTTTTCATCTTTTAGACTTTAAAGATATGTCAACTTTTGTGTGTGTGTTTGTGCAAAATGTTCCCACCCAATAACATTATATTGAGGTCAATCTTAATTTGAACAACAAAATATTAACATAGAATTTTGATCACATTAATCTCAATTCTAAAATTAGAACTATATTTGCTCATAAACTGAGATTCAAAAGTTTCCAAAAGTCTTATGATAGGTACAGATGTAATCCATTATCTTTCTTGAAAACATATTACTTAATTTTTTCTTTACACATTGATTTTATAATATTAATTGAGCACTAATTATGTACCTATCACTTGACTAATACTATCAATTACAAAATTACATTATAATAGCGATAAAGAGGAATCATAATAATAAATGACAAATTGCCTAGCAGTTCTGAGATGACATTGCAGAGAGTGATAATTGAGCTTGAAAATTGAATTAAGTTTCTAAGATAGACATGGACAAAACTGTATAAGACAGTAGGAAAAAGCTGTTAAAAGCAATTGAGCCCTGAATGAGAATAGCACAAACAGGAAGGGGAAAGTCCATTGGCAAAGTCCACCATAGCACAGAGTGCTTGTTGGTGTGTGGAATGAGCAAAACATGATATTGAAAATGTAAGAAAGAGCCAGAATATACAAGGATTGAATATAATTTCAAAAAGTTTAGACTTCATCCTACACTAATGGAAGCTCACAGAGTACTTTTAAACAGGAAAAATGATATGATCAGAATTCAGTTTTAATTTAGTTCCATGTAAATTATGGAGTATAAGTGATTAGACTGGAGCTATATTGATGAGTAAAGCTATAGCATTATGTAAGGGGAAATATTGATATATTAAAGCAGGCAGTGATTATATGATTCAAAGGACTAAAAGTAAATTTATGAGGCATAAAAAAGAATTGATGATATGACACAGATAAAGGCAAGGTAATAAAACCACAATGGTCCCCACATTTCATGCTTCTTTAGATAAACACCATAACGAGGGGTAACAGATTTGAAAGTGTAGTATATAAGGAATTCATTTGTTTATATTTATTTAGCATTTACTTTGTGCTTGCTACATTTCTGAAGCTATACAAGCCATTGTGGTGCAGTATAAGTCAAGTCCTTATATTTAGGGATTTTCCAGTATTGACAGGGATATAGACGAAAATACAGTAAACCAAATTATTGTATTGTCTTAGCCAGATTTCTTAGTTGCAGGCACTATACATTATTTTTGACAATTTTAATCTGAAAATAAACTTATTAAAAGAGTATTGGGTAATCTAAGGAATTACGTGGAGGTGGAAATCCATGTCTGAGGTTACAGACGTTGAGGACAATGCTCAACAAGTTGAACTGTGTTTGCTGCTAGCTCAGTGCTGCTACCTCCACATCTCTAGCAACTTGATATTGTGGTGACACCCGCAGGCTCCAGAGTGTTGCTTCAGCTCCCCATTTCTTTTTGTCATTAGCACTTGATTTGATGTGTGACAAGATTTCTCTGATCGTTAGAATCTAGGACATGTGCCCTACACCCTACTGCAAAAACAGCCAGAGTGGCCAAAAATATGTATAAAACTGCTACGGAAACTTACAGGACTTGCACCTGATCTCATTTTGTGGGGTCACAAATGTTATTTGTGGAAGAAACAATGTCTCCAGTTCTAATATTCAACCCCAGCCCCATAACTCTCAACCCCTAATCTTTGTTTTTTTCACTCTTATTCATCCTTCATATCTGAAGTTAGGCATTGTTCATAAGTGATATGTTCAAGGAAAATTGTGTGTCTGCTTGTGTGTTTGTATAATTGATTACCAGAGTGCCAAGGGATGAGTTAAACATTTGTAAACTATAAAACTCCATATCATGAAGGACCTTGTGAATAAGATTAAGGAGATTAGATATTTTTATTAAAGAAAACAATGTGGAACCAATGAAGTATTTGAAGCTGAAGGATGGAGGTAATAATCTATTAAATTTAATTTTAATTTAATTATAAATTCATGGGAAGTGGCAACAACATGTGAAAAATGTTCAATATCACTAATCATCAGGGAAATGCAAATTAAAAACACAACAAGACACCACCTTACCTCTTTCAGATGGCCATTATTAAAAAGTCAACAAACAACAGATGGTGGTGTGGGTGTAGAGAAAAAGGAACATTTATACACTGTTGGTGGAACTATAAACCAGTACAATCCCTACAAAAAACAGTATGGAAATTCCTTAAAAAGCTAAAAGTAGACCTATAATTTGATCCAGCAATCTAACTACTCTGTATCTACCCAAAGGAAAAGAAATTATTTTTATCAAAAAGACACCTGCATTCAAATGTTATCGCAGCACAATTCACAATTGTAAAGATATGCAATCAACCTATTGCCCATCAATTCATGAGTGGATAAAAAAATGTGATGCATATATACCATTAAGTATTACTCAGTCATAAAAAGGAATGATATAATGTCTTTCCTAGCAACTAGGATGGAACTGGAGACCATTATTCTAAGCGGAGTATCTCAGGAATAGAAAAACAAATACCACATGTTCTCAATAATACGTGAGAGCTAAATGATGGGTACATATGGACACAAAGAGACATAAATAAAGTTGAAAACTAAGAAAGGGGGGTTGGGAGTGGAGTGAGTATTTATGAAGAAGACCCCAAAAGCAATCACAGCAGCAACAAAAATAAATAAATTGGACCTGACCAAATTGAAAAGCTTCTGCACAGCCAAAGAATCTATCACTAGAGTGAATAGACAACCTACAGAAGGGGAGAAAATATTTTCATGCTACACATCTGATAAAGGGCTGATAACTAGAATCTGTACAGACTCAGGAAAATCAGCAAGAAAAAATCAAACAACCCCATTATAAAGTGGGCAAAGGACATGAACAGAAACTTTTCAAAAGAAGATAGGCTAATGGCCAAGAAACACATGAAAAAATGGTCAACATCTCTAATCATCAGAGAAATGCAAATCAAAACCACAATGAGATATCATTTAACTCCGGTGAGAATGGCTTTGATCAAAAAGTCCCAAAACAACAAATGTTGGCATCAATGTGGAGAGATAGAAACACTGATAGATTGCTGGTGGGACTGCAAACTAGTAAAACCTCTATGGAAATTAATATGGAGATACCTCAAAGAACTAAAAGTAGAACTACCATTTCATCCAGCAATTCCACTATTGGGCATCTACCCAGAGGGGAGAAAAAAGAAATTCTATAATAAAGACATCTGCACTCGAATGTTTATAGCAGCACAATTCACAATTGCAAAGATTTGGAAACAACCCAAGTGCCCATCAATACATGAGTGGATTAAAAAAAGGTGGTATATGTATGCCATGGAGTACTACTCAGCCACGAAAAATAATGGTAAACTAACACCTCTTATATTATCCTGGGTAGAGCTGGAGCCCATTTTCCTAGGTGAAGTATCACAAGAATGGAAAAACAAGCACCACATGTACTAACCATCAAATTGGTACTAACTGATCAACACTATGTGCACATATGGAAGTAACATTCATCAAATGTTAGGCAAGTGGGAAGGGGAGAGGGGATGGGTATATTCACACCTCATGAGTGTGGTGCACACTGTCGCGGGGAGGGGCACCCTTGTAAATCTCACTTGGGAGGGGCAAAGGCATTATACATAATCTAAATGTTTATATACCCATAATATTCTCAAATTAAAAAAAACAAAATTCAAGGACTCATGCAAACTAAAAGTAAATTAAATAATCAAATTAATATTAATGCATACAAATTAATTAATCCTAATGATGTTTTGACATGGAGAAAGTTTCTTCTCACCTGTTTCTCTGTTTCATTATCTGTAAAATATGTTTATGAATTTCTATTTCATAATGTTATGGGGATAATTAAAATCAGTAGTATACATTAAGTATACTATAACAGGTAGTGTTCCTGACAATTAGTAGGCTCTCAGTTCATGTTAGCAGCCTTCCATTTCCTGCCTAAAAAGTGACCACAATGTGGTTTTGAAGTAAAGTCTCAGCTCACCAAGCCATATTAAGATCACGCATTAAATATTTAAACTGGTAACTTTGGTAATGCAAAAGAATCTAGAGAATTTCTACCAACATTTGGACAGAGTGTTCTTTAAAAGTCCTTTCAATATTTAAATGCTGATTTACTATATTTGTTAAAAACAAGTAGTTTTTCTGAGCTTCCAATTTTTGTTTTCTCCCTTAAATTTAGATGTAAATTGATTACACATATGCACATAATATTAAAAAATGCACCTTTTGGTATAGACAGTAGTAAAAGAAATGTACCATATATTGGTAACTTAAGCATATATTTTCTTAAAACATTGGCCATAAAAAGTCTAATTTGTAGATTTTGTGAAAGTAATGATTTGCATATTTTTATTGTTGTTCTATGACTAATATAGCATTTTCAATTTGATTCAGGTATATATTTCACATTTTTCAATTAAAAACAACATTTTTAAGGGCTTTTTATTTGAGCAAAGGCAACATAATAAAGTATTTTTATTCTTTTGCTTGAAGGCAGGTTATTCTGTTTGCTTAAATTGTTCAATCACTCTTTAGAACTATCCGGCAGCCTGCCTGTTTCTTCTGCCTAAAACAAGCAGTCAATTTTAATTAACTTGGTGCAAAGAAGTCTTTGGCATTTGTGGAAACTGGGCCCACAGCCAATCCTCAAAACACCACTGATCAATTTGCTTAGAAAGAGGTGAAAAAATGGTAGATATTGGCTTGCAAGAGCTTCTGAATGTTATTCTAAAATTGAATAGCTAGAATTCAAAAATTTAAATTTAAGAACAATTTCAACTCAGGAAAAAAATGTAATATCTTGTTTAAAAATTATAGGTTTAATAATTATTTGAAACTTTGATGTGAAAGAATAATAAGGATGAAAGTTCTAATTTTATTATTACTTATTTTGAGCTATATAAACAGTATCCTCTGGGTTTTAATGCAATAGTTTTGGAGGAGAGTCAATAAGATTTGGCAGTCTTTTTGTACTGGTTCTGTGAGGAATTGTTAAGGTGGTAGAATTCTATACTGTGCTCTTTAGTGCTGTCTGAACTACACTAGAAACTAGTGCTTTTTAAAAAAGATTGCTTTTTCTTATACTACCCATCTTATTATATAACATACAATTTACCATCTTCGCTATTTTAAGTGTGCAGTTCAGTGGTATTAAATATAATCATAATGTTAAGGAACCATCACCATCATCCATCTCTCCAATTAGTTTCATCTTGTAAAATTGAAACTTTATACCCATTGAACAATAACTCCACATTTCACCCTACTCCCAGCCCTTGGAAACCACCATTTCATTGTTTGTCTCTATGATTTAGACTGTTCTACATACGTCACATAAGTGGAATCATACAGTATTTGTCCATTTTTGACTGGTTTATTTGACTTAGTAAAATGTTCTCAACATTCATCCATTTAATGACATATGTCACAATTACCTTTTTCTGGAAGGTAGAATTATAATCCATTCCATGAATATATCACATTTTGCTTTTCATTCATCAGATGGACATTTATGCTACTTCTAACATTACAACTATTATAAATAACACTGCTATGAATGTGGGTGTACAAACACTTCTTCAAGACCTTGCTTTCAATTCTTTTGAGAATATACTTAGAAGTAAAATTACTGGCTTATATGGTAATTTCATTTTTAATATTCAAAGAACCACCATATTGTTTTGCACTGTAGTTGTATCTTTCCCACTTTGTGCAGTGTGCACAATGTTTTCAGTTTCTCTACATCTTCTCCAATATTTAGTTTCTATTTTTTTTTCTGGTAGCTATCTTAATGAGTGTGAAGTGGTATCTCATCATAGATTTGATATGCCTTTCCCTAAGATGTAAAACATCTTTTTATGTGCTCTTGGTCATTTGTATATTTTCTTTGAAGGAATGTCTATTTACATCCACTGACCATTTTTGAATCAAGTTGTTTGTTTGTTTGTTTTCACTGTTGAGTTTTAGTAGTTCTCTACATATTCTATATTAATCCTTCATAGAAAACAACTGTTTCTTAGTGTTTTACATTTAACATCTTTACTGTCAATAAACACTTCCCTGTTGCTCATATGCTCTCCCATAATTTACTTTTACTTTAGATTATTCTTTATATGTATCACTTATTGTTCATTAACTCATTCATTGATTCATCAAACACTTACTTAGCTGCTGCCATGTGACAATCACTGTAATAAGTAAGATCTCACAATATAGATGAATAACACAGAGACCTTGTCTGTAAAATCTTATAATCAGTTGGAGAAGGCAGGTAAAACAGACATAACTATTTCCCCAGCCACTAAAACTGATCACAAAACACAGCCATAATAATATAGGATATTATATCTGGGTTTTCTTTGTCTAACAGTTATAGAAAGGCCAGTCCCTCTTGAAAGTATTTTAAAGAATCCCCAGAGAGTTGCTTATATGTGCTCCTGAATTCAATTCTTTAAGGTACACTGAAGTGTGCATTTCATTTGTTGTTAATTATTTTGTATATTTATGGGTGCTTTGGAGGAGCCAGATACTCATATGTAAGACACTGCATACGCTGATGTTGAATATACTCGTACGGTGACTTGAATCTGATAGAAAAGCTTCTGGATCAGCCAACACTGCTTTCTGCTCTTATACTTCTTATAAGAAGAAGTATGAAATAGTGGCAAAACACATGCTAATTAAAGTAAAGCAAAAATTAGGCCACATTTTGGTTCTCCCATGCAAAAAAAAAACCCCCCCAAAACAAAAACCAAGCCTTAAATATGTTTTCTTATTCATTCTGGAACCTCACCTTTCTCACCTATAAAATAGGAATGCCTGTTTTGCAGTGTTGATATTCAGACTCACGATGACATATTTAATTATAAATTTATGCAAATATTTACTGCATATTTAACTATAAATTTCTTAAGCTCCAGGATTACAGTGCTTACATTTTTCCTTTAGGTGAGATACGTATTGTGTGTAATATCTCAATAAATAAGCCTCATAAATTTTAATGACTTTTACTAATTCCCCACCCACTTTTCCTTGTATATTTGCCCTTCAAGTAGGGACAAAAGGCTTCTATTCCATAGCTTACTTCTTATTCATTATTTATCTTTACAATTTAAAAAACTTAAAGGGATAAAAGATGAAAATAAACTTATACTGGTTACATTTTGGCTACTAGATAATATGAAGCAATTCTGTTTAGAGGTTTAGCATGGAAGAAGGCAAAAATGCATTAACACATCTTGTGTAAGAATTGTTTGCATACTTTTCTTTTCCTGTGGAAAACATATGATTTAGATCAACATATCTTGGCCATCCTAAGAAGGCCAATAATATGTTCACAGCACCCCACAAATTCCAAATGTGACATTACCTCTTTTTTGTGATCCTAATTCTAAACCTTCCCTGCTTCTGAAAATTAAGTATCAAGAATGCTTAGGGTCTGAGATTTTACCCTATTTGCAAGCTAATAAATCATTCTACCACATTTTCATGGATGCTGGTAGAAGACACAAGACTTCTGGATCAAAGATGAAGTCCAGTTTGTTACCCAGGAAACAAAAATAGCCAGAATATCAGCATTTTTACATTGGTTCTCTAAATTCTAATTCTCACAACATGAAACAGAAAAAACTATATAGTATATACACACTAAAATGTGTTATATTGTAGGAGGGGAACACTGTGCTTAAGGAACCCAAATGTTTTATAATGGGTAATGAATCAGCTTGCCCTTTGATCCAGAGGAGAAATACTATCTTTATTACTCTGTATAGTAACTTGACCTTGACTCTAGAGAAAGATACTATATCTTCGGAGGCAGTTTGCTATATAAACATCCTTAAAGAGACGATTAAAGACAAAGTGCCTTGCTCACCAGACACGCAAAAACACGAGAGACCCATGGAGACTGAACCAGGTTTTAAATGCTGTCTAACCCTTTAACTTCTTCAATAATGACAACAATTATAATGATACATTTGTATGTTAGTACATAAATAAAAAGCAACCCACCAAACAACATGTTTTCTGGAATCTGTGGTAAACCAAAATTACAAAATGTTCCTCTATTTAAGCCAAAATAGCTATGATGTACATTGTTAATAGTTTGTTTTATGTGCTTTCTTCTCACATCTCCCCACTCTGGAATTAAAAATAAAGACAGTTTGTCTCCCCTTTGAAAAGTACATAGTTTGTTTTATTTCCATTCATATCATGATCCAACCCAAACTGTATTTTAATTATGCAGTAATATTTCCACCATCTCAAGTAATCTTTTCAGCTGATTCACATTTGTTTACATACTTCTGGTATCATTTGCTAGATGCTCCTTTATAATGGCATATTGATTTTATTTCCAATTCATGAGGCAACTAAAAGAAAGAATCTACAATTCAAATATCTGTTCATTTTTTTGTTTAAAGCGAGCAGTATTTTCAGAAGACCGCATCACAAAAACTAACTACAGTGAATAGCACAGCCAGTTGCTAGAGAGAATGGACACAGCGTTCTTGTTAGGGGACAGAATGCCCATGATTATACTTGAACAGATTGCTTACAGTAGCAGAATCTACACAATGGCTCATTGGTAATAATGGGTTGGGGGCTGGGAGGAGGCCATGGCATTGTCCAAGGTTGGTATTTTCTCGTACATGCATGGTGCTTTTGAATAACTGGAAACAGCTGTAGAATAAAACCCCTGCCCTTGCTTATTATAAACCATTCACACTTTGGCATTAGAGATATGAATAGGCCCTCAAGGAAAGAATGGATTCCAATTCAACAATAGAAAGAGATCGTCGGCCAAATGATGGGGGAAAAAAGAAGTACATGAAGCTATGTTATTTCCAGAATTGGACCGCCTCACCGATTGGAAGTGAGGAAAAAAACATCTGCTACTGATTTGTTTGGAATTTTTGTTTTTCAGGGCTAGCAAAGGAATAAACACAAAAAGATAGAAATTAATTCTTTGAGGTCATCCAAAAAGTAGAGATATTTTCTCCAATACACTGGAGTGAGTAACACAGCTGTTTTCTAATCAGATTCATGGGTACCTAAATCTGAATACCCCAGTTAATCCAACGACAATCATTAAATATCATGTTTAGTGATATGTGCAAGATAGACCATAGTGAAGTGAAGCCTATTTTATTTAAAAATAATATTATATTTGGAAAATTATTTGGAAATAAGAGTAAAATATGTGTCAATTCTAGTCCTTAAAGCTTCATGTATTCACAAATGCATGTGCATATGTGTGTATGTTAGAGGAAAGTCAGCTGAATTTATATGAAGGTCTTGTGTAAGATACATGTTCACTTCCTTCCTATTAATGTGCACTAAAATCTTCCTCATAAAGCTATATATAGCAGAATATTTCTATTATAAAGACTTCTGCACCTGAATGTTTATGGCAGCACAATTCATTATTGCAAGGACGTGGAAACAACCCAAGTGTCTGTCAATTCATGAGTGGATTATTAAAATTTGGTATATGTTTACAATGGAATATTACTCAATTCTAAGAAACAACAGTGAGCTAGCACTGCTTATATTATCCTGGATTGAGCTTAAGCCCATTATCCAAAGTGAGGTGACACAAGATCAGAAAAATGGGCTCCACATGTACTTGCCGTCACATTGGTATTGACCGATTATCTATATGGTGCTCAAAGGGTGGTGTTCACCAGAGATTCGAGGAGGTGGGGGGATAGACCCACATCTGAGGGATGCGGCAAAGAGTGTGGAGGGGAAGGGCATACCTCTAGCCTTTGCTAGGTAAAGGCAAAATTATAAAATCTAACCAAAATGTTATATAAAAAAACCAAAAAACGTTCATTGGGTGTCGGGCAGGTTGGGGGGAGGGGATGGGTATATATATACATTATAAGTGCAATGTTCATTGTCAGGGGGATGGACAGGCTTGAAGCTCTGACTCGAGGGGGGAGGGAAGGCAATAGCAGTGTATGTAACCTTAACATTTGTACCCCCATATTATGCTGAAATAAAAAAAAGAAGAAGAATTTAAGACCATTGTTGAAATATATAGAAAGCCCATAGGATCTGCTTACATGACAGATAAAGAAAACTTTTGGGAAATAAATTTTTTTTAATTTATTTTTTTTATAATATGCTCTGGCCTTAATGTTCTTCTCATTTACAGGTAGTGACAGATTTCAACAAACAAGAGGCCATAAAATATACATATAAAGAAAATTATATTAAAATCTCTCAAACCTTGGAAACAAAAAAGAAATATTTTTCAAATATGTGCTTTCTGATTGCAGCTCAAAAGTCAGTAACCTGATCATTTGGCTCTGTGCATCAATGTGGCAACATCAGCAAACCTTGTAGAAAGAATATTTTCCATTTGCTTCTGCAAATTGACCTTCAAACTTTCTTGTCCTGCTCTGCCCAAGGAAGCTGAATTCTACTGACTGAATGATGCAGGTTCCTTTGTCTCATACACACAAACTCATAATTTTTCTTTTTTATTCATTTTGAGTAAAACCTTTTGATACTGATAGACTATAATGTTAGCTAAAAATTTAAAATCCACATCAAGAGAATCTTAATAAAAATCAAGACAATTTTATTCATAATTGTAAAAATTAGTAAGTTTTGAGTTTAGGAATAAAAAAGTAGACTATATGAATTAGTACTTACCAAGTAATGGAATTACAGCTGCTCTGTTTGGGTGACACATGATTTACATTTGGAGAAAATATAGAAATAACAGGGCAATTGTGATTTTTTTTGTGCTTCAAGAAAATAGCTTGACTATTATATGCCTTTTTTAAATAAGAGCAAAAATGCAAATTAAAAATACATATGTATTTTTTTTCCTGCATCCCAACTTCAGTTTCAGAATAGAATTGCAAAAATAATACTATCCCACTGTGTTAAGGAAATGAGAAATGCAAAGGCCATTAAAGAGGATTGTGAATTTATACAGTGCATTAACACCAAAGGATACAGCATAGATATTTCTTTAAAATTCACAGTGTTTAATGGCACTTGGATTTACACTGCTATCCATCTGAAATAATAAATCCATGAGGCCATAAAGTACCTTATCTTGCCAAAGAATGTTGAGATGATTTTTCCATATCAGTTTCTCACTTTAGTTTATTTAACAATGAAGAACTAATTTACACCAAATACTTTGAACACAGGAAATACAACAGTACATAAGTTCTTCCATAACTAATCCATGGCAAAATCAGATCAGAGCCATCTATCTTGTTTGAGGGTACAAGATCCAAGTGTTTCATTTGGCACCAATTATTACTGAGGATTAAATAAAGACAAAAGAATTCTCTCTGTGTGGTTTTTTTTTTATTGTTGTTGTTTGTTTGTTTTCCCATTCTACCTTCATATCTTTTAGCTGCTTCTCTACCCGCAAAATAGAAGAAAAGGAATTGGTACAGTATGAAAGAAATACCTTTTAAAAACATATATTATGTAACTTAAATGTGAGCTTTAAGGTTTTTAAAACTTTATTATAAAAATTGTTATTTTTATGTGTTTGTATTTGATATTTTTAGTAAACAGTTATTATATTTTTGTTCATCTTTTTGTAATTTTTATTTTTAATTATTATGGGCACAAAATAATTGTATACCTTTACAGAGTACATGTGATGTTTTCATACATAGAATGTGTACTAATTAAATCAGTATTGCTTTGGGGTATTCATAAGCTCAAGCCTTTATCATTTCTTTGTGTTAAGAACATTCCAATTCTACTCTTTTAGTTATTTAAAAGTAACTCTAATTTATTATTGATTATAGTCACTTTGTTGTGCTATCAAATATTTTTCATTCTAACTATCTACCTAACGTTTTGTACTCATTAACGACCCCCACTTTATCCCTCCCTCCCTGCTACCCTTCCCAGTCTGTGGTAATCATCATTTTACTCTCTGTCTCCATGCATCCATTGTTTTAATATTTGGCTTCCACATATGAGTGAGAACATGCGAGATTTGTCTTTCTGTGCTTGGCTCATTTCACATAACATAATGTTCTCCAGTTTCATCTATGTTGTTGCAAATGTCAGAATTTCATTCTTTTTTTAGGGCTATATCACATTCCATTGTATATATTAACAGACATTATGTCAAAGAAGAAATACTAATATCAATGGAAAATATAAAAAGACCCAATATTATTTGTCATTAGGGAATTTCAAACTAAAACAATGATATATTACCACAAACATACTGGAATAGCTAAAATACAAAACTCTGACATGGTATCATGGTATCATTTTTTTTTTATTTCAGCATATTACGGGGGTACAAATGTTTAGGTTACATATATTGCCTTTGTCCTGCCCAAGTCAGAGTTTCAAGTGTGTCCATCCCCCAGACAGTGCACACCACACCCATTAGGTGTGAATATACCCATCCCTTCCTCCTTGCTCCCACCTGCCTGACACCCAATGAATGTTATTTTTATATGGGCACATAACTGTTGATCAATTAATACCAATTTGCTGGTGAGTACATGTGGTTCTTGTTTCTCCATTCTTGTGATACTTCACTTAGTAGAATGGGCTCCAGCTCTATCCAGAATAATCATGGTATCATTATCTCCAAGAATGCAGAGCAATAGGAACTCCATTCATTGCTTGTGAGAATACAAACTGGTTCAGGAACTTTGGAAGACAAGTTTTTAGTTTCTTACAAGATTAAACATACACATTGTGTTATCATATTATTCAGCAATCATGCTTCCAGGTATTTACTCAAATTATTAAAAACCTATGGCCGCACAAAAACCTACATGTGAAAGTTAATACCAGCTTTATTCATAATCACCCCAAACTGGAAGCAGCTAAGATGTCTTTCAAAAGATGAACACATAAACAAACTGTGGTATATTCATACAATTTTACATTTTTATGTATATTTATGTCACTGGAATATTATTCATAGATAAAAAGAAATAAACTATCAAGCTATGAATATACATAGATAAATCTTAAATGCATATTGCTAAATAAAAGAAGTCCATCTGAAAATGCTGCCTTCTGTATGATACCAATTATATGACATTCTCCAAATTTTGAAAAGACAAAACCATAGTGTCATTAAAAATATCAATGTTTGCCAGAGGTTTAGGAAAAGGGAGAAAAAGTTGAACAGATGAAGCATAAGGGATTATTAGGAGTATTAAAACTATTCTGTATAATGTTTTAATTATAGCAATATGACACTAGGCATTTGCCAACTCATAGAACTTTCCAGCACAACAGAGTAAACCTGAATATATCCAAAATAATAATAAAAAATCATCTGGTGATTTGGGTTTGATCTCAGGGTGAATTCAATGTGTGACAAAACAAGCTAACTGTATAACACATGTATGAAATAACTTCATTGAAGGGGATGGGAGCAGAAAGATACTGACCTACATAACTTTGGAAATTAGTGAAGTCTTTAAGATTTAAGGCAAAAGAAACTATACAGAAGTCTGCTCCTCTAGTTGATAAAATTGTTTTCTATGCAAGTATGACTTAAGAATTTTTATAGTGATATACATGTTTATTGGTATTGAACATTTACATAAACGTATGGGGGATGGTGGGAGCAGATTTCTCATTGTTGGAATGGGAGGTCACAAAGAAGCAAGGGCAGGAGGCTAGAATTATTGAAGTGGTAGAGGATCACAGTTGAAGATATCAGTATGAACTCATTATTAACTTCATATAGACACAGACATTTATATATAGGACTATTTATAAACATGTATATACACTTGTATTGGTATACACACATACATGTCCTTGCTCTGTCAGCTGAGAGTGCCTGCAAGCAAGGATTCACTGGTAGCAATGAGCACACCTGGTACCCAGATATAGATTTATAATACCATTCTCCATTACAAGAAACCAGATATTCTTAGATAAATAGCTATTTCTAGGAATGGGCAGGCACTGTATGAGATGAGCCTAGAGCATATTGTAATGCTTCAGAGAATAAAGAAGTTCAAAAAGCAAACAAGCAAACAAACAAAAACTAAAGATCTGTCAAAGGGATACAGGACCCAACTGAAAGATCCCTTGGCAGTACAAGCTGTAAAATTAGAACAACAAACAAAAGCAGCCTTGGTAGTATTGGGTTATAAACCTGAATATAATATAAATATCTATACAATTACTAATATAAGATCCATACTAATATAGATAAAAGACTCAATCAATAAGTAAATGAAAGAAGAGACAAATCTCCCATGCAGATGAATTCCAAATGTTTGTTGTAGATATTCTGCCTTCAAGGAAGCAAAGCATAACTCCATGCTCCTTAGATGTGGTCTGTACCCAGTGATTTCCTTCCAAAGGGTGCTGTGTGGATAGGGATGAAAAACAGAAACTTTACAGTGGAAAACCTAACAAACTCTACTTCGGCCAGGTGATCAAAAGTCAGCATCCACAGTGATGTCATGTCATACTATGATGTAATGAAAATGATTCAGTGTTCTTTCTCCCCAAAACCTACAAACATATTCTTATCATGAGAACAAACCAGATGAATCCCAAAAGAGTGATATTCTACAGAATACATGAGTAGTACTCTTCAAAACTGTAAAAGTCACCAAAAACAAGAAAAGTCTATAAAACTAAGAGGAATGTTAGGAGACATGATGACTAAATGCAATGTGGTATTTTGATGGAATTGAGAAACAGAAAAAAGATATGAGGTAAAATAAAATCTGAATAAAATACATAATTTATTTAACAATAATTTAACAATATTAGTTCATGAATTGTAAGTAACATACCACACTAATATAAAATGTTAATAATAGGAGAAACTGAGTGTATAGTATATGGGAACTCCATATAATGTTTATAATTTCTATAAATCTAAAACTTTTTTGAAAAATAAAGTTTATTTTAGAAGTTTGTTTATACTTTTCAATCAATGAATATTTTAAAAATGCCTACTATGTGCAAAGCAATGTAATAAGAACTGTTTCAGAGTCTGAAGTAATTTGTATACTCTGATTATTTTTCTCCATTATTTAAAACTTTTTAAAAATGACACATAATTTATTTGATAAATAATAAAAAAACTCTTTATGAAACTTTTGGGTTGTTTTTTATTAAATATTGTATGTGTTTTTGAGATTGATGAAAATAAATTCATTTATTTTAAGTTCCAATTGTATTTTGACATATGTTAGACTAATTCACAAGTGTTTTAACACATGTCATAATTAGCTTGACTAATGATACTTTGTTAAAATAAATCTTGCAAAAGTAAATGAGAAACCAAAATACTTTTCTATTTTCTTAAAATGCAAACATTTCAAGAATAATATACAGAAAATTATGTGCATGCAAGAAATATGTGCTCTTAATCTATTGTATGCCTCTACATGGTACAATTTTTGTTATATTTTTAACAGTAAATAAAAATTTTAAGCTAATTTGTTATTCTTAATATTATATGAGAAGTCAAATTTTTGTAAAAGTTGAATGACACACCTGTGTTTTTTAATACTCCTGATGCTGTTTCTTACTAATCATACTTTTTTCATTTATATGTAAGACTCCATGACAGTGAGTAATTTTTATTTACTCAAACTTGACTCAGGTTTAATCTGACATTGTCCATATTTCCATTTATTCATACTCAAATTTTGATCAAAAAAGAAATCTTAGATGTGCTCTAAGAGGCCATTAAAATAACAGCTTATTTTTTTTTCTCTTGCCTTGAATGTCTTTCTCCATCATTATCATTTCCTGCCAGATTGTATTACATTTGCCTTTCTTTCAAGATGTAACTCAAGTTGTACTTCTAGTATTAAACTTTTATAATTACTGTAGTAGAAGGAAATCTTCTTTCTCTCAAGACTCCAATGCATCTCAAAGATATTTTTATCAGAGCCACTAATACAGACCAGTTGTTTAATAAATATCTGTTGATATTGAATGAATGAAACATGTTATTTCACTCATTTGATTTTATATCTATGGCTCACTTCTAAATTATAAGTTTTCTTAATGTTTGAAAACATTTCAGATTTACATTTGGACCCCAACTGCTTTTGATGAAACATAAAAATAAATTAGACACTGAATAAATTTTTGCTGAAGAGGAAACTGAATCTAAGGTTGTTACTTCTCTAATATCACCTAGCCACATCTGGTAAAGCTTTACCAGTACAGAGTACTTTTAGCATTATGTGCTATAATCTTTTTAAAGATTATTAAATTGCTCTAAAGTTTGCAAGTAGAAAACATACATAAGTATGTAATCAACTACTCTTTTTAGCTCATTGTTACAAGCAAACATGAGATTGTTTTTGCACTGCTAAGAATAGCTGGCGTAAACATAATTTAGATTTAGGAATAAATTTGCATATTTAAAAATCATGTTACATACAGAGCTAATTGGAACATATGAAGATTCTACACTTTTTGGGAAAAACATTAACAAACAGTTGAATGCCTTTATTGTTGCTCACGTTATCTGAACCCATAGAATTCCTAAGCCTGATTCATGACTAGCTCCTATGACTGACATTATGCTAGGGACCTCTAGCTCACTATAGAAAACTTGAACCTGTCTAAGAAGGAATGACATCTATTCCTATTGACAAATCTTTTTAAAAAGAAATGATCCAGCTTAATAAATAATCATTAGTTTCTATGAGTAATATTTCTACAAAATTATCGTATTAATATTAGGTTTATATTCTTCTGTGACTGTCATGTATTAATCATAACATTTGTTGATCTATTAAAGAACATATTTATGTATGTAATTATTGGATGCTTAATTACCAAAATGAGTTCTAATTATAGCCACTATCTATGAGCTAAAATATTAAGGAAATGGGTGGCTTTCATGAAAGTAGCCATAAAGTTGATCAAAGTAGTCATATTTGCTAAAGGCACCTAACCCTCTTGGAGTGGATTCTTTGTGTCATATCGTTGGAGGGAGTTTGTCATTGAGCACAAGATCCTGGATTAGAGAAAAAGGATTTCTTTATTGCCACAGCATAGCAGGCAGCATGAGTATCATACTGCATCAGTTCTCCTTACTCCAAGTCTAACAGGGGTGGTGCATCAGGGCCCAGATAGATGCTACACATACAGGTGATTTGATACAACTAAGGAACACTGATCTAGGGAATCTACTGTTGCTATAGCATTTAGAAGTAAATCTGTTCTTTGTTTGAAGGAGATATCAATTCATTACTCAAGGTTGCTTGTTTCAAACAACAAAACCCTGAGCAATGGCATCTGCAAAGAATGTTCAGGGTTTTGCATGTCATTATGCCCATAAGGAATGTTCAGGGACTCTCAGGCCCCATAGTGGATTGCCTCTCCTGAAAAGATATCTCTTCGACTTCCTCATTTTGGTCAAAGTTGAATTTTCACAGGAATATGTAACTCTATTGGCCATTCTGATTAATCTGACCAAAAGAGGCTGGGAATAAATCCATTAAATTTGTCCCGTATACTATTTCTTTTAGGCTTTTCTCAGTAAAAATCCAGTGGCAGAATGAAACAAACCTTCAGTTATGCTCCTTAGACTCTTAGACTCATCAAACTGTGAATGATCAAAGGTCTTATTTCAGAGAGCTGAGATGTAATCTAAATTAACCTATTATCCACTGTGACCCAAATAAGGGGATTTAGCCTGACCTGCTAATCTTTAGTGTCACTGCCAATAATTAAATGGGTGAAATAGAGGAGACAAAAGGCAATCCGCATCCACCTAGGATAATTTCTTTTCTGAGTAACTCAGAATCAACTGATTTGGAACATTAATTGTCTACAAAATCCCTTCACCTTTGCCAAATAATATAATCTAACTATAGGAGTTATATCTATCATGTTCATGGGTCCCACCTACACACAAAGGGGGGAGTTATATAAGGTGTATATGCCACAGGCTGGAATTTTGGGGACCTCTTAGGTATATCATGTGGAATGTATATAAGATGCCTATTTTGAAGTGACTATACTAACAATTAAGATTTGTGCACTCAATAATTTTGATTTTGTAACACTGGGAGAAGGGACTCTTATCAAAGACACCAAAGTTCTCACTGATGCTGCTCTATATATTGGCTATATAGATATGTCAATGACAACTATTTTACTGGTGTGGTGCTAGACATTGCTGTGGGATTACTGGTAAGACATTGACTTAGGATTTGTTTTTAACCTGAATGATAAAAGTAGGGCAAAAACCAGTGATGCATCATGAAAACCTACACATTGGTGAGGCCAAGAGAAATATGTAGTAGTAAACCAGATCATTGAAAGAGTCTCAACTAAAAAGAGTAGAAGTGACACTATCAAAGGGAAAAAATTAGCCCTGACAAAGATAGTAAAGAGGAAATACTTTAAATTAATCTAATTTTCTAAGTTTGAATTAATTAAATTCTATGGAGTTTAAATAATTTGTATGCAAATTGTGCCAAAAGGTAGAGGTATCTCACAAGTTTATTGATTTAAAAAATCTTTGTTTTTAAAGAAAGTAAACTATGCATTTTATAATCACCAATGTGCTTGCTAATGATCCAAGAAAAATTCTTCAACATATGATTAAATATATAATTCACAGAATTTCTTTCAAAAATGACTCATCTCAATTTTCTAAGAATAAGTGATATCAATAAAATCTCATAAGCAATTATTCTTTCTCACCTGTTTGTATATTTAATTTAAATATATCAGCATCAGTACATTTAGAGGCACCATCAGTAACTGTAAAATAGTGTAACATATTCTTTGGGAGGCTACCTTTACAGTGTGGAAGCTACATACTGACTACTGTCACAACAAGGAGCTAGTGAGGAATCACAAATAGGCTTAAATATGAACTTCTCTATGGCACCCTTGGGACGAAAACATTGTGCATCTTGAGGCCCATCTAGAGCAAGGCTGATATTAATGGATGTGGCAAAAATTGATTATATGTTTTCTAAAAGTGAAGGAGTTGCCTTTGCTTCATGACCACATAGTTAGGCTACATTTGTCATTGTCCCTTGCAGTAAAATATGGTCAAACAACACCAATAAAACGTGGACTAAATTATGTATGTCACTTGAAAATAGGGCCTATAAAGTCTTCCTCCAAGAGTATTTCACACTCTCATTCTCAATTTACTAAATGAATAAGAAGATTACAAAGACTGAGAGGCACGTAGTACCACATAGGAAAAGGAGCCTGGGTGTTTGAATGACTAATAGACTGCCTGCAGATTATATGTGTGTATGTGTGTGTGTGTGTATATATTTGTGTGTATATATATGTATATCAACATATGTGTTAAATTTTGCATAAGTGAGAAATAAATTTTATTGTATTGGGCCTCTGAGATTTCAAAGTTTGTCTCTTAGGCATTAGCCATTAGTTTTCTTGTGTAACATAGAAATTGATATAAGTGGAGTATCATGGGTATCTACAAATAGATAAATAGGTAATTCATAGATAGATCATACATTCACACATGCATATAAATGTGTATACATAAATGATGGCTATATAGCTAGGAAATAATAATCTCATTTCATATGTGGCCATGGAAGATAAAAAATATATCACAGACGATTGATACAGAGAGCAATGGACAAAGGAATACCTCCTAGAAACAAAATCAGGATGAAATCAAGAATTTATCCCATTCCAGAAATGGAGAACTTCACAATGCCAGCCAACCAAGGTTGTAGCATTGTTAAGCATCAATACTGTATGTTTTCTATTCACTTTTCCAAATGAGAATGTCTTTTGAGGCTTTTTTATTTTGGAATTTTGTTTTTTGTTTTTGTTTTGTCCTTGATCCTCTCTTTTAACTGAATGGTTAGGACTTTGTAGATCTTCTTACTTTGCAGGCTGCTGGACAACAATAAATAATATTTAGACCTTGTGAAAAAATGTTCATCACTTGGAGATTCTAGATTTTAGCTGGATCTAATGTCTGCTTGAAACTTTGAGTTTTCTCCCTTAGGGAAGTGGATGTTGTCATATATGAGACAACAATGGAAATCAATATTTTATGACTGAGATAAAGGAATGTGGGGGATAGCTGGGTATTTTTTAAAATATGCTTCTTTTTCTGAGCATTATCTAGTTTATATTTTCCAACATTCCTTGAATAAATTTAGCCCTGTAAATTATGGTCAGTGAAATGTGGCTTGAATGAATGTGCACTCCTTCCAAACCTGTCCCATGAGAACTTCCCATTGACAATTTTTCTTGTTCTCTTTCATTTTCTAACGTTTGGATGGAGAAGACTCTAATATAACCTAGAGGAGGTTGTTAGATTGACTAAACAGCCCTGTTGTCTTGGATTAAGAGGGTTCTCAAAACCCAGAGCTTTCATTTCTAAAACAAGGAAAGTCCTAGGCAAACCAGGAAAGTGGTCAGGTCATCTAGCTAGTCATGCAATGGAAAAAGCCTAGATACCTAAACGCATATGTTAAAGGACACCCACAGATTAGTAGTCCACATTGGAGTTTGGGAGAGAAATAAACTTTGAGGTTTGTTTGCTACAACAAGCATTAAACTACAAGATCACTTAATTTGTTGTGTAATCCAAATATAGCGAGAAAACTTCAAGAATTTTTTGTTGATTTGATCCTTTATTGGAATTTCCAAAACCTTTTTTTTTTTTTTTGCTTTCTGCTAACTGTTCTCCCATCCAAGTACTAACCAGGCTTAACCCTGATTAGCTTCTGAGATCAGACTGCTAACTATTCTCAATATAGACATTTCTCTGTCCTCTTAGTGAAATCTTTGGTTTTTCAGTATATAATTATAGTTGTAGTTGCAAAGTAGCATGTAAAACATAGCCTATGGCTATAGAATCTCTAAGAATTTCACTACTCCATTGGAGTCATTTTCTCTGTATTGTACTGTTCCTATGTAAGCTCTAGTTCTGACGTTTTTAATTTTTGCTAGTCATCATCACCAAATATATTAGAGTTCTTCATATATTAGGATAAAGCTAGGAAAATTTCTTTTCTAATCTAGTCAGTAGCCATTAGTAAGTAAAACCACATTGGGATTGGTGAGAGAAGGCAAGACACCTGGACAAATGTAGGTTCATCTCTTAAAATACTTAAATTATCCAAGCTAAATACTTCTAAATCCTATCTCTACTTTCAGAAAAATTAGTGCTTTATTATAAGTTTTTAATTCTCTTTTACAAAGATGAAATTATTTATTATAAATAATAGTCAATTATTAGACTATTAGACCACTTACCACAACCAAGAACTGAGATTGAATAAGGAATTAAAACCTCTTGATAAAGAAAAGCCTAGGGCAAGGTGGCTTCACTGGGAAATTCTACCAAACATTTAAAAAATATTTAATACAATTACTCTTAAAATCTCACAAACATAGAAGAGGAGAGAGGAGGGAATATCTCTTGACTCATTCTATAAGTCCAGCATTATCCTAATACTGAAGCCAGGTAAAGATATGACAAGAGAAAGAAAACTTCCAACCAATATTTCATGCGAATCTAGATGCAAAAATCCCCAAGAAAATCCAACAGCATACAAAAATGATTACATACCAATATCAAGTGAGATTTATTCCCAGAATGCAAGTGTTTCTACATATAAAATTAATTTATATAATATACCACATTAATAGAATGAAGATTAAAAACATCCCACACATAATTATCTCAATTAATGCAGGAAAAGCATTTGACAAAATGTAACACCCTTTCATGTTCCAAACACTTAGCAAACTAGGACTAGATGTGAACTTTCTCAACAAGATAAAGGACATTTATGACAGACACTTAACATGGTACTGAATAGTAAAAAACTTAAAGTGCTCTTCCTAAAATCAGAAATGAGATAAGAATGTCCATTTTGACTGTTTCTCTTCAGCAGTATAGTAGAATATCTAGCTAGAGCAATTAATCAAGAAAAAGAAACAAAGGCATCCATGTTGGAAATAAATATAAATAAAACTCTCTTCATAGATGACATGATATCATATAACAAAAATCCTAAAAAGTCATGAAAAAAATTAGAGCTAATTAATGAATTCAACAATGTTGCAGTGTACAAGATCAACACACAGAAATCAGGTGTATTTCTTTTTTTTTTTTTTTTT